>CM053578.1:107009548-107058847 GCA_028646485.1 Cryptoprocta ferox
CACCTGCAGGGACACAGGGCCCCAGGGCGGGTTGGAGGGTGCCTGCAGGGACACAGAGTCCCAGGGTGGGGGGGGGCTGCACCTGCAGGGACACGGGGCCCCAGGGCAGGTGGGGGGGTGCCTGCAGGGACACAGAGTCCCAGGGTGGGGGGGTGCACTGCTGGGACACAGGGCCCCAGGGCAGGGGGGCACTGCACCTGCAGAGACCCGGGGCCCCAGGGTGGGTTGGGGGGTGCACTGCAGGGACACGGGGCCCCAGGGTGGCAGAGGGGGGCAGCTCAGGGGCGCCCCCACAGGGTGGATGAATACATGAGTGTAAGATTTGAAAGCCAGTTATCACATGTAATCTAGCAATTTTTCAAACAGACCAACTGACTGGTTAGAAATTAAAGTGGCTTCGTGGCTCTTATTAAAGTAACGTTGCCCTGAAGCCGTTTTTTTGAGACCCTTAAGTGAGGCCGTGATTGACACGGGCCTCAGAGCACATCAGGTTCACCACAGCCTATTACGTGGCGCACTGACGTAAAGTAACGTTTGTTCTGCTGCCACCCAATCTCTGAGCCAGCTCGTGGTTGAGATACTGAATATGACTGACTGCTTCCTCGTGAACCTACTCGTGGAAAGTTGCCCCGTTGTCAGGACTCTGTAAGCGGTAAAAGGGTAGTCCTCTGTCTGCAGAGAAGTGAAGGAAACGCCCACCCTCCACCCTCCTGCGACCGACAAGGCGGAGACAGGAAAGTCGCGGGCGCCTGCTCTGCAGTCAGCGGCTTCCCGGCGTCTTTCTGCCGTTTCCACACTGCTCTTGCCGTGGACGGACCGGGAGGCTCCTGGACGGACCGGGTGGGCTCCATCCGCTTCCTGTCCCGTACCCGCAAGGGTCCGTGATTAGGTGAAGGCCGGCCACTCCCGGTGGATGTGGACGTGGCCCTGCAGGACAGCGCCCACAGGGACCCCTGTGTCACCGCATCCGAGCGCCTGTCGCAGCCTCACTTCTGACCCCGCAAGTGGTACAGCGGCACTCACGCTCAGCTCCTGGTGCTGAGGAAGCCGGCTCCTCGCAGGCCAGCGGGGTCTTCCTGAGCAGGTGTGCAGACCCATCATTTAAAGTCCTAGTCCGTGGGCAGGGCCCCAGTGGCCAGGCTGTGGCTCTGTCCCCTGTTCCGTCCCCGCTCCTGCCCGAGGCTCTTGGATCCAAGGCCAACCCGCAAACCCAACAGAAAGCCCACCCCCCAGTGGGGGGCAGTGAGCGGACAAGTCCCACCTCTGTCGTTCCAGAAATGCCCGCTGCTCGAGAACATCAGCGCTGTGTCTGAGGCTCATCAAAGCGTTTGTGCAGCCAGAGTGTCTCCTTGCTGGGGAACCATGTCCCCGGGGCTGTGCTACCACATTTCCAGGGGCACAGCTGGGGAGGTTATCGGGCCGCGTGGAGTCTGATGCCAACACTGGAGGTTGAGAATGGCTGACTGCTGCCGTGATTCCCCAGGGAGCAAACGCACGGGGTGCATGCGGGACATGAGCCTGGTGTCTGGTCAGTGCCACCAGGGAGGGGACAGGGCAGGAGCTCAGGGGGTGGAGTGGGGGGTTCTCAGGGGCTGGGCTGGGCCGCGGGTGTCACCGGTTATGGCCACTTTGGGTGCTAACACTAGTGCCACAAGGCTGTAAACAGCAGGGAGCCACGTCCAAGGGAAATGGGGCACAGGTATCTGGAAGTGAGGACCCGAGTGTCTTATGGGCTCAAGGGATCATTTTTATAACATAGTCAGTGTTATAGACACATCACGTGGGCTGCAGTCTGGGGACCTGGGGACACGCATTACCTGCGGTGACGACACTGCTTGCTTGTCCTGGAGACGGGGATAGCCCTAGGCTGAGGGCCCCATCTCTGAGTGCGAGAAGAAAGCCCCCAGAGCCACGAGGGGGCCGGCTGGACAGCAGCAGACCCGTAGGGCCCCACGTGCGGAACTGGAAGGTGACGGAGGCCCCGTCCTGGGCCGGGGAGCCGGGCAGCACCAGGTGGCTCCCTGCGCTGGAAAAGGTGACGGGCACCGCTTGCGGCCTCGAGCAGGAGAAGGAGACATTGCCCTGAGGACAGGAAGCAGATCTGAGGAGGCCCTGGGGGAGACCGGTCCTCACCCCGACCCCCACCCAGGCCCCCACCCAAGGCTCCCACCCAAGGCCCCCACCCCAGGCCCCCACCCAAGGCCCCGAGCCCCGACCGCCACCCAGGCCCCCAGCCAGGCCCTCAGCCCCGCACCCCCTAGCCAGAATCGCAGGGCCCCTGTCCACCTGCCACCCTGCCAGAGACACAGGCCACACAGTGTCTGACATGGTGCAGAGGACCTCCGGGCAAAGCCAGGTCAAACCCAGCACCCGCTCAGCCAGTTGCGACAAAATTCATGTTTTGGGTGACAAAGTTCACGGATGGGAATGGTGACCCAAGGCAGGAGGCGAGGCCCCGGGTCCCGGGGGCCCTAATACTAGGAGGCGGGTGGGGGTCAGGCCTCTGACGTCAAGACCCCACAAGGCACCTCCTTATCATGTCCCCAGGGCCACGGAAAACACGCAGCTACTTGTGGCTACAGCACGTGTCCAAACTCCCACGTCAAATGCTGTGTTTACCTGTGAGGCGATGCTGGGCCCGGCTCCCTGTGGGGTGGTCCCCGGAGGAGACCCCATCGCCAAGGGGACTGGTCCCTGCACGAACCGTCTCTCCACTCGCAGGAAGCATAGCTAAGAGTTCATCTTCAGCTCACATTTTAGTGGAAAATGTGTTGCTTCGTCTCATATTTGCACAAATAACTAAGTTATGTGCGTTTTGGTCTGTGTTTCTGGCTCAGGTGAGGAGGCTGTGGCAAGAGTCACGTCACCCTAACCTCCGAGGCCCCCGCCCTCTGTCCCCAGGCAGACTCTTACCCTGATGAGAATCTGTGGTCTGTGCCGTTTGGCCAAATCAATGACTTCCTCTCCGTTGAAATTAATATTTTCTAAACATCCGTCAAAGTTTTTTCTTTGAAATGGCACAGATTTTCCAGGTGCTAAAATCCCTCCGAAACTGATCTTAGAAAGAAAAATGACATCGATAATATCCTTTAGTGATTTTCTATTACCTTGTTTACAACGTTCATGACTCAGGTGTGGCAGGAAGAGACACGGGGCAACCCTGTGTCCTCAGGTGTTGTGTTCACTGATGTTAGATGAAACCCTGAGACGTGGATTCCGAAATGGCCCACACACAGCTAGAGCTCCTTCATCCTCAAGGGAACGTGTGACTCGGTGTCTCACGGGGACCCTCGGGGGGTAGGAGTCACGGATGTCCCTGATGGGACGGTCGGCTCAGGGTGGCCTGGACTCGGGGTGGCCCTTGGCTCCCCCCGTGCTGGCAGGTGCAGGCGGGCAGCTCGGGGAAGCAGCCGGCTCTCCAGGGTGCCTGCAGGCCCCCTTCCCTGTCCTGCCTACCTTCCCTACAGCTCTTCCCAGGGCACGTCCTGGGGTCCCGGGGAGCCACCCACGACAGCCACCCCATCTCAACGTAATGTGTTAGATTAACTGGTCTCTTCAGAGGGCTCGTCAAATCGGCTGTGCTGTGCCAGGTGAGGGGGGCATCGCGTGTGTGTCCACGAACGGGATACCGCATCCGTGTGCAGCCCCAGACCCGCACAAGAGTATGTGCAGAAAATTAAAATGATTTTCTAGGGGCGCCTGGGTGGTTCAGTTGGTTAAGCATCCAACTTCGGCTCAGGTCATGATCTCACAGTTCGTGGGTTCAAGCCCCATGTTGGGCTCTGTGCTGACAGCTCTGAGCCTGGAGCTGCTTCGGATTCTGTGTCTCCCTCTCTCTCTGCCCCTGCCCTGCTCTGTCTCTCAAAAATAAACATTAAAAAATTATAAAAGATGATTTTCTAGTTTATATACATCTCTGGATGGAGTTTACATTCATCTGTGTATAAACTTTATTTTTTAATTTTTTTAATGTTTATTTATTTTTGAGAGACAGAGAGACAGAGCATGAGCAGGAGAAGGGCAGAGAGAGAGGGAGACACAGAATCTGAAGCGGCTCCAGGCTCCGAGCTGTCAGCACAGAGCCCGACGCAGGGCTCGAACTCACGGACCAAGAGATCATGACCTGAGCCGAAATCGGCCGCTTTACTGACTGAGCCACACAGGTGCCCCTAAAAAATTTTTTTTAATGTTTATTTATTTCTGAGAGAGAGAGAGAGACAGAGAGACAGTGCGCCCAGGGCAGTGCTCGCTGTAGGACACGGTTCAGCTCAGACTGCACGTGCCAGGAAGGGCACTGCGTTTAACCTGCATTCATCCAGGCTACGCTGCACTTAACCCCCCACCCTGTCATCACCTCGGGAGGCTCCCCACCTCGGGATCCAGGTCCACGTGACTCAGCTCTCCCGGAGCCTGGAAACGCCTCGAGTGCCTGTCCACTGAGAGGGTCACGCGCTGGCGGGCGTGCTCGAGGAGCACCGAGTGCCAGTGCTGGTCATCCAGCAGGCTGCCCAGCGCCCCGCCACCGGGGCTGGACGGGGAGGGCGCGGCGTCGCCTGGCAGGGGAGACGTGTGCAGTTAGGAGCCGCCAGCCTGAGCGCCCTCAGCCCCGTGAAGCTGCTGTGTCTGACCCTGGGGCACCCTGTCCTTCAGGGCTGTTCTCCCCATGTCCTTTCACCACTGGGGCCGTCGCAGGCTTGCTTCCTGCGGAAGCGCCGTCTTTGCCGAGAACTCTCATGGGGGCAGGGCAGAGCTCTCAGCGGGGTGGCTTGGACCCCAGGGGACCCTGGCCAGGACAGGGGTGGGAGTCATGCCTCCCGTCTCTGGCGGATGGAGGGCAGGGATGCTGGTGAAGACCCTCCAATGCACAGGGCAGCCCCCACGCAGGGTCGTCGGGCCCGAAACATCAGAGAGAGTGGGAAGTCCTGGGTCCAGGGAGGTAGGTGAGGTCGACAGAGGCAAAGAGCGCCAGTGACTGCCCTCTGGCACAGTTGTTACATTTTATACATTTTTACATCAAAACAGAGTCAGGATCTGTAAGTATAAGCCCTTATCTATAATGCTTGCTAATAGATGAGATATGAAAATACTTGAGTACAAATTACATCTAAGTATTCAGATTATTGAGTTCCTTGACTGATCACTTTACCCGAATTGACGAATAGAAGGAGTTTCCCCTTCACTAATTCCAGGGTGATGCCATTTCCATTTCTCCCCTGCCTGTGGACTAGAACCCCATCGCTCTGCATTGTTTTAAACTTCAAAGAAATGACGTCTTTCGCTGGACTCCTGCTACTTCGAACAAATCTGTAAAGCAGGGAACTTTTTCCATCAAAGTCAATCACATCAGATCCTGCGGGAAAGAGGATAAAAGTTGTTCCAAGTACTAGCTTGCTTCTCATTAGTATTTTTTAACGTGTGGGGCCTTGCACATACATGTAGAGGTGTACACACGGGTGCACACCCCCACACGAAGGTGCACAGACGCACACACGGGTACACACACACACACACACACACACACGTAAAAATGAGTCATTACAATGAGTCTTGCCCATTTAGGGGACGCCTGGGGGCTCAGTCAGGTAAACATCCAGCTCCTGATTTGGGCTCAGGTCGTGATCTCACCGTTCGTGGGATAAAGCCCCACATCAGGCTTTGCACTGACAGCATGGGGTCTGCTTGGGGTTCTCTCTCTCCCTCTCTCTGCCCCTCCCCTGCGCTCGGGGGCTCTCTCTTTCTTAAAATAAATAAACATCTGAAAAATGACTCATCCATCTTATGAGGATGTCTTTATGAAATTCATGTTTTATTTCTTACATCTTGTTAATGTACCTAGAATTGACTTATTTCCCCAGTGCACAATGAATACATATTTTATTCTGTTGAGAACGTGGGTTATCTTCCCAACTATTTCTTCTGAATGAGGAGAAACATGGACAAGTCGTCAGACTACTGGGCCTGCAAGTGCACGGCCACGGTCATTTCAGGGGCTGCCTGCCCACACCCACCTTTCAACGACACTTTGTGTGTCTTCTCTGTCCGTGGGTGAGGGTGCAGACTTCTCTGCCAGCGTTGCTTGGGGGCCTGTAGACCCTGCCCACAGATCCTGCACCCACAGACCCCACCCGTGACCCCAGGCCCGCAGACCCCCACCCGTGACCCCACGGCCACAGACCCTGCCCGCAGATCCTGCGCCCATGAGCCCTGCCCATGACCTCACACCCACAGACCTGTGCCAGTGGACCTCCGCCTGTGACCCAACACCCGTGGACCCCTGCCCACAGCCCCTGCCTGCTCACAGCGTGACGGCACTCCCAGCACCTGCCGTTGGCACCCGTCTCCGACGCCCACGCTGCAGCAGACGAGGGACCGTGTGGCACAGACGCTCCTGCTGTGACAGAAAATCTGAAATTGTGGAGCAGTTCTTCTCTTTGACAGCCTTGCCGCTGCGTGAGCGCTGCAAACGCACAGGTGCAGGTTGGAAGGGAATTGTATTGTGAGGGTCTGCTTGGCAGTTGTCTCGTTCAGTGATTCATCCTGCCCTTCTTTACACTTCATTTGTTCTGTGTTTTACACGCATGTCAATGTCCACAGTAGTGATTTTAAAGACGGAGTTTTAAAAAGAAGGGAGTTGAGGGTCCCCAGACCCTACCCAGGACCCTCTGAGAAAGGTCGTGTTGGAGAATTACCGCCTGCTGCCTCCTCACCAGTTCTCCCGCAGTGAGGGACACACATGCACACACACGTGTACACACGTGTGCATGAACACAAGGACCCAGGAACACGCACACCCAAGCATTCACACACAAAAAAAACATGAGCGCACACATGTGTGCAAACACAGGTACACACACGTACATGAATGCAGGCACACACAGAAGCATGCATGCACACTCATGTACACAAACACAGGCACACACAGCACGCATACATGTCCATGAACACAGGCACACAAACGTGCACAAACGCAGGCACACACGAGCATTAACACACACACGTAAGAACTTGTGCGCACACATGTACACAAGCACAGGCATGCACACACATGCACAGACACAGGCACACACACGTGCATGAATGTAGGCACACACAAGCATGCACACATGTCCATCGACAGGCACACACAAGTGCACAAAACACACAGGAACATGTGCACACACACAGGCACACACATCAGCATGCACACACGTCCATGAACACGGGCACACACAGAAGAATGAACACACATGTAAGAACTTGTGCACACACGTACACAGCACAGGCATGCACACACATGCACACGCAGGAACATGTGCACACACTCATGCACACGCACCAGGGAAGTCATCCAGTGTTGAGATGTGATTATTCTCACGGAGAGTCCCAACACCCCACAAGTAACGGGAGGGTTCCTACAGGCTAACACGACTGAGAACCACTCCAGTGCCCGCCGGCTGCTCCGGGGCGGCCAGAGCACCAAGGCCTGTCTTCTGCAAAGCCTGCGCTCAACTGGCACCGGGCCCACATGTCCCCTTGCAGATTCGCCTGGATGGAGCCATGGCCCCGACTTCCTGGTGGCGGAACAACCACCGGGGTGACCAGGCTGCTGCTGGAATGCCGTCTGTGAGCCGTGGGATCCCGCACCCTGGCTTCGTCCTGAGGCTCATGCCTGCACTTGACAAGGGGGCTTCCTGTGACGTAAAGACCTTGTCAGCTTCCCCGTGTTCTTCGTCGAGGCAGGGGTTTCTCCCTCCCACGATGTTTTATTTCCCCTCGGTGGAAGCCAGCTCACAGCAGACCCCGCGCTGGGCCCGGGTCCGCCAGGGCTCCTGCTTGTTGATCCGCTCATCACGTATCACGCAGGACCTCATTTTCAGAGGATCTCATGGCGTGATTAAGTAGGGCCTCAGGGGCCCAGTGTGGGAGAGCCCACCATCCCCCTAGGCTGTCTGCACTGAATTCGATAACCCGACCCCCCCGGAAACCATGGCCTTTGCTCTGTGCTAACCTGCTCCCCTTCCAGAATTTATGTCAAACTTGCAGCTGATCCCAGATGCTGTGCATGAGACCCCTTCCTGGTGGCCCTGTGGTCTGCCTGCTGCTCTCCCGATGATGCATTTCTTCTCATTCATTTATCCCACAGATGGACTAATGAACGGTTACTGGGATGGTGCCGTCGCCATGGAGACACAGCCGGTTGCCATAGGAGCACATGAACATGATAGCAGCCTGGCCAGGGCACCTCGGAAAGTTGTGGAAATGGAGATATGGCAGCTGATCCAGACCTCAGGGCATGGCAGTGGTGGGCGGGCGGAGGAAGCCAGGCATCAGTGACACCCAGGGGTGTTCTGTGCAGAGAGCTCGAAACAGGCAAATCTAGTCCGTAGTGTGGTGCAGCATCAAATCTGGTCCGCGGTGCAGCATTAGGGTGAGGGAAGGGGGATGAGCAGCTCTTGTAAAACTCAGAACCTGCACTTAGGTTTTCGTACTTTCCTACATGTATGTCATGCCTTGGAAAGTGTGTTCCCAAAGAAAGGATGGAGGCTGAGTGCTGCAGGAGTTGGGACTGTGCAAAGGTCCTGTGGTGACTGTAGACATCCTGGTGCATTCAGAGGACCAAAACTGAGTCATAGTGACTGCCTGGGGAGCAACCACCTCCTCTGCAGCTGCCCGGGGTGGGCAGGGGCACAGACAGAGAGGTGGTTGGAGAAAGGGCAGGAGGAACCAGGACTCCACCAGGCTGCAGGGAAGAGCATCCCTGTGGCTCCTCGGCACCACTGAGCGTGTCGATGAGTTTGTCGGGTCTGACATCCAGCCCAAGGCCACATTCTGCCCATCCAGACGCCGCTGGCACTGCTGTGGCAGAGCGTGGTGACGGGACCCAAACCGGGGTCAGAGCAAAGGATGACACGGATTCAGAGCGCGCTGGGGCCAGCACTGACTGGGTGTGCAGCGGTCCTGGGCCACCTGGTGGCGGTGTCAACCCGCTGAGAGAGAGACCTCGGGCTCACAGACCACACTTGGAGAGGATCGGAGGGAAGGTTCCAATTTCACCCAATGAGGTGTCCCAGAGCTGGCGTGGAAGGCGGCGTGGAGGTACAGGCGGCGTCGGAGAGCACAGTGACCGATGCCGTGGAAAGGGCAGTGAGAAAGCCCTGAGGGGGGCGAGCTATGCCCTGGAAGGACGCGGCCCTCGCTAAAGACGCCCATGGGCAGGTGCAGCCCACGAGGCATCCTTGGTCCAACGGAGAGAAGCCCCGACCCCAGTGTGTCCTTGGTGATGTTCCCTCCACTGCCCCTTACCAGCCGCGGGGCCCCCCCGCTGTGCCCACTGCCTGGACACCCTCGTGTCCCCCTGTCGTCTCCCGAGCTGTGGCTTGGTGCTTCCAGCCATGACGGGTCCTGACCACGTCAGGGAGCAGCTCGGGCACCACGGAGACCAGACCAGGGCAGGCTCTGCCCACGGCCCTCATGGCCCAGCGACAAAGACGGGAAGCCGAGTGTGAGAGAGAGACCACAGCCTTTCCAAGGGCGCCACACGTGATGGCCGCGCATGGGTGAGTGGCGGGGGCGGGTGGGATTCCTCTGGGATCTGCAGGCAGAGCCGCTGCATTGACAGTGGGAGCGTGGCCGGAAGGGCAGGTGGTCCAGGGTGTCCACACCTCACAAGTAGTGTGGACAAGAGGGCCCATGGCATGGTGCACATGACCAGCATGGACAGGGGGGCGCGCGGGCAGTCCACACCTCACGAGCAGCACGCTGAGGAGGCCCGTGTTTTCCTGCTACTTTCTACACGGAAGCAGCAAGCGCTATGTCTCGTGGAGGCTGATGAAAGGCAGAGTGTCCTGCATGTGTCAGAGGAGGCACCAAGTGGATTCCCAGGTCACGGTGACGGATTATCGCCTGAATTTGTGTGCAGACCCTCTGCTCCCAGCAGTGTGGCTTTATGAAATTCAGGGCTGCCGCGGGTCTCCTGGGAAGGCCACAGCCACGGCCCTCGGGGAGGGTCTCGGGAGGCCCGGCGCAGCCTCGTCAGAGCGCGTGTTCCCCGAGAGGAAGAGGAAGCCCCTCGTGGTCTGGGTGTGCACGCTGTGGGGATGTGGACGGGGCAGGAGGGATGCTGGGGACGAGGTGTTGGCACAGGGGCATCACTCGGTCCCCGATGTGGGGCTGGCAGTGCCATCCATGTGGCCCACAGGCTGGACCCCCCACTCTGGTGTCCCCGGGGCTCCCCAGACACCTGACGGCCCGAACCTGCTTGCCGAGCCAAGCGGCTGACCACCCTCCCGGCTCCCTTTGTGCCGTCCTGTGCGTCCCCGCTGGCACGAGCAGACCCCCTTCCACAGCGACCCACCTAGAGAACAAGTCCTGACAAGTGTGCGAGTGGTCAGTGGGCGAGCGCTGGCCCCCTCGGCTGTACCACATCCCTGATGGGCAGGCCCACCCCCTGGACCCCTTGTGACATCACTGCGTGTCTGGAGACAGAGGGGCAGAGAGACAGGGGGGGCACGGACAGAGGGACAGAGAGACAGAGGGACAGAGAGACGGGGGGGGGGGACACGGACAGAGGGACAGAGAGACGGGGGGACAGAGAGACGGGAGACACGGACAGAGGGACAGAGAGATGGGGGGGACACGGACAGAGGGACAGAGAGACAGGGGGACAGAGAGACGGGAGACACGGACAGAGGGACAGAGAGACGGGGGGGGGACACGGACAGAGGGACAGAGAGACGGGAGACACGGACAGAGGGACAGAGAGTCGGAGGGACAGAGGGACAGGGAAGGGAGAGAGGCACCAAGGCCTGTGCCGAGCAGACAGAAGATCCTAAGAACGACCCGAGGGTTTTGTCTCCCGTTTACACAGGCACATGGAAGAGAATCGACCGTCCCTGTTAAAGAATTTGCCAGAAGCCTCCGCCAGTCCCCGAGTTTGTGCCAGGTCCCGTGACCCAGGCGGGCGGCGGCGGCGCCTGCACTTACGGAGCGGGCACCCGTACGCCTCCACGCGCATCCCGATGCGGCCGGCCGGGCTCCAGGCGCAGGGCACGAAGCGCAGGTGCCGCGCCTCCACGGGCGGCCGCAGCCGGTGGCGCACCACGCGGTGCGCGTCCGCGTTCCCCGGCAAGCCCTGCGGGAGAGCGCGGCCTCAGTGCGCGGGCGCGGGCGCGGGCGGGGTCCCCTCTCGCCCCTGCCCGCCCCGCCCCCCCCAACCGACCGCCCCGCAGGAGGCTGCGCCCCGGGGGTGCGGTGTGCGTGGCGTCCTGGCCTGGGTGGCGCTCACCGCGGACCGCGGGCCTGGCCTCAGTGGGAGGCGGGCCCTGAACACACCGAGGGCAAACACGTGAAGTGTGGATTCTACACGTGCCCTCACAAGGGTCCTGGGAGCTTACTTCCCCGAACCCCTGTGATCTTGCACAAATGGCACCGGGTCAGGGGACCAGGAGACGCGCGGAGCCCTCACAAGGCCCGGCCCGGCTCCCGCTGCCCTTCCCGCCGCCCTGGCCCCGCTGTGGGGGAGGGGCAGGTGCACCGCGAGCCGGGACCAGACCGGTGACGGCGCTGGCGCTCAGCGGTCAAGCCTGCTCCGCACGCAGGAGCCTCCGTGGGAGTGAGACCCACTGACCCGTTGACCCTGCAGGCCTGTCGGGGCCCACGTGGAGGACAGCAAACCTCCCCCCGCACCTCGCCGGGAAGCTCCGTGCCCCCGAGGGCTCACTGGGCACCCCGGTGGATCCAGCCCTGGTGAGAGTGTGTGTGTCAGTGTGGCTGCGCCTGTGCACGAGAGTGTGCACACACCTGTGTGAGTGAACATGCATCTGCCTGCCGTGTGTGCATGTGTGAGCATGTCTGTGTGTCCACATGGGCCTGTGCACACACGTGTGAACATGCATGCACCAGTGTGTATGTGCATGTGTGCTGGGTGTGCACCCATATCTGTGTACACGTGTGTGAGCATATATACACACGCGTGTGGCCGTGTGTCTGTTGTGTGCACACATGCATGTCCAGGTAGGTGCTCATGGTCAACACGTCTGCTCGTCACCGTGTGCACGCGTGAGCGGAGGAAACTGTCACAACTGACTTTCCAATTTAAAAGTGAGCATATTGGGGCGTCTGGGCAGCTGGGGCTGCTGAGCGCCCAGCTCCTGATCTGGGCTCAGGTCACTATCTCTACCTGTTGCCAGCACGGAGCCTGTTTGAGATGCTCCCTCTCTCTGCCCCTCCCCTGCTTGCTGTCTACCTCTCTCATAATGAATTAATAAACATAAAAAAATAAATAAAAGTCACCATATCAATTACCATATAAGTAATTCACTTCTGGCTAATTAAGAAAAACAACTTAGTGAAGAAAACATTTAAATTCTGTTCATGTTCATTAAAAAGCAGGGAAGTATTTTATGAGAAGGCCTCATTGGTGGTGTCAGGATCGTTCTAAGGGGGTCTTTTACTTCTGACTTAGGTACTGTTTAATCATGCGAAAGGTAGTTCAATTATGTAATTACAACAATGGTATAAAAGTTCCCCTAAAACAGCATTAATTTATCATTAAAACTTCAAACAGGAATGCCACTCTCGTGGCCACTGTGGTGGTTCTGACAACAGGCCAGTCCCGAGCAAACCTCTGTGGGGCCCTAATCAGGCGCCCCTCCCGCGCATCTGGACGCCGCACAGGCCTCCAGCCCAGCCGCAAAGAACTCTCCCGATCCCACTATTTAAAACCATCAATCAAGTGTCTAATGGTTTTCCTAGGTGGAAGTTTAAACCTGCATTTTAGGAAAGAATCACAATCGATGAGGGACCGGCTGTGCCTCTTACCCCGGGAACAGCGTCGGCGCGTTGGGCGGAGAGCCGCGGCCCGTGTGTGGCCTGCTCAGGGTCGGCAGCCCGGGCTCTGGCCTGGGGGCTCCACGCTTAGTGCCGTCCAGAGGCCCACGCCCTCCTGCGATCCTAACGCGTTTCGCGCTGGCAGTGGGGTCAGAGCAGCCCGCCTCCCTCAACCTGGACCCTGAGCCACAGGCCCCCCGGAAGGTCGAGACCCCACCCCGCGGGAATCCTGTAACTAGACCTCGTTCCGCCATTTACTCCCTCCCTGTCCCACGTGCATACCCCCATGTATGTGCACACGTGGGTCCCACGCACGCTCGCACACACACCTACAGGCGCTCACGCGTGATTGTTGTTGAACCACTTGGAAGGGAATTGTAAACGTCGTAATTCTGTATCGTAAAGTCAGTTTGTGTCTCTTAAAAACACAGACCTGCTCTAATCAACTGAAAATGACGTTGATACTAACTCCAAAATAACCTCTCGTATCTGCTCACATTTAAATCTCCCCATGGGTAGAGAGCACTTGCACCTCCTGACTTTGGTTCCCGGTCTCCCCGTCCTTGAGCAGCCTGGCTGAGGCTCGGGCTGGGTTTGTCCCACGGCCTCCGTGACGGGAGTCCGGCCACACCTTCTGGGTGAGAACATAGCATGGAGATGTTGCCTCCTTTCACTGTGACCTATCAGGGACGTGGTCTCTGTTGTCCACCCCTGGTGGCATTAATTTTGATCACTTGGTGAAGAGAGTGACCTTTCTTTGTGCACCTTGTTAATAAGCTGATTTGATTCTCCAGGGTCACGTGAATGTCCTTTTCAGAAAATGTCTCGTGATGGTTTAGGCCCATCTATGATCTTTGCCTGAATAAATAATCGCATTGGGTTAGAAAAACGTGATTTTGTAACATCAGCATTCTTTTCACATTCTGTCCTTCTGTTTAAAGAACATCTTCTGTTCTCCACTTTTCTCTTCTTTTAAGATGCAGATAGATTAACAGCTTCTACGTAATCCGTTAAAATTATTGCCTCTTCTGGGGCACCTGCATGGCTCCGTCGGTTAAGTATCTGACTTCAGCTCAGGTCATGATCTCACGGTTCGTGGGTTCGAGCCCCACGTCGGGCTCTGTGCTGACAGCTCAGAGCCTGGAGCCTGCTTTGGATTCTGTGTCTCCCTCTCTCTCTGCCTTTCCCTGCTCACACTCTGTCTCTGTCTCTCAAAAATAAAGATTAAAAAATTTTTTTAATTTGTTGCCTTTTTCAAACTGTGCAGATTTGCACAGGGACGCAACCCTTGGCAGCCCCAGGAGACCCAGTCCTCCTCCCGGCTCACCGTGACAGCTGCTGTGGAGCCCTGTGTCCTTTGGGGCCCAGGTTCTGGACACCGTGTCATCTGCTTTAATATTTCATGAGAAGCAGCATAAAAATATGCTATTTTATAAATCTCCTAATATGTCTTAACAAAATATTTAGTGTATTTGCATGGTTTTAAGACATATACAGATACTTTGTGATAATGCAAGTGCTGCTTATTTGAATTTTTAGGAATTCATTTTGTACGTTACATGTACCTATAACTATTTCTTTAACTCTAGGACAGAACAGTGGCTCTTCCGCATAAAGAAGGTGGATGGAATGTGTTTAGAGAAAGCAGGTGATTCAGTGTTCAGGTCTCATTAGTACGATGGTTTTATCTCTGGGGCTAAATTAATGCTTCATGAAAACCAACATATAATCTATCTAGTCTACCATATATTCAGACTGGGCATTGAATCTTGCAAACAGACCTGGACCTTCATTGAATATAACAACCATGAATACAGAGAGAGAGAGAGAGAGAGAGAGGGAGAGAGAGAGGTAATCACAGGAGTGCGTTTCTTCTGTGAAGATACACTGACTTCCACAAGCCTCCGGAAGCTCAGACCCCTACTCATTGGTGAACATCATGGCTGAGGCAGCACAGCTCAAGCACTGGGTTCAACACTGGGATCTGGAACCACAGACTGTGTAGATGGAGACTTGTGACCTGGGGCGGGGCATCTGGGCTGTGGAGCAACGAGGCACTGAGCCCATGGCACCTGACCAGGGTTGGGAGATGACCTCAGACACCATCCATCTGCTGTCATTCACATAAACCAATTTTATATTCACTGATCAGAACTGACTCTTGCTTAATAAATGATCAGCTTCGGGGCGCCTGGGTGGCTCAGTCGGTTGAGTGTCCAGCTTCAGTTCAGGTCATGATCTCACGGTTTGTGGGTTCGAGCCCTGCATCAGGCTCTGTGCTGACAGCTCAGAGCCTGGATCCTGCTTCAGATTCTGTGTCTCCTCTCTCTCGCTGACCCTCCCCTGCTTATGCTGTCTCTCTCTCTCTCTCAAAAATAAATAAACCATTAGAGAAAAAAATTAAAAAAATAAATGATCAGCTTCAGTAAGTCAGATTTTGTGATGATATGAGTGACCTAACATGGGGTTTTCTGTCTGCTCACTTGCCATTTATGATTTTAAAAATAACACATTTAGAAATTAATAGCCAATATTACAGATCAGTCAAATCTGATTCACTTTGTTTGCCAGTGATCTAACAACACAACCTGATATCAAGATTCAGGATATCTAAATAATCTTATTTTTTCATACAATTAAATTTTTAATTAAGAACAAACAAGAATCAATTGTGCTCATGGGTTGATTGGATGGTCTCTGGAAAAATGCAGCCTGCCTCCAATTCTGGTCAGGGTTTTGCATGTCCCCGTAGACGGTCAGAGCCCACAGTGACTTGTCAGGGAGAAGCTGACTGGGAACAGTTGGACATTTGATAACACCGGGTACCACTTACCCGCCCCTCCTGCTTTATGGACATGAACGAGCGCCGTGGTGTTCTCCTGGGGTGAACCGGGTGACAGTGCGCTCGTGTGTGTGTGTGTGTGTGTGTGTTTGTCTGAGCACTTGAGAGTGAGTCTCCGTGTAGTCATTATTCTGTCAATAGGACAATTCTGTGCCCCGCCCTTCAGCCTCCCACCTCTGAGATACGTGACCGAGGGCTGGGTTCCGTGAACACGACATCACACATCATGACCTTCCCGCTGCCGGGAGAAGCCTAAAGGAATCAGCACACCAGGGCCATGAAGTCGGGCTGACCGCCACAGCATCACTGGAAGCACCAGGGATTGGAAGGCCTGTGGGCGTGCATCACGAGGAGGCACGTGGTGGGTGAGCCCTTAGCTCGGGTGTGAGGCGAGGCACTACCCCAGGCGCCTCTTCGAAACACCAAGACATAAAGTGAATGGAAGACGCTGGTAGGCACCCCGTGATGCACTGAACATGTGTGGAAAGCACGGACGTCCTGTTTTGAGAACATGCACATGGGAAAATACACACAACACACACGGGAATGAGGCGGGCAGGACTGATTCTTGTCTCTACTGTGAGATAAGGCTCCAAGCCCACAATTTGAAAACTCCCCCTTGTTTTCTTGGCGCGTGTTTGGCTGTCTGGACGCTCCCCCCGCGGAGACTGCCTGGCGCACGTTGCCCTCAGGCTGCCCAGTGTGGCCAGGACGCCTCACGGGTGAGAGGGCCGGTGCCCGCCAGGGGCGGCCATAACGTGTGTCCTGTTTACCGTCCTCGCTCACTGTCCCTGGAGGAGATGGACCAGCTGACGGGGTCTCTGAGAACCCTTTGGCGATTCTCTCCCTTGGCAACATCGGGGAGACTGCGACGGCTTCCATCATGCGGCGACAACCATGAACTGGAATCAGAACTGTGGAACCCCAGCCCACGGACACCCCCAGCCCGGTCCCGCAGGCGCCTCGCAGGTGAGCAAGTGGACAACGCGCGCTGCTGGAGACGATGCAGGACTCCCTGCCCCGCAGGACACCCGGGCCGCCGTCCTTCAGGCGCCTCCAGGAGACGGGACCCTCACCAGGAGACGGGACCCTCACCAGGAGACGGGACCCTCACCAGGGGGACCCTCACCAGGAGACGGGACCCTCACCAGGAGACGGGACCCTCACCAGGGGGACCCTCACCAGGAGACGGGACCCTCACCTCGCCACCTGCTGGGTCAGGGGGAAGCGGCCCGGCCGGTTCCCCGACGTCCGCCCGGTGATCAGGCACTCAGCAGGCTTCACGGACCAGGCCTGAACCTCTCAGCCTCAGAAAGAGCAAGACGGGGTTTTAGTGATGGAGCCTGTGATGGAGAGCCCTGACTGTTGTGCCTTTCCGGAAAGACTCGCGGTGTAGACCCTCATCCCGCTGTGGGCGCCCACTCCCGTCTGAACGTGGGATCTAAGGTCCAGTGACGAGCGGTTCCACGGAACCCAGCCCTCTGCCACGTATCCAGAGGTGGGAGGCTGGAGGGCAGGGCACAGAACTCTCCTGTTGACAGAATAATGACCACACGGACACTCACTCTCAAGTGCTCAGAAACACGCAGGTGTGCGCCGTCACCCGGCTCACCGCAGGCGAGCAGCTCGGCGCTCGCTCACGTGAATGAAGCTGGGGGAGGGGCCGTATCCCATGTTAGGATTTTCTGGACATCGAATGACTTGAGGTTCTGGGGTAGTTTCATCATTAATAAATTTCATCTTTGGCACTTAACTTAAAGATTGCTCCCAACCCCCCAGCCCACCTGACTTTATATGAAGAGCATGAGCGCTCCGAGCTGAATTAATTCGGAGGTCTCCTCCAGCATTACTCGTTCACAGATCGAATGTAGAGATGATTGTGGAGGGGCGCCTGGGGGGCTGAGTCGGTCAAGTGTCCAACTCTTGACCTCGGCTCAGGTGGTGATCTCACAGTTCTTGAGATGGAGCCCCACATCAGGGCTGACAGTGTGGCGTCTGCTTCGGATTCTCTCTCTCTGCCTCTCTCTGCCCCTCCACTGCTCAGGCATGCACTCTCTTTCTTTCTCAAAATCAATAAACTTAAAAAAGATAATTTGTGGAATGCTATGCAAACTATTTTGCATGCAAGTTTAACTAATAATGTTGTGGGAAAATATTATTTAATTTGATTAAAACATACATGTTTGTAAACTACAATCTAGTATGGGTTCCAGTTAGCATGGTTCCACAGTATAAAGTGTCCCACCACAACAACGTCACATTGTAAACAGTGTCTAAATTTAGGAACAGAATAAATAACTGAGCATTTGCTTAAGGTCTATTAAGTAGCAATCTGGACTGGAAGTAAAAGTGACAAAGTCACATGAGTGATGCCTAAAAAGGAGGTTAACCATAAAAAGGAGGTAACCTCGCCTCTGCTGTGGACTGGATATTTTTCTCCCCAACTTCCTGTGTTGGAATCCTAGCCCCACTGTGATGGTGTCACATACAGGACACCCGGAGAGCTGATCTGTCTTTCCCTGTGTGAGGACACAGTGAGAAGTCAGCAGGGGACGGTCACCAGACACGAACCTGCCAGTGTCTGATCTCAGACTTCCAGTCTCCAGAAGAGTGAGAAGCCAATGCCAGTAACAAATATGGTAGGTATTAATTCAAATATATCAATAATCACTTTACATATCAATGGTCCAAATATACCAATTGAAAGAGATTTTCCAAGTGGTCAAAAACAAGACCCAACTGTATATTGTCTACAAAAAACTGCTTTAAATATAGAGATACACATGAATTAAATGTGTAAAGGAATGGAGACAGACATGCCACGTTAACATGAATCAGACGAAAGCAGAGGTAGATATATTCATTTCAGAGAGAGCAAACTTCAGAACAAGGAACATTGTCAGGAATAAAGAGGGACATTGTATAATGACAAAGGGATCAATACCCCAAGAAGACATCCCAATCCTGGATGTATATTACCTAATGGAGCACCAAAATACATGAGTCTAAAGCTGATAGAACGGCAAGGAGAAATCAATGAATATGCTGTTATAGTTGGAGATTTCACCACCTTCTAGCGGACATGAACAGATCCAGCAGCAGAAAATCAGTAAGGACATGGCTGAACTCAATAACACTGTTAATCAACTTGATATAACTGATATTTATAGACTATTTCATCCAGCAATAGCAGATACACACTCTTCTCAAGTTCACATGGAGCATTCACCAGGATAGCCCACATTCTGGGCCATAAAACACACCCAAAAAGAATTAAAATAAAGCAAACCATACTATATCTGCTCTCAGGCCCCAGCGAAACTAAACTAAAAATCAATAACAGAAATACAGCTGGAAAATCCCAAAATCTTTAGACATCAAATGACATACTTCTAAATAGCATATAGCTCAAAGAAGAAATCTTAAGAGAAATTTAGGAAATATTTTGAACTAAATGAAAATGAAAACACAATTTATCTAAATTTTTATATTGCAGCAAAATCAGTGCTTAGAGGGAAATTTATAACATTGATTGCATATATTAGAAAAGAAAAAAAGGAATAAAATTAATCATTTAAGCTTCTACCTTAGGAAATTAGAAAAAGAAAAGCAAGCTAAATTCAAAGTAAGCAGAAGAATAGAAATAACTATTATAGCAAAAATCAATGAAATTGAAAACAGGAAATCAATAAAGAAAAATCAATGGAATCAGAAACTGATTCCATGAAAAAAAATCAATAAAATTGATAAGCTTCTAGCTAGGGTAATGAAGAAAAAAAGAAAAGACACACATTGTTAAAAATTATAATGAAAATGGAGGCAATGCCACAGATCACATGGATATTAAAAATATAATATAATAAATGCCATGAACAACTCTATGCCCACAACTTTGAGAACCTACATGAAATGGATCAATTCTTTTTCCAAAACTCACACCAGAAGAAGTAGAAAATCTGAATAGACTTATGACTATTAAATAAATGGAATCAATAATTAGTCACTTTCCCAAACAGAAAACACCAGGCCCAGATGGGTTCACTGGCAAATTTTTCAAAAACACTTAAGGAAGGAATCTCTCTCTCCTAGAAGACAGAAGCAGAGGGGATGTTCCCTAACTCACTCTGGGAGGCCAGGACTACTGCAATGCCAAAAGCAGACAAAGATTGTGAGAAAAAAATACTAGGGACTAATATTTCTCATGAACATAGATGCAAAAATCTCCAACAAAATATTAGCAAATCAAATCCATTAATATATAAAAATAATTATACATTATAACCAAGTGGGATTTATCCCAGGTATGCCATGTGGGCAAAACACCCCCCAAAGTCAACTAATGTAACCCATCACATCAACAGTGTAAAAGGGAAAAATCACATAATATTACTAGAAGCAGACAAAAGCATCTGACAAAATTCTGCACCCATTCATGATAAAAACTCTCAACAAGCTAGCCATAGAAGGACATTCCCTCAGCTTGATAAAGAACATCTATAAAAGAACTACAACCTAACATCATACACAAATGTAAGGCTTTCCCCCTGAGACTAGGAACAAGGTGTGGGGTCCCTCTCTCACCTTCCCATGTCATGCTAATGCAATAAGAAAAGAAAAAGAAATAGAAGTTATACATTATGAGAAATGAGAAGTAAAACTCTCTGGTCACAGATGACGCGACCATCTGTGTAGAAATCTGAAGGAATTGACAAGAAACCTCCTGGAACTAATGAGGAATTTTAGCAAGATTAAAAGACACAAGGTTAATACGCAAACGTCAATCAGTTTCCTACATGCCAGCAATGGAATTTGAAATTAAGATCATATTACTGTTGGTGCGCCTGAGTGGCTCAGTTGGTCAAGTGTCCAACTCTTGATTTTGGCTCAGGTCATGATCCCAGGGTTGTGGGATCCTGCTCCATGCTGGGCTCTGCGCTGGCAGTGTGAAGCCTTCCTGGGATTCTCTCTCCCCCACTCGTGTTTTCTCTCTCTCCAAATAAATAAACTAAAAAAAATCATATTACTATTTACATTAGCACTCCTGAAAATGAAACCCTTAAGTATAAATCTAGTAAATTAAGTACAAGATCTATATGAGGAAAAATACTATAAAACTCTAACAAAAGTTATCAAAAAAGATATAATAACCACACAAATACAGATACAAAACATTTTAAAGAAATCCAACACCAATTCTTAGTGAAAATTCTCAAAAAAAAAAAAAAAAAGGAACAGAAAAGGCCTTCCTCAGTCTCACAAAGTACGCACATCTAACATTATAGTTAATAGTAAAGTACTGAACTCTTTCCCCCTAAATTAGGCACAAGGCATGATGTCCTCTCTCACCACTGCTCTTCAATCTAGCCCTGGAAGTCACAGCAAGTCGGTAAGGAAAGAAAATGAATAAAACATCCAACTTGGAAAGAAAAACAAATCTATTGAACTGTCTTTACTCACACATGCCTTAATTCTGTTTGTAGGAAATTCCCAAAGACTCCACAAATAAAAACAAACCAAAAAGACCTTTAAAAACCAGTATGTGAAGTTTTCAGTAATAATATTAATATACAAACTAAGTTATACCTCTACATCCTTGAAATAAATAATCCAAAATTGAAATTAAGAAGTAATTCCATTCATCATAGCTTAACAGTGAATAAAATAATCAGGAATAAATTGAAAAAAGTACAATTTCTGTACACTGAGACTGACAAACACTGCTGAAAAATTAAAGAAGACCTAAGTAATTAGCAAATTATTTATTTTCATGGATCAGAAGACTCAAACTTACAGAGGTGACAATTCTACAGATTCAGTGCAATCCCTATAAAAATCCCAGCAGGTGTTTAGTAGATATTAGCAAGCTGATCCTGATATTTAACTGGAAATGAAAAGGACCAGAACAGTCAAATCAATCTGCAAAACAACAATCTTCCTAACCCTAAAGTTGGAAGACTTACACTTCCAGCCTCAGGACTCATTATGAAGGTTCTGTAATCAAGACTGTGGCATCCGCACAAGGGTAGGCATGCAGATCAATGGAACAGACTTTAGAATCCAGAAATTACCATTACACATGTGGCCAACCAACTTTTGACAATAGTGTGAAGGCAATTCCACGGAAAGGATAGTGTTTTGAACAAATGGTGCTGGCGTAGTTGGAAATCTACGTGAAAACTTGAATGTAGCCCATCATCTAACACTCTGCACAATGTTTACTCAAAACCGGACACAGGCCAGTATGTAATTGCTAAAACCTTACAGGTTCTTGAGGCCAACACAGGAGAAGATCTGCTTGACCTCTGGTTAGGCAACATATTGTTAGAAATAATGACAGTAGCATGCAAGAAAAACTGAAGAGTAAGACTTTATAAAAAATAAAAGTTTTGTCCCTCAAAGAATGTATTAAGAAAAGTGGGAAAATACATTTGCAAATCATATACTGGACAAGGGGTTGTATACAGAATATATAAAGAATACATACTACTCAAAATAATATCAACGATCCAAAGAAAAAACTTAGCAAAATATATCCATAGATATTCACCAAAAAAGGTATATGAAGCACATGAAAAACATTCAATATTATTAGATGCTACGCAAATGCAAACGAAAAACACAGTGACATATCGTCATATATCAGCTGTAATAGCCACACTTTAAAGGCAGACAATAACGAGTGCTGGAGAGGGTATATTTTATCTAACTTAAAATTCGTTGTTCGTGTGTAACTGGATAATTTTTAATAAACATAAAGTTGTGCAGCCCTCACAAAATCCAGCTGTAAAGTATTTCCATCCACCCAAAAACCTCTAACGTGCGGTCAGTTCCTGCACCAGCACCCACTGCAGACGACCACTGACCTGAGACGGAGCCCAGGCCCCAGGCTCCCGCCCCGGTGAGCGCCACACCTCCTCGTGACTTCCTGGGACGTGAGCAGTGTCACTCACGAGTGGGGTGGGGGCACAGGTTCACGGCCCTACTCTGGAGCAGGGGACCTGCCTTTAACACTGTCCCCGGCACCTTGGGGGACGTTTTATTCACAGTAAAATGTGGGAGCCAGACCAATAGGAATGTGCTTGAACCAGCCATCTGCTTCCCTTTCCCGGGTGAGGGAGTGTGAGATCTCCTCAGTTCTGTAACCTGTAACACAAGTAACTGTAAATTTAGGACTCGATGTGAAGCGGGAAGCTGACAAGGGAGTGTTCAGTGCATCTGGAAAGGGCACTGAGGAAGGCTCCTGAAGACGGTGTGGCAGATCGCAACACGCTTTGCGCTGTATGGCAGCAAATGTGTTTCAGTGAGAATATATTTTTTTAATTAGAGTGGAAGTCAAGAGACACCATGAAAATATTCCCATTGGAATGTGTTACTAGCACTGAGAGACCCACTGAGGACTTAACGGTGCCAATAGAAAAGGAGAAATCTAAAAACATTCTCTATGGTTGCAAGACAGTTTTGAAAAAATTTTAACCAATTTTCTACCATGACTTTGGGCATGCTTTTACGACGTGGTATTTTTTCAACTTAATACTCATGAAATTCTTTACATCATTTCACTTGTTCCAGAAGCAAAGAGTGACAGAGTTTATGCCTTACCCACGGGGTACTTCTTCTTGTTTCAAAGCTCGGTGTCAGCATTTGAACGGCCTCACCACCAAGTCCAAACGTGAATCTGGTGAAGTGGGAGAGGCACTGTGTCTAAGTATGCAGGTACGTGATTGTATTTCTTGATTCTGACATCTGGTTTACCCACCAGGTACTGACCAGGCACAAGTGGAAAATAACATGAGCCTCAATGTGGACGTGGTCAATCCAGCCCACAGGCAGATTCTGCTGCGGAAAAACCAATAGGAAGCAGACCCTGGAGTCTGATTTGGGAGCTGTGTGAGATGTCCTGGCCACCTTGGGTGCCCTATTCCCCCAGGTCATAGTGGCCGGCCACAGAGACTCCCCGACTTGGAGGGTGGCACCCCCCCTGGTGGCCTTGGTGCCATCTCTTCCAGGTGTCCTGCCTTTGTTGTTGTCCAAACATCCATGTTGAATATCAGCATCACTTAATAATTTCTGGGGAAATCTCCGTTCAAAACAGATTCCAGTAAGAATCCTTAAGTAAGGACACTTTGCTCAGACTAAGACACACAGGTATGAAAAGACAACAAATATTCACATACTACTAGAAAAGCTCAAACTTCAGGGAATGTCGTGTGTGCAACGTGCTTTAATCAGCATAACGACCCTGAGAATGTCATGCCTCGCTCAGTAACTGCACAAGCAGCGCTGGGTTTCCTAAGCTCGGTTGGTGACTCGGAGCAAGATCTGGAAGGAAGACAAATCACATCTCAGGTTCGAGTGGGGAGAACAGAACTTGTAAACTGTACTTTTTGGGAGGGAGCTGGCCGTGGAGAAATCCTGTAGGAACATTCCCGATGAGATGACGAAGTCCATAGTTTGAAAATGCACTTACTAAAACAACAGGTGGAGACACTGCTAATGTATTTGCATACCCTTGTCTCACATTTACTGGTTTAGTTGGGTAGCCTGTCAGCAAGCAATCAGCCTGTGACGCCCACGAGAAGACCTTGTTGGTTGATTATTGAGACTTGGGAGGTTTTCCTGAGCCTCCATTGAGTCCAGTTTACCCAAAGGATGCTTTGGGTGGCACCAAACATTCTTTCCAGTGACTTCGTCCCCCAGTTGAGGTCCCCAGTGGAAGGAGACCAGGCTGCTCCCTTACGCCAATGCTGTGCAGTGGTACCCTCAGCTAGGGTGATCCAGCCCCACATCCGCACATGCCATGCGGGGGCCACTGCCCATGTGTGCGTGTTGAGTGCTGGAAGCATGGCCAATGCAAGTGAGGGATGGAACTTTTAATTCCATTTCATTTAATCGAGTGGAATTTAGACGTGAGTAGCCACATACGGCTGCTGGCTGCTGCATCCCACGGTACAGCAGAGAAGCCCCACACCATGCTGCAGCAGGTCTCAGAGCAAGGCCACGGACGAGCCCCCGGGTCCTCATGGGGGTGAGCCGGTCTCAGAGCTGTCCCACTCAGGTGGTTCAAAGCCGCTTCTTCGCAGCAGGTGTTGGGCTCATAGTTCCTACACCGGTGAGAAGAGCGGCCACTTCTACCCTGAGCGGTACTGCCTCGTAACCCAGCTCACACCCCGTCTGCACTGAGCTGTGGAGGAAAATGCCAGAAAGTTGACCCCAGGTCAAATTTATCCATAGAGAAAGAAAAGGTGGTTTTTACGAATATAGCTTGTTTACCAGAAATAGAGATTACACATAAAAGGAAAAGCAACAACAAAGTGTACTTCGTGTCAAAGGATTCAATTAAAGCTTCAGATGTGATGATTTGGGGAGATGTTTCCCATTTAGCAGCAAGTTACTTTCACAGACTGATTCTTATATTGACATGAATAACTAATTTTAAAGTAGTATTCATGATTACTACACTGCTACCTTATGTGGTTAGGTTTTCCCATTTCTTTTTAAAAGAGCTACGTAAATAGCATTGAAAATACATGTTAAATATATTCCATAAGTGACATATACAATAGGGCCTGCTGACTTCTGATAACTTCGAGCATTTTTACCCACCATCACGCCAGATGCTGCTGGTCACTCACAGCTGTTCAGACCTTGGAGAGCAAACCATCCAGTTCACTTTGATCAGTTTTGAATGAGACTATACTCAAAACAGTTAGCTTATCCCGAGTGGTTTAGGAAGATTTCATTAAGACGTCACCATGGATTTTAAGTGACACCAGTATTTGTCCAGTTAAACATAAAAATGTCTCAAAAATAAGTGATGCAATTTGTCATTGGGACTGGCTCTGGACACCACTTGCTATGCTCCTTCCAGCTCCTTCCAACTCCTTCCAGCTCCTTCCAGCTCCTTCCAGCCCTCTGGGCCACACAAGATGCCTGCAAGAGAAGGAACACTCTGCTCCTTGAGTGCGTGTGTGGAGCAAGGTCTCGAGGTCTGGCCCAGTCCTTCTCTGATTCAGGCTCAGTTATCCTATGAGCTTAACCAAGGTTTGATGCCTCGGACTTTGTGCACATGTTCTGGAGGTCTGGGACCATGGCCCCCCTTCCGTGGCCATCCTTACCGGCGCTGAGACCGCACCAGGGGGCCGTGTCGCAGAGTCAATGATCGGCTGCTTCCACCCGCCACGTGCATTCCCACAAACCACCTGCACTTCCTCTTCTAGACCCAGCGATTTCTCAGCGCTTTTTGGATTTCAGGAATTTCTGCAGCAGACTTTCTCCCCAAGGAGCCTGGTTCCGAGGCTGCCTGGGGACTTTGCTCTGGGACGCTTGAGCCTCGGGCAGGTAGAGACTGAAGTCTAGAATCAAGAACCTGAGAACTTGGTTTTCTAATGAGAGCTACAAGCTGTGTTTGGTTTATCTGCTTGTTAGCGAGGGAGAACCTCATAAGGGACACGGGCGCTTTTTCTCCTGAGATAAGCAAGAAGCTGCATCTCCTGTTCAGGCCGTGCGACACATTCTGACCGGATGTTGGTTACTCATTAAATTAACCAGTAAGTGTTTCAGATAGGCCTTCCCATCACAAGGTTTACTTTTTAAATTTTAGGGAAGATACATGTGCAAAGTAAAAGCTGAACCCAGCTCACCTAAACCTAAACCGGAGAACAGAGTAAGTGTCCCCCTTTGGAGGACTGTCCACATGGGGTTTGGGAAGCAATGGCCGGACCCCAGGGAGTCCCATGGAAAAGACTCCTCCGGGACTTGCCCCTCGAACGGTTCTTCATCTGTGCTCTGCCCTGCGTGTGAGATGAAGTTGCCGATCACGAAGATGGGGCTGTTGCTCATGCAAACATATGCACTTGCTTATGAGTGGGGGAAGCTGTTTTGCATCTAAAGAAAATGTTCATCAGTCAGGGTATAGACAAATATTTTGCAAAATCTGTCAAATCAAGTTCTAATCTTCAACAAGTGTGTTTCCAAAGCTATGCTGGGTGTTTTGCTGAGAAAATAAAGATGTCTTGATTCAGCAATTCTATACTGCCCTCATTCTTCAGTCTGAATTCAACCCAGAATCTTGCAGGATGGAAAATGGGGGTGGGACATCACTCCATCTTCCCAGACTGGCCTGCAGTGACCAGTACACTGGTCTTCACACGACCCTACCCCAGAAGGGTCTTCCTGCCCCTCCCTGGATCTGTTTGGCTACATTTCTCCTGTTGGGCAGAGATAGTTACAGATTTTGAGGCTTTTTCTTCTCTTTTTGGAAAATCTTCGGAGCAGGAGGTGATGGGGTCATCCAGGAGCTCAGGCATGATATCCTCTGGGGTCTCCTAGAAAAGGCCTGGGGAGGGGTCCATGGGGGTGGGTGGGGGCCATTCCCATGGGAATACAGGCTCCCCACTCCAGGGGCTGCAGGGCCCTGGAAACATGGGCCACACTTGTCTTTCAGGTGGCATGGTGGCCCCTCCTAGGCACTTAGCTCCTGACAAAGATGCGTCAGCCACGTAATTCTCCCCTGAGAGGCCAGGACTGCTTCCAGGTGTCACACTGTCTGTCGATGCCGTGGGTGTGGTTTTCCTCGGGTGCGCCGCTCTGTCCCAGCTGTCTGTCTCTCCGGCGGGCATTGGTCCTTCCTTTTCATCTAAAATCAACTGTTGGCCGTCCCGTTGGGCTCCTTCCCCGGGCTCAGGATTTCGACCTCTTTCCCCCCCATGCTGCTGGGCACAAGCCCTGGCCATGTTTCCGCTCGCATTCCCTCCTTCCGAGTGGCAGAGGAGGGAATTATCTAACACAGGCACCGTGAGAATCGTTTACAGAACTAGCACCAGAGACAAGTTTTGCTCACAGATGGCGATCGTCTCAAGCTTATTAAGTGATCTGGGAACGAACTGATTTACCATTTCTTCTCCATGTCTCTGTGGGGAAATGAGCAGGTGCCACTTTTTTGAGACGTCAGGGTCACCCTCACTGCTGGGAGCGCGATCACTTTGCTCTGAGAGAGGGGCTGACGGGCCCCGGGAGCCGCGCCCCCAGGTGGGTCTCTGTGTCCTGCCCCTGAACCTCTTCATCTCATGCCCTTGACCTCACTAGCCACCCCCCTTGTCCACACCTGCTCTCAACAAGCAAACTCTCGGGTGCGTGGTGCCTGCCCAGGTCCTCGCCCAACACCAGGGTCCTGAGCACCAGGCGGGTCTAGGGATTTCCTCACATTTTCCTGCAATTAACTCTGGACCCAAACCTCTTGAGCTCTGTGTCATAAAATTACCAGCCCAGGTTTTATTTTATTATTAGACTCAACTGATTACTATCACTCTATCGACGTGTCGCAACATACCTTGTGCTCTGCATGGGCTCTGCCCCGACTTGTGCTTTGGCTGTGCCGAGGACGCGTGCTGGGGCCAGCGCTCAGACCTGGGCATACGAGGAGCGGCCCCAGGGCTGGCTCGGCGTCAGGTGGGACGTGAGAGGCCACGTCTCTCCCAAGCACCCAGGAGGTGCAGGCACCCCGGTGCGTGGACCCTGCTGTGTGGCGAGGCCTCAGGGCGTCACCTTCGAGGTGCCCTGCTCCGGGGGCCTCCTCAGAGCTCAGGGCTTCCAGTGAGTCCCCTACCCTCAGTGGTCAGTCCGTCTCCCTCTTTGAAGAGCCCTTGGCCAGAGGACACCCAATCTGCGCGTGCCCCCCAGCCCTCTCAGGGGCGGAGGCCCCCGAGGCCCCACCCCTTGTCCAGGGCGCTACCCTCAGAGCGCTGACCGCCTTCCTCAAGGAAACCAGCCTGGACGTGGCTCCCGCCTCGGTTTCTAGTTGGGTGGCCACGTGGCTCCAGGCACAAAGTCGCCTCCTGGCTGGAAACAGAGAGCATTTCCTGTCCTGTGTCCTCGTGTCCTCGTGTCCTCCCGTCCTCATGTCCTGGTGTCCTCGTGTCCTTGTGTCCTCACGTCCTCGGGCAGGCCTACGACCAGGTGGCCCAGCATCCTCACCTCCTGCACTTTCTGCAGCCCCTCCCATGTCCTCTGGAGGGGCGTCCCCGGTGCTCTGGCCTCTCCCTGTGGTGAGGGCAGCATTTGCTCTGACGATACAGTCACACGGAAGCTCTGGGGGCACAGACGGCCACGTTACTGCTGATGACCCAGGTCTGTGCTGGATCCGGCCCAGGGGGTGAGCACACCTGGGAACGTCCCGGAGGAGCCTCGCTCCCCACCCCGCACCCAGGCTGTTACTCTGCATGTAAATCCCCAAAGCCTGTCTACCAATGCGCGGGCCCCCTGAAGTCCATCTACCAACACGTGGGCCATGGGCACCTTGCGGGGAGCTGAGCACATGGGTCCCCTATAGCTGCCGACACTGGACCTGCCCCAGGGAAGGCTGGACCGAGACGCGTGGCCTGAGGGCAGAGCCAGCAGCAGACACACTCATGCGAACCCCCCAGCCCCCTGGACCCTCCAACGCCCTGGACTGAACTAGGGATGCCCGCTTGGAAGGCAGGGACGCAGTGCAAACAATTTACAGAGCAAAGACTGACAAACACAATGATAGAGGTAATCGCAAGCATGTTGTTTTCATTGACAGGAATGTTAAATTTTAGGTAATTAAAGAAAATACTTAGGTTAATTAGTGCAGACTTTGCAATTCCTATCTAAAGAAAGTGCTTACGGGAAAGGCAGATGCTCTAATGAAATGTTGATTTATTATAAAGGCAGCTAAGTGTGAATGCCAGTGGTGGAAACACCAGTATCAGCCGTTTTATTTTACATGAATGTAACAGGGTAAGCTCAGCCATCCTCGACTCGGGATTTTACCTCCATGGAAGTAAAGACAGCTCAGGTTAAAAGAAAACTAAAAGGAGGAAACACGTCCCGATTAGAGTACAAAATGGTAATTTTACCTTTATTGATATTTTTAAGGATAGATTACTTTGGTGTAACCTGTGATATCCTTTTAAAATATGAATAAAGGCAATAAAAACATAGCAAATGAGACTATATCAAAATTAAAACCTGGGGCTCCTGGGTGGCTCAGTCAGTTAAGCGTCCTACTCCAGGTTTTGGCTCAGGTCATGCTCTCGCCGTTCATGAGTTCGAGCCCTGCATAGGGCTCTGCACTGGCAGCATGGAGCCTGCTTGGGATTCTCTCCCTCCTTTCCTCTCTTTCTGCCCCTCCCCTGCTTGCGTTCTGTCTCTCTCAAAATAAATAAACTTAAAAAAAATTAAAAACTTCTGTTCATCAAAAGACATAATCCACAGAGCAAACAGACAATGTGCAGTCTGGGAGGAATGTTTGCAAATCGCATAGCTGATGAGGGGGCAATAGCAGAACGCACAATGAACTCCTGTAGTCCAGTAACACCACAGTGACCTGAGAGGAGAATGACAAGATCTGGAACACCTGGGTGGCTCTGTTGGTTAAGCGTCCGACTCGGCTCAGGTCATGATCTCACAGTTCGTGAGTTTCAGGCTTTCTGCTGTCAGCATGGAGCCTGCTTTGGATTCTCTGTCTCCCTCTGTCTCTGCCCCTCACCTGCTTGCCCTCTCTCTGTCTCAAAAATAAATAAACATTAAAAACAAAGAATGGACAAGATCTGAACATTTCTCCAAAGGTGCCAATGGGCACAGCAAAGAAGCTCAACATCAGAGATGCAAATCCGAACCCCTGAGAGAGCACCTCATGCCCAGGGCGATGGCTGCGACCAAACAAGACGAGAGGACAAGGGTCAGTGAGGACCTGAGGAATGGGATGCCTGTGCTCTGCTGGTGGAGTGTAAACTGGTGCAGCTGCTGTGCATTCGATCCAGCAAGCCCACCTCTGGGTGTGCACCCAGAAGAAGCGGACGCAAGTTCGTAAGATGTTTGCACTCCCGCGTCCACAGTAGCTCAAAGGTGGATGCAACCCGGTGTCCATCGACGGGTGGATAAACACAATGTGGTCCATCCACACGACGGAGGACCGTTCAGCCTCACAAAGGAAGCAAAGTCTGACACCTGTTGCCACGAGGCAGAACCCTGAGGACACCACACTCCGTGATCAGGCCAGTCTCGAGAAGACACGTGGTGCAGGATTCCACTTACACGAGGCACGCAGAGTCGTCAGGTTCATAGGGACAGAGAGTAGAAGGCGGGGGTGCTGGGGGCTGGAGGGGACTGGGGAGTCAGTGTCTCATGGGACAGAGTTTCCCTTTGGGAGGGTAAGAGAGTTCTGGAGGTGACAGTCCGGATGGTTGCACATCCATGTGAATGTGCTCAGTGAAGCTGAGCTGTGCACTTAAAATGGTTAAGATGGCAAATTTTATGTGATGTGCATTTTTCCACTGTAGAAAATGTGCAATAAATGAAACAATCAATGAAAGGCATGTTTTACGATGAGTGAACATCTCACACAGTGAGAGCTGGGAATAGGTAAATGGTACTGACAATCACGTCCTCCCAGAATTTACATTCTGCAGCCTGAACCCCCGCCTGACTCACTAGGAGCTGGCATGGTTAGGAGGTAACTGAGGTCGAATGAGGTCACAGGGTGCAGGTCTGGCCCCACAGGACAGGTGCCCCAGTGAGGATGCCGAGGTCTCACACCTGCCCGTGAGGCAGCCTGTGGCTGCCTTTTTGCTGCTGTTTTTGGGTGGCCTGGGTCCTCGACCGTCTCTGGCCACTCCACACCCTAGTCAGAGCCCACGTGGCTGCACAAACGCCACTTCAATAATTATGCAGTAAAAGGGACGCGGTCTGCTGTATAACTTTTTGAAAGTCATAAGAGTTAAGCAAAAACAATTTGCCCCAAAGAAACTTTGGCATTCAGAGACAGCAGGTCCCCGAATCCCAAAGACCCACTGAACGTGGCTGAGTGGTGCAGGGCAGACCCCACGGGCCTTGTGTGGCCGCTTCCGCATTTCTGCACTTGCCATGGGACCCTCCAGTCAGGGAGGAGGACAGGAAGGACTTCTGTGCTCACGCGAATGCACCGTGACCACGCAGCCTCCACGAGGTCATGCAAAGCAGGGGCTGGGTTATCAGTGATGTCACCCTCTCTTAACCAGAACAAAAGGAGCTATTTTTCAATTCTTTCCATGCTGTGAAATCATTTCACTTGTACATGCTTCCTGACCTTTCACGTGTCATGCATTTGGAAATGGTGAAAACCTTGACAAAGTATTGGTGAAGGTGTGTTTCTCTGATGGTCTGAGACCCTGGCCTGGGAGGGGGGCAGGCTCCCCTGGGGGCCCTCGAGGTGGAGTCATGTTAAGGGACCTACCGAGATGCTTTCCTCCCGCCGGTACTGTTTCCAGTTCCTGCCACTGTCGCTGAACATCAGGAGGTAGCTGGTCACCCAGTCGGAGCTCCCGTACCCGCCCTGTGTGGCCACAGCGGTGACGGCCACCCTGTCCCCAAGGTCGATCTGCAGCCACTGGTTCCCGTTTGACACGAGTGGTGTCCAGCCCCCGGCTCCTTGTTGAGGAAAAGGAGACAGGAAGAACATAGTTAGAGCAGGAAATCTTAAAATGCATCTACAAGGTGGCAATAATGGCACTGGGCATGTGCCCTGCGTCTCTGAAGCCTGGAACATTGACCTCCTGACCACACGCACAAGTATGCGTTGTGAGCAACCGAACTGAACCGTCCATGCACCCCTGCTCCTGGGGTGTGTCACTGCCTCACACTGGGCTCCAGGTGCTCGGCATCAAGGGGACAGCCCAGTGGAGGAGAACTGCCCTTGGAACCAGCGTCCTCCAGGCCCCACGCTGGGCTGGTCACCATCGGCCTCCACACCTTTCCAGTGTGCACAGGTGCCTCTAGCTCACGTCCAGTGTCCCGCACTGGCGATGCAGGGTCCTCAGGACGCAGCCTGCCGTGAAGAGCCCTTGGAGACACAGGCGTCTGAAGCAGGGTTAGGAGCTCAGAGGTGGGAGAAGCTGCCAGTGGAGGCCGAGGCCATGTGGGGTGGGATGACAAGGCAACCCCACCCCCCAAGCTGACTAAAGGTTCACGGAGCAAAGCGCTGCTCCAACTCCTGGAAGACAGAGGACTGGTGGGGACCAGATTAGAAAGGACTGTCAGCTGGGCCTCAGACCAGTGCCCCCTGGGATCCCAGCCCCGAACAGAGAAGAAGGGAACAGAGCAGGGACCTCCTGGGGACGCTGCAGAGGCCAGAGCCGGGGGGCGGGGGGGGGGACTGGAAAGTGGAGTCCACCGTGAGCCCCTCCCGCCCCCCACTGAAGGGACAGACCCAGGCTTGGAGAGTGTGGTTGGTGCAGTCCCAGCGGACCCAGCTCTGCTCCCACCTGCACACCCACGACACACAAGGAGGGGAGGGACAGCAAACAACGTTGCCACACTGAGTGCTGGTCACGCTGGGATTGCACACGTGGGGACCGGGCTCCCGGCAGGGAGAGGAATCCAGCATCACCAAACCAGCAAGCTGAAGTAAAACCCAGAACTACTGAGAAAATCAGGAAACAAATATTCACAAACACTAATTGAAGAAAATCGCCTCCTCCTAAAAACAGCTAAGAAACAAAAGGAAATCACAGAAAATAAACTCCTCAAACAAGCCTCGGGGGTCTTATTTCTATACCACCTCGAATCAGAAGTTCAGAACTAAGAATAGAAACGGACCAAACACAGAATTATAAGAAAAAAAATTGAACATAAGGAAAAAAAAAGAAAAACACAAAATTTTCTTTAAAATAAAGAATAAATACCATGATACGCTATGAGAATGACCAGAATCCAGAACCCTGACAGCACCAAGTGCTGGTGAGGACCAGGTGCAGTGGGAGTCCATTCTCAGTCCTGGGGGTGTGGGGGGGCCCTCGGGTCAGTGCCAGGGGTGCAGGTGGGGGCTCAGGTCAGTGCTGAGGAGGGGATGGGGACGCTCGGGTCAGTCCTGGGGGCGGGGGGGAGGGGGGCGCTCGGGCCCAGTGTAGACAATGGGCTTTAGTTAACAATAATCAGTAAATAGTGGTTCATCAATTACAGTAAATGTGCTGCACCGCTGCACTGCGGGGAGATATCAGTAGGCGGGACTCCGTATGCGGGCAGTAGCAGGAGGGTCTGGTGCACACTCTTCAGTGGAAGTTACTGGAAGTAACTTCAGGTTACTGCAAACCTGAAGCTGTTCTAAAATTGGTCTGTTAATTAAAGAGAGAATAAATTGCATAGTGTCCAGAGGAGAATAGACTCAAATGGAAATGTAATAAAGGACATCAAAGAAGGGCAGGCAAATATCCAAGAGCATGAAAACGATAAAGTTAATAAAGGACCAGAAAAAAAGCAGTGGTGATGGAAACAGGCAAAGCAGGAATCGTGTTCATATAACCGGAATCCCTGAGGAGAAGACAGAACAGTGGAGCAGGATTAATGCTTAAAACTGTAACCTAAGAAAACCTTTTCGGAAAGAAAAGACAGTAAGACTCACTGTGGAGCCTTGCAGTTATAACAGTGTGGTTCGTGAGTAAAAATTCCAGAAGCAGGGTCGCCTGCATCCGATGATGCATTGGTTGGTTGAGCATCCGACATCAGCTCAGGTCATGATCTCACGGTTCATGAGTTCGACCCCCAGGTCAGGCTCTGTGCTGACAGCTCGGGGCCTGGAGCTGCTTCAGATTCTGTGTCTCCCTCTCTCTCTATCCCTTTCCCACTCACACACACTGTCTCTCTCTTTCAAAAATAAATAAACATTAAAAAATTTTTTAAATTCCAGAAATAGACCCAAATACATGTGAAAATTTAGTGTATGACAAAGATGGAATCTCTAAGTTCCGGGATAAAGATGGACACTTTCATAAATGGTCCTGTGACGACGGGACAGCCATTAGGAAGGCGATAAAATTAAATCCATATTTCACACATACACAAGTGCAAACTCCTAATGGATCAGGGATGGAGGTGTGAAAGTGAAGCCACACAAATACTAGACAAAAATGGGTAAATTCCTCTTTAACACTGGTTCAGAGAAAGCTTTTCTAACTATGACTCAAAATACAGAGACAATACAGATTGATAAATTTGACTACTCTAGTTTTTAAATCCATGACAAAAACAAAACAAAAAAGCAAAAAAAAAAAAAAACCCAGAACAAGTCAAAATACAGCTGATGGACACAGAGAAAATGCCAACCACACGCATGTACCACGTGCATCACCGGCGCACGCAGGAGTGGGCGAGTGAGGCGTGGTGCACGACAAGGGGCTGTGGAGGGATCTGGATGGATCTCCAGGACCCGCGATTGCATGGATGTGCGAAGCCCAACGTCTACTCCATGGAGGAGGAGAGGGAATAAGGTCTGCCGTCTGCCCTTCCTGCGGGTGAATGGGGGCGGGGGAGAGGGTGAGCCAGCAGCTGGGAGACAGGACCCAGTGGGGAGAACAGAAGTGAGGGATCGGGCAGGCGGGGAGGGGGTGGCACTCTGCTTTTACAGCTCTGACTGTAGGAACATTTCTCTACCGACCCCCAAAATAAGCAACTAGATTCTACCAGGACACAAATGGCCTGAGTATAATTCAAGGTCAACATGAGCCTGGCCTCATCACATAGTGGGCAGCACTCCTGGCACTTGGGGGAGCCCCGTGCGTGGAGAACAGCACATGGAGGGTCTAGGGCAGGTAAGAACCTAGCTCTGCCCTCGGTGCTACCGTCCAGTTAGTCCGTGTCTCTTAGACGTGTGGGTCTGCAATTCTGGAACCTCCCTGCACGTGTACTAGAAGACACCAGTGGCCCACAGACCAGTGGGCAGTTCAGAAACGTGGCAGCACCTCCTTACGACTAAGTCCCCTGTGTGTGTGATTGTGTTCACATTGCTGAGACTCTCACACTGAATTAATTGTACTTCTTAACGTCAGGACACAACATCGGCCGTCCCCACCCCAAGTAATAGAACAAAGAAAGGCAGGTGCCCAGACCGTTGCTTAGAGTAGAAAACTGTCCCTTCATCTCTCCTTCCATTTTCCTGATAACTGGGAAGGACACGTGCCATGTCCCTGCCACCCACGCAGACCAGTGGCAGGAGACTGGACTCCAAGGGGCAGAAATTCTAATAAGACAGACATGTGTACCATGAATAGTTCTCCAAGTTCGCTCTTGGCTTTCTTTTTTATGTATCAAAGAGAAGGAGTTTCAATTTGGATGAAGTCCAAGTAATTATTTCTTTTCTGTCCTATTTTAGAAATCACTGTCTACCCCAAGTTCATAGGATACACTTCTGTTTTCTTTAGAAGTTAAATGTCTCTAGTCTGTTTTAAGACTTTTATCCAAAGATACAAAGAACTCTTACAAGTCAAAAATAATAAAGACAAACAATCTAATGCATTAATGGGGAAAGTCTTGAACAGACACATCACAGAAGAAGACATGAAAGGCCAATAATCACATGAAAAAGGTGCTTAAGGTTGTGTGTGCGTCATTGGGAAAATGCAAACGAAACCCAAACCCCACGGGAAGAATAAGCACTCGTCCAAGTGGATGACCGGTGTGTGGGTGAGGATGGGGGAGCCGTGGAGTCTCACCCTGGCTGGTGGCGTGACCAATGCACTTGGGGAGAGCGGTGAACAGTTTTGGAAACTTAAATGTCTACCTACCATCTGACCCAGCCATCCCCTCCCAGTAAACACAGGCCAGCTTTAGTTCTGGCATCAGCACTTGAGGTGATCCAACAACCCAAGAGCTGACTAACGGGTAGACACGGTGTGGTTCACTTACACAATGTGATAAGACACCACAGCAGAGAGGCCGAAGGTCATGGTCCCCATGATGATGTGGGTGAATCGCGGACACGGCACTGAGTTGAAAGCCAGACACGCTGCATGGAACTCTAGAGGCACCAGCACCCTGCGCTGGCCGCTGGGGGCCGGGCACCGACCGGAGGGCGGGGGGGACTGTAAGTGAGGAGATGGCCGTATGCTCATCAAACCACTGAGACGTGCACCCGACAGTGCGCCTTTCGTGGGGAGGAGCCCGCACCAGATTGCTCTTCTGCATCTGCTCTTCCCACAGCGTGGATGTGCACGTGGGGTGTTGGCGGGGTCAGCAGGTGGTCCAGCCGATGAGCAGCGCGGGAAACACCTGTCGCCCCAGCACTGGCACAAACCAGCACCTGCCGCGGGAACCCCGCTGGCTGGCATCGCAGACACACTGCCCGATTTGGGCAACTAGGCTCGGCTGTGAAATGGAACCTGTCTGCAGATCATTCCAGACAGAAAACAGACCCAACTGCCAGGTGGCCCAGGGAGCCTGGGGACGGTGAGCAGCACAGAAGCAAGCCCACGCTGGGCTGATCTCTTCTCTGGCCCCTTCTGGACTCCTGGGTGGTCCCCACTACAGGTTGGCACCAGCCCTCTCCCCGAAGGGTGTGGCTGCAGCCTCCGAGGTGGGTGACAGCACCAATGAGGGTGATCTGACCGTTTGCCCTGCAGGGACTCAACTACCACAAAAGCTCTGGTTAGAAAGACCTGGAGGTTGGAAGTTGTCCCCAGAGAATCACTGGTGTGTCTGTTTACACGGGATTAATCCATGCCCCCTATGAATCTCTGGGGGATGGCTTGTCATCCCGAGGATGGTGCGTTCACTTTTTAGGGGAATTACATGTAACTAAGCGATGCAGGCCAGCCCGAGGGAAGCCTTACTGCTGGACAGAGAGATGGACAGCTGGGTGGCGTCTCCAGAATGGCCTGTCCTTCCAGTTTGAAGGCCTCTGACACAATGATGCTCACAGTGGAGCCAGCAGACGCTCCTCGGGAGGCACCCAGTGCCAGGTGTCAGTGCTCTAAGACCACAGCCAGTGGGGTCACAGCCCAGCACCCTCACCTGGCCGGTGGCCTGAGGACACCTGTGCACCAGGCCCCTGCATGGTGCGGCTGGAGGAGGACACACTCAACCATCTTACCCTCTACTTCCTGGACCTGCCCTGGGTCAGTACCCCCCACCCCCAGTGCTGGCCTGGACCTGTCCTGGGTCAGTACCCCTGACCCCCAGTGCTGGCCTGGACCTGCCCTGGGTCAGTACCCCCCACCCCCAGCGCTGGCCTGGACCTCCCTTCTCGGGGATCCCTCGCCACCCACTGTGCCCTCCCTGAGTCTCCACCACATGCCCCAGCATCTCTGCTGGTATTTGTTTGATCCATTTGCTTTTTAATAATTGCCTATTTGTCTTGGAGGAAATTGCAAACTAAATGTAAAGGAGGGAGAGACAGCAGGAGCGATGGGCGTGGAGTCAGCTCCAAGATCTGGTGACAGGGACTAAGGTGCCAGTTGTAAAGGTGCAGAGAGGGCTGAGGACAGGACACCTATTAGGCGCACTTCACCTGGAAACACTGGAAACTCCTTTGTTGGCCTCCGATGACCACCCAGCACCCGGCTGTGCCCTTTAGAAAGTACTTTTCCCAGCTGCCCACCCTTTGCTCTGCACCGAGCGTGAACTTTCCTGCAGGCTTGGAAAGCAGAGAGCGGGGCCACATTTCTGATTTCCCACTGACTGGAGTTCGGTGCTGGTCAGTTAGAGGACGGTGAGACTGGCCTTGCACACAAATCATAACAAACCTGACAGCTGGGGAGGGTTCAGGAAACAGCTCTGTGCCTCAGTTTCCCCTGGGACTTTACTCCTGGCCCAGGTTTGCTGTCAAGGTCCTACTTCTCTGTAAGGGCACATCAGCCCAGTGACACACACTGACCTCCTGATCTTGGGGGGCCCTAGGGGAGCCTTCCTGCCAGTTAGCCTCAGCCTCATGTGCAAACACACCTGCTGTTTCAGACATCTGGGCGAGCTGGAAGGCACCAAAGAAAAGAGTGCATCACATGTGTGTGAGTGTGCATGAGTGTGCATGTGTGTGTGTTGTACACCACTCCGTTGCTAAGAAATGGGCTTAGACACATGGAGGCTACTTTAGTGGCTGGTGTTCACTTTTGAGTAAACTGAACATATTTTGGGAACCTGCCTTCTCTGAAGATTTTTCTGCTTTGTCGATGGGAGTTTTGGGGGCTAAAGCATTATTTGTAGCTTTCGCTGCAACTCATTTATCAAGTTATCATTGCACACAAGCTTCCACATCTTTAAAATGGCAAAGCCTATGTGGAAGTGAAGTCAGTGGGCGTGGATGGGAGGGTGGCAGGTGCTTCGAGCAGGTGCATGCAAGGAGGTGGGAGCAAGGCAGCAGGAAGGAAATCAGATGAGTGGCCATAAGAGGTGCACAGAGGGGACCTTGGTTCCTCACCAGCCCTGCTGACCCGCTGGAACCCATGGCATTCTTTTCCTAAGTGAGTTTTAAGCAGAAATCTGTCTATGGGAGAGGCTGGGACACAGCTTCATACACAGCAGAACGGCCAGGTTATTGTCAGTGTTCTAAGAGCAAGTAGAAAAAAGAGATTGGGGAGTTCACAGAAGACGTGAACAATACCGTCATGTAACTTGACCTAATGTTTGCTTCTAGAGTGTCCCGTCCAGCAGAACACGGGTCCTTCCAACTGCACACAGAACACTTACAAGGTAAACTTTTGTGTTCCATAAAACACATTTCAATAATTTTAAGAGAACCCAAATCATACAAAGTATATTCTCTATCCAAAATGAAGTTACTAATCCATAACACAAGGATATGTGGGAAATACCAAGATATTTGGAAACTAAATAACATACTTCTAAATAACCCCAGTCAAAAGGGAGACCAGATGGAAAATTGGAAAGTTTTTTCTGAATAAAAATGAAAACACGACTTATCAAAACTTGCGGATATCACTGATGCACAAGTTGGGGGGTTGAGAGCCCACAGGGATGCCAGAGGAGAGAGCTCTCAAATCACTGACCTCAGCTTCCAGACCTGAAGGGGTCAGAGAAAGAAGGAAACAAGTCCACTGATGTAGACAGAAGTAAAGAAACAATAGAGATCAAACGGAAGCTAATGAAAGAGAAAATGGAAAATCAATAGAGAAAAATAAAAAAGTTGTTCCTTATATCTATAAAATTGATAAACTTCTACTTAGAGTAATCAGGAACAAATAGAGGATCCATTAATTACCAGTATTGGGAATGAGAGGGATGTCACTACTGATATCAAAGGATAATGAGAAAACACTATGGATAACTTTATTCCACTCAGTTCATTTTTAGATTTATTTAGGTGACGGACAATTTCCCTGAAAGAACAGAAACTATTAAATTTCATTCAGGAAGAAATAGGTAATTTAAATCCCCCTAATATCTATTAAAGAAACTGAATTTGTATTTTAAAATTTCTCACAAAGAAAGAAGCCCAAGGATTTTACAAATTAGATATATCAAAAATTTATGCAAGAACTAATATCAATTCAACACAAACTATCTAGAAGTGAAGGAGATCCTTCCCAATGAATTCTATGAGGTCAGCATTATCCTGATACCCAAACAATACAAATAGTTTAAAATAAAAGAAAAAAATACAAATCTATCTTCTGAATATAGATGTAAACATTTTTGACAAAATGTTAGCCTATAAAATCCAATAATCTATAAAAAGGATAATACACCATAACCAAATGTGACTTATCCTATGAATGCAATGTTGCTTTAACATTAGAAATTCTATCAGTGTGATTCAGCATATGAACATACTAAAAAATTAAACAATACAGTTATCAGAATAAATGTAAAAAAGCTTGTGACAATAGCTAACATTCATTCCTGATTGAAAAAAAAGTCTCAACAACCAAAGAACATGGCATTTATATATATATTAAAAAACCTGAAGTGCCATCATACAGAGGGGTGAAAGACTGAATGCTTTGCCTCTAAGATCAGGAACAAGGCAAGGGCGCCTGGTCTTGTCACATCCATTCATCATCACAAACAGCATGTAGCCAATACAATATGGTAAGAAAATGAAATACAAGGAATTGGATTGGGAAAGAAGAAGCAAACGGTTTTATCCACAAACAACACGGTCATCTACGTAGACAAGCCTGCAGAACCTAAAATATGGTAGGAGAACATTATGTGGCTTTAGCAAGTTTTCAGAATATACAATCAAATCAATATACTAAAATCCATTGTATTTCTTTTGCATGACTCACATTACCTGACTTGATTGTTTATTACAAAATTAAAGTTATTAAAAAAATATGGAATAGAGGTAACGAAATAGACCATGGAGCAGAAAAAGTCCAGAAGCTGATTCAGTCGTACGTGAGTCACTGCTTTTTCACAAAGGTGCAGAAAATTGAGTGGAAAAGGACCGTCTTTTCCACAAACTGTGCTAGGACAATTGGATATTTTTATGTCAAAAAAGGTGAGGGGGATTTGTTCCACAGTGCACACAATATAATATTTAAAATGGAATGTAACCCTAAATATAATATCTAACTATAGAAAACAAATAGATGAAGACACAGGAGAAATTATTGTGACCTTGAGCTACAAAAAATATTTCATAATATTACCCAAAGCACAATTTCTTAACAAAATGACAAATTGGTTTTTCTCAAGATAAAAACTTCTTCTCTGCAAAAGATACCATTTAAAGAACATAAAGATAAGAAACACACTGAGAGAAAATATTTACAACCCCAACCCATGTAACGAAGTAGAGCTCTGAGCGCTTGATGCCACAGACTAAGCAATCCAATGCAATACTAAAAGACAGGCAAAAGTCTTGAACTTTCCCAAGAAGATAATCACAATAAGCCATGAGAAAATGCTTAATGTCATTATACTTTGGGGGGATAAAATTAGAAACCCCACATCTGTTAGAAAGTGTAAACTGGGGGTCGGGGGGCGCACTTAGAACTTGCCGGCATGCTGGTGGAGATGCAAAAGGGAAAAGCGACATTAGAAAACTCTGTCACTGTCTTAAAATACTGAGCACTCACCCCGGCTTAGCCAGCAATAAATACACTTCTGGGACTGTGCACAAGAGAAACAGAAACGCGTCCAGAAAGACCCACGCAATAATGCTCCGACAGCTTTATCCCATGTCCTCAAACCAGAAACCATCCAAGTGTCTTTCACCTAGAGAGAAGACACCGATTTGTGTTGTGTTCATACACAAAACAGTACTCAGCAAGTAAAAGCAAAAAGTCAGTGAAACACCAAAAACCGCAGATTGCTCTCATGTGAAGCGGAGGAACTCAGATTTACTCATGTTCTACAACAGGACAAAGTGCCGGAAGGTGAAAAAAATCGCAAGGGTGACTGCCTTGGGGGTGGTGTATGGGGACAGGGCTAGGGGACACCTGTTAGGGTGAGAGTATTGCTTGCTTTGTTGGTGAGGCAATTATATGGGAGCAACCATCTGTCATATTAAAGATGTTAATTAAAATAATAATAGTGAGGAAAAATTAGTGAAAATCTCAGTCATGGAAGCTTTGAAATTTATAGCTGCAGAGTCCTGAATTCTCTTTCTTTAAAGAGAAGAGTCTTCTAAAGTCATTCACAATCTTAAGTCTGTAGGAGCTAAAAAAAAAAAGAAAGGAAAATAAAAAAGAAAATAGACATGCATTGTCTGGCAACCCTAACAAGGCAGGACTCTGGAATGGGTAGACAAAGCCGCAGTGGTAAAATAGCTTTTGACAATGGCAGCATGTTCATGTGGCATCTGGAAATCTTGGATATCTTTTTTCTTCAAACCTCAACAATGTGGTTATTTCTTCCACACTACGTGCATCTCAGATTTACAGGAAGGGCCTTCTAATAAGAACTGAAATGTTAAGTATCAGTGGGCAGTGGTAATCCTACTAGTAGTGTGACCTGTGTTTTCACTTGGAGTCTGTTTGACAGGATCTCAGATTCTGGGGACACAGGGGCTCCGTATGTCTGCAGGAAAACAGAAATCTCCAGGTAACTTGTATTTTTTGTCCTGGTTTTCAAAATTCTGTCATGTTTTCAATAACTTCGTGTTTCTCTTGAAATACACTCAACATAGGATTCAAAGAAATAAAAATCATTACAGAAACCGCTTTTACCTACTGTTAAAAAAGAACAGAGGAATGAAATAACCACTGAGCTGAACCAGCCAGTAGCTGAGGTCCAAGGGTGAACGTTGGCTCGTGCACAGATGCCCTGTGTCTCAGGAAGACCGGAACGGCCCAGGAGGCCCTGATCTTTTTTCTCATCTCCTCTGATGACTAAACGTTCAAATGACATGGAGACAGGCAGCCGGCCATTCATTCATCCGCAGAAGCTACGTATAGAAAATATACGCCTAATGCACACGCTATGTACCTAACTCAGCTATGACTGTATTTACTAAATAAACAAAATATCCATCTATTTGTGTCAACCACTCCAAAATCAAAGGTGTTGTGCTGAGTGAAATAACTCAGAGGGAGAAAATAGCACGTTATTCCACTTATATGGGGAATCTAAAAATGAACAAACAGGACAGAAACGGACTCTTAAGCACAGAGAAGAATCTGGAGGTTGCCAGAGGGGAGGTGGGGAGGGGTGAGCAAAACAGAGGAAGGGAGTGGTAGGTACGAACCCGCAGTTACAAACTCAGTAAGACGGTGTGTGTGTGTGTGTGTGTGTGTGTGCGCACAACACACAGCACAGGGAACACAGTTAATGATGTAACAGCTTCGTGTGGTGACCGATGGTGTCTACAGTGATCCTGGGGTCACAGCGTGTGTAACTGTTGAATCATTATGTTGTACACCTGAAACTAATAATAATGCTGGATATCAACTACACTTCAATAAAATAACAACAAAACGTGATCTCTGGGAATATTTACTGCCCACAGAGACAATCCAGAAGCTGTAAATGATTTTGTGCTAAAAATAAAGACTCAAATTAAGGAAAATATCTCCTCTTACAAATTGTTATTGAAATTTCAAGTAACTCATGTGCTAAGCTCTATGTAAACTATTATATTTTAACAACTTTATAGTTGACATTAATTAAAAAATTTTCTTGCTATACCAAACAGACTGTAAAAAAAAGTCTTTAGTCTTACTTGTCTATTCACTTTAAATACTACGTTTTGATTACTTTAAATATCAGTGTTAGTTACATAAAGCATTTTCTAAAAATCTGCAGAAATGATTGTTTTCTAAAACCTAAATCTTCCATGTGGGTTTGCGCTTTGAGCGTGTATTTCAGATGCACTATTCCACTGGCTTGGCCACACCTGAAACCATGGCATGTGAAGGGTGGACGTGTGGTAATTACACCTCAAAGTCTTAACCAGAAAAATGCCATATTTGGGATTTAGTTCTCAGAAATGAGCATATGAAAACACAGCTCATGGGGCACCAGGGCGACTTCGGCTCAGGTCATGATCCTATGGTTTGTGAGTTCGAGCTCCATATCAGGCTCTGTGCTGACAGCTTGGAGCCCACCTCGGAAAGAAAGAAGGAAGAAAGGAAGGAAGGAAGGAAGGAAGGAAAGTAGGAAGGAAGGAAGGAAGGAAGGAAAGAAGGAAGGAAGGAAGGAAGGAAGGAAGGAAGGAAGGAAGGAAAGAAGGAAGGAAGGAAGGAAGGAAAGAAGGAAGGAAGGAAGGAAGGAAAGAAGGAAGGAAGGAAGGAAAGAAGGAAGGAAGGAAGGAAGGAAGGAAAGAAGGAAGGAAGGAAGGAAGGAAGGAAGAAAGGAAGGAAGGAAAACATGGTGCATGGCTCACCCTTTCCTGGCTTTCTCTTCTCTTCCAACATTTCTTGTAATTTATTTCTTATAATAATATGTCAAAGTATATCCTGTTCAAAATTATATTGTCCAAAGTTGTAGATATTTTGTGTTTTTCTGTGCTGCACTATTTTTCTACCAAGTTTTTGCTTTAACACATCTTTGCAATGAATCAATTTCAAATTTGACCTATAGATTTTTAAGTGTATAATTTCGTGTTCCTTAGTACATTCTCTGACTGCAACCATTGGCACTATCCGCTTTCAGAACATTCACCTTAAGAGAAGCCCCCCACCTACTGGGAGCCTCTGTCTATTCTGCCCTTGCCCGGGCCTCTCGCAACTAGCAAACGCCCTTCTGTCCGTGGATTTACCCGTTCTGGATGTGTCCGATAATTTGGAATCTCACTGTATTAATACCAGATGATTTTATATGGTTTTACCTTTCCTACTGGGTTGGTACTGCCCCTCTGGTGGGCTGCAGGTGCTGGGGGAGCATGTCTTTAACCTGCAAACTGAGAGGTCAGAGCTATACCCTCTCCAGCTGGCCCAGGCCCCCCACCCCCAAGCGCATTCTTCTGCCTTACCCCTCCAGGGCAGGTGGGAGGCACCTGGAGCCCCAGCAGCCGAGAGCCCACCCAGGGAGCTGGCCGGTCCTGAGCTGCTCGTTGCGGCCTCTCTCACCTTTCTGCAGAAACCCCAATACAGACCGTGGCCTGAGCTCCTGCTTCTCCTTCCTGACCCAACCCTGGGGTCCCCATGGCCCCGGATGGTGAACCCTGCCTCTTCTTTGCGGGGGGGGGGGTGTGCTGTGAACAGCATTAACTTTTCTTTCGAAACATGGCATTGACCTGGGTGCACACCTCACACCCCGTCAGCTGTGGCAGCCAGCGCCACGGGAGGTGTCACCTGGTTTTGATTTTCACTTGGCTGGTGGCTAACAACATGGAACATCTTTTCATGTGCTTACTGGCATGTTCTCTTTGGAGAAATAGCTCTTCAAATAATTTGTCTATTTTTAAATTGGTTTTGTTACTTATTTATTGTTGAGTGGTAAGAGTTCTTTATATTCTCTGGATTGACAAGTCCTCTATCAGATGCATAATTTACAAATTTTTCCTCATTCTGTGGGTTTTCTTGTCCCTCTCTTAATGATGTCCTTCAAAGCAAAGCATTTTTAATTTCAAAGAAATCCAAGCCTATTTTTTTCTTAGGTCACTTGTGCATTTAATTTTATATCTATAAAGACAGTTCTGAATCCAAGGCTGTAAAAATTCACTAGTATGTTTTTCTCTAAGACTTTCATAATTTAATTGCTTACATTAAGTCAGTGTTTGGGGCACCTGGGTGGCTCAGTCAGTTAAGTGTCCGACTTTGGCTCAGGTCATGATCTCACAGTTTGTGAGTTCACGCCCGCATCAGGCTCTGTGCTGACAGTTCAGAGCCTGGAGCTGCTTCGGATTCTGTGTCTCCCTTTCTCTCTGCCCCTCCCCTGCTCGCATTCTGTCCTTCTCTCTCTCAAAAAATGAATAAACTTAAAAAATTTTTTAAAAAGTCTGTGGTTCATCCTGGGTTACTTCTGGTGCTTGGTGTGAGTCCAGCTTCATGCTTTTGCATGTGGATGGCCACGTGTGGGCACATTTCTTCAAAAGACTATTCTTTTGAGCACTGGATTTTCTTAGGGCCCCTCTTGAAAACCAGCTTACCGTAAATGTGAGGGGTTATATCCAGACAGTAGATTGAATCCTATGTGTCTGCACGTCTATGCTTGTGACGGTGCCAGTGTCTTAGAGAAACTTGGGGTCAGTTTAGAAACGAGCAGGTGTGAGTCCTCCAAATTTATTCTTTCTCAGTATTGTTATGGCTTTTCTAGATCACTCGCATTTCCCAGTGAGTTTTAGGGTCAGCTTGTCTTCTTGTACGGAAGAGGCATCTGGGGTTGGAAGGACTGCCCCGCGTGGCAGCTCGTTTGAAGAAGGAGGACCAGCTTTGACAGCACTGAGTCAGTCTTCTGATACAGGAGCTGCCTTTCTGCATATTTAGGGCCTCTAGAATTTCTTCCAGCTGTGCATTGTATTTTTATGTAAATAGAAATACTGCACATTTTTTGTAAATTTACTGCAAGGGTTTTAATACTTTCTGATGCTAGTGTAAATTGAAAAGGTTTCCTAATCCCAGATTTGTATATTCATTTCTAAAATATAGAAATACAATTAACTTTTGGATATTGATCTTGTGTCTGACAAACTTGCTAAACTCATGTTATAATATTGTGTGTGTGTGTGTGTGTGTGTGTATAAGATCATCCCACCTACAGATAGAGAGAATTTTACTTCTTCTGATACCCTTTTATTCCATGTTCTTGCCTACTTTTCTCAGCTAAATCTTCCAGGACAATGTTATATATAATTGGCAAGAGCAAACAGCCTTGTTTTGTGCCTGATCTCGGCGGGGGGCGGGGGGACACTTCATCTTTTACCATCAAGCACGATGTGAACTACTGGTTTTTCCAGATGCCTTTGAAAGGCTGCTGAAGGTTCCTTCTGTTTCTAGTGTGAGATTTTGTTAAACGTTTTTTCTGCATCTATTGAGATTGTCATGCATTTGTTCCTTTAAGCGACTGATGTGATATTACATTGATTGACTTTTGGACATTAAACCAACCTTGAGTTTCTGGGTAAATCTTATTTGGTCATGGTGTATACTTCTTTTTATATGTTGCTGAACTCGTTTTGCTAGGTTTCAAAATTTTTTGAGAATTTTTTCTCTACTTTCTTATGCAATATTAGATTGTAGTTTTCTTGTAATGCCTTTGGGTTTGGCATCAAGGTGACATTGAACTCAGAATGAGTTGAGAGGTTTCCCCTTCCTTTGATAGTTTTGGGAAGAGCTTGTGAAAGCTTGAGTTGGTTCATCTTCAAATGTTTGGTGGTGCTCACACATGAGTAATCAGGTTCTGAGCTTTGCTTTGGGGGATTTATAGTTACTACTTCAATCTCTTGTACTGGGGATATTCGGATTTTCTATTCTTTCTCAAGTCAAATAGAAGTTTGTCAATTTTGTTAAAATTTTCAAATACCCAACTTTTGACTTTGTTGTTCTTCTGTATTGTTCTCTGTTCTCCATTTGAATTTCCTTCATTTTCCAGTTATTTGCTGAAATCATTAATCTTTGCTGAAATCATTAATCTTTTAATATCTTGAACATGTTAACTATATATGTTTTAAAGAATGTGTCGGGTAACTTTATTGTTATTAATAAAGCTGTTTTATTTCTTTGGTTTTCAGTCAAATCATATCTTATCATGTGCCTTTTCCCATCGTTTCTAAACTGTATAGTTTTATTTTAAAAATGTAAGATAACATTAGGTTCTGGGTGACTTCCTTCCTTCCACGGTTAATTTGCTCTTGGTTCTCAAAGCTTTGGCAGCTTGGTTTAGTTGGGGGCTGGGCTTTTTTCACACAGAAAATGGGTCTTCATGGTTCGTTCTCTGGGGGCAGCAGGGGAGGCTCAGCCCACAGCTTGCCGTGTTTTCAGGGGCTCCCCTCCTCCTTGTTGACCTCAGGGCTTTGGTTTGGGGCCCCGGCCCCCTGAGGATGTTCTGTTCAGCCTCCCAGCCTGTCGCCGTGGCTTTCACCTGGGGAAAAGCCGTCAGCGTGGAAGGAGCCATGGAGACAATGGCCCCTGGGCATCCCCCACCCAGCTGGTCCCGGCTCCACCGCCTGCAAATTCTCCAGCATCTTCAAACATGCTTAACAAGGACATTTGTCCAGGATTTCTGTAACTTTTGGTGACAGAAACATCTGTAATGCTCTCGGCAGTGTTGGTGGAGTAGCTGATTTGGGAAGGAACTGGGAAGTGTGACCCCGTCACCGTTCTGTAGTTTGCTGGGATTGGCATTTGTAGCTCCCGCGATGACAGCATTGTCCTCAACATCGTCAGCCAGACCTTCGATTTCCATGACACCCCAGTGCCATCCGGGTTCGTCTGGGGCAAACACTAACACTGGGGGACTTAAACCCCAGGGTGTGTCCCTGCTGTCCCTGAGGCACTCCCATGGCCTGGGTGGTGGCCTCTAGGGGCCCAGGCCTGTCAGGACTTTTTTAAGGAACTGCTTCTTGTGACAAAATAAATCTGAACTGAATGGTGCCCGAGTCTTCTTGCTCCTATTCATGGCCACGTTCGCAGACCCTTTTAAAGGGATCTCTCCCTTAATGTAGTTCACACTTAGCTGAAATTGCCATTGCGTTTCCACATATTGAGCCGAATATGTCTGGTGGTTCCCTGACACATTGCAAAGGAACCGGGAGAAGGACCCCAGACATCCTTGAACACTTCCCAGGGGGGGACAGAAGGACCCCAGATGTCCTTGATCACCTCCCAGGAGGGGACAGAAATGTGACATTTCCCAGGAGGGGGTGGAGACGTGACTCCTGTTTCAGCTCAGCTCAGGCCTCAGGACTGTGTTTGGTGGTCCCCACCCTGGGACAGAGGCGGCTGCCTCGCGGTGGGCCTGGACGTTGTTGGTACAGCCCTGGCCAACCTCCCAGCATGGGCACCCGGCTGTAGCTTCCAGGCCAGAGAGGCTGGGGACCTGCCCTGGGGTCTCCTGGGTCAGCGGCGCTTGCGATGCCCATTGCCACCTCCCTGTGTCCTGGGGAAGAGGGGTGTCCTCCCTGCATCTGTCTCCCTGCAAAGACCCGCAGCCCAAGGGTGGGCCTGGAAAGCTGCCCCTCAGCAGGTGAAAGAGCCTCGGAGGAAAGCAGGTGCTGGCTGTGCAACCACCGTGTGGAAAAAGAGCTGTCCCCACAGAGCTGTCCCCACACAGCTGTCCCCCCTGGGCTGTCCCCACAGGGCTGACCCCACACAGCTGTCCCCACAGAGCTATCCCCCCTGAGCTGTCCCCACACAGCTGTCCCCCCTGAGCTGTCCCCACACAGCTGTCCCCACAGAGCTGTCCCCACACAGCTGTCTCCACACAGCTGTTCCCCCTGAACTGTCCCCACAGAGCTGACCCCACACATCTGTCCCCCCTGAGCTGTCCCCACACAGCTGTCCCCCCTGAGCTGTCCCCACACAGCTGTCCCCCCTGAG
>CM053578.1:107058947-107084883 GCA_028646485.1 Cryptoprocta ferox
CTGTCCCCACAGGGCTGACCCCCCCAGAGCTGTCCCCACACAGCTGTCCCCACAGGGCTGACCCCACATAGCTCTCCCCACAGAGCTCTCCCCACACAGCTGTCCCTCCTCACAGCTGTCCCCACACAGCTGTCCCCCATTTCTCTTGTCACTCGTGCACATGGGCGCCTGGCTGGGCTGCGGTGTCCGGGGCCCCTCACCCTCCCTGTCAATGCCTCATCCTGGGACTTGAGACCCCCTCATGTCCGCAGATCCCACCTGAGCTGCCGCTGAGGACAGCAGGCTTGGCTCCCAGGCACCTCCCCATCCACCTACACTGCACGGAGATGATGACATTGCCTGTGGTGTCACTGGAGCATCTACTGGGAACTGGGGACCATTCCTTCTGAGCTACGACAAACCCGACTCCCCCTCCCAAGGAAAGGGCTGCAGTCTTCGTGGGACACGGGGCTTGTCCCATCTGTGGCCCCAGCCTGGGCTCCGCCCCCGGGAGAAGAAACGTGACTGTCCCCAGCCCTGTGCCCCTCGCGTTGGGTCGCTGCCCCGACCCCACCGGCGAACGCGCAGCAAGCAGCCTGTAGAAACCGCTTGTTTCCTGCCGGCTCCAGCAGCCACAGTGAAGGCCTCGTGTGTCAGGGTTTCCGAGTCTGAGGAATGGGTGTGTTGGGTGTTCGTTCCTGCTCGTTTACTCACGCTGAGGTCGCTCAGCCTGATCCAGATGAAGCGGGAAACGTCAGAACAACAGAAATGCCGCAGAGCCTGCGCTAACTCCCTGGGTCCGTGAGGGCGGCAGGGTCGAAAGAAACCCAGTCACCAACAATGAAGTAGCAAGTAGAAGACAATTAAGATGAGCTGTTTTAAACTTAATTAACATGCAAATATAATTCATTAAACTTGATATCTTGCTTCATTATGAGCTGTAGGAAAATAGCGAATTAAAATGATTCCAGCTCATGGAAAATCCCAGGCCTGGGAGCCCTGGTGGGAAATGTGATTTTAACCGACCGACGGAGAGAGCACTCACTCGTCAGTCACTAAGCAGACAGGCTGGGGATCAGTCCAGCCATTCATCCATGCTGTCTTCTTCCCTTCGTGAAAATTTGAAAGAAACTGAAACATAGACTCTTTTGTTTCATTTGCAAAAGAAAAGCACCTGCTTCTCTTAAACTGGGAGCAACGAACGACCAGCACCCGAATGAGGTGAGCAGTGCGTTCTCCTGACGCGTCCCTTCTTTTATCGCATTTTATCGGCACGAAAATGCCTTCCCTCCTTCTTCCTGTGACAGTTTGGTGACTCCATCTCATGCTGGAGAAGACCGGAGAAGGAATGTAATCTTGTGTTTGTGTTTCTAGAGAGCGACAAATCGCACAGAGAGAGATGCTTGACGTTCAGACGTGAGGGAGCTCAAATAAATACCATTTGGAGGAAAGAAAAGGCCACCAGGTTAAGCACGCACGGACCATTCATTCGAGCGCATTTCAGGAGGAGGGAAGCCCTTCCAGGGAGGGTATAAGCCCCGTGTTTGGGAGGCTGGGAGCCTGGGCACAGGCCGTGGGGCCATTGTTCGAGGGCGCGGGAAGGAAGGCCAGCTGGGGGTGCAGACATCTCGGGCAGAGGAAACACGATGCCAGGCAGGCCCTGGGCAGGGGGTCGGGGGACTTGCAGAAACCAGGGCGTCACCGGGGGCGCCGAGGGGAGCTGGGGTTTCCTGGCCCGTGGCCGCCAGAAGCCACTTGTGTCTGGGAGGCAGTGGGCCACGGGGCCAAGCACCGTGGAGTATTTTTACTACCAGGCGCACTTATCCGCACAACCGGAAACTGACACAGTCGCTCGGTGGAAGGTAGGGCTCTCGTCTGCACAAACCAGAAGGTAACCAAGCAGCTTCCTCAAGAGATTCACCAACCCGGCAGCACCCTGCTTGGCAAGTAGAGGGGGGCCCGGAGGACCTGCACAAAACGGAAGTTTTACAGGCAGGAAGACGAGGCAGGGACGTTACCAGCAAGGTCACGTCCCCTGGGGGAAGAGGTCTGTTAGGTGGGTGGCCTCATCCTCCTGAGGGGGGGCGCCCAGGGGACAGACCGGCGCTGACCAGAATCCCCACTGACCACTAGAGGGGGAACCTGCGGTCAGGCAGGTGTGCAGCTTCAGCCGCCACTTGGGGCCTGAGCTCTTCTGAGCACAACCTGCCCCCGCTTACAGCACGGCAGCTGGGTGCTGCCTTCCTGTGACCCAAACCACCTCCTCCAGGCTGCCCCCTTTAACTGCAAATAGGATGAAATGTAAACAACATGTTTAAACATCTATTTTGTAATAAGCACTTTGTCTGTTGCCCATCTATGATGAAAATCTAAAATACTGATGAAATCCTATGCGAATTATTATTTTTATGTTGTGAATGTCACTGTAAGAAATGTGGTCAAATGTTCAGCCTCAGCACTAAGAACAAGAAGGAGTTAAAGAAACAGAACAGAGAGAGTGATTTTACAAGGCGGGTGAAGAATGGAGCACAGGATTTGAGCTGTCATTTCCACAGGAATTTTCGTGTAACTGGAACCAGACCTACTTCCCTGAAATTTGTGCACAGGCCTTTCACCTTCCCACTTCACAGCAAGGATCACAGCGATGCCCTCCCATGACTGTGAATTTTTCCAGAAGAGCCGAAGAGAAGGCAGTTTCCTGCTCTTCTCTGTGCATCGTGACACCACAGGATAAAGGGTTCGAAGGTGTAAACAGAACGGCCCTAAGGGGCTGCGACGGTAGCACTACACTCTCGTCCCTCCATGAGAGACTTCCAGGAAGAAATGGAATAATTCTCTTTATTGTTAACTGGCAGGTGCTTGAGCCTGCCTTTCTAGCCTCTGTCGTCAGGAGAATGACCGTGCACTTTACAGTCCCCTGATCGTGTGGCTGGCTACCTTTCACAGTGGGAAGGAACTAAGATTGCTAATCAGCTGAATTTGAGATTTCCCTGGGTCATCCAGGTGGGTGAGTGCAATCACAGGGGGTTAGGTGGGAAGAGGGAGGCAACGGAGAGGGCACCAGACCCCCCGAGCCTCTGGAGATGGAAGGAGGGGCCAGGAGCCAGGAGAGCAGGCTCTAGACTCGGGGGAGGTTCCCCAGACCCTCCGGAAGGAATAGCCTTGCTGGCACCGAGATTTCAGCCCAGTGAGACCCGAGCCAGAACCATAACAGGAAACGTACAAATTTGTGTGGTTTTATGCCCCTAAATGCTTAGTGGAATCTGTTAGAGCAGAGTTGGGAAACTTGAAGGATAAGAAACTTGTCCCATTTGAAGAAGAATAATTAAATAATCACAGTTAACAGACCCATAAACGTGGATATTTGTGGTAGAAAACAGGTTTTCCTAGACAAATAGCTTGGTGTATTTAAAGGCGCGTTCATATCCTCAGGTTGAAATGATTGTACACGGGGCTTGTGCAGTGCACAGCCGCACAGGCGTGGCTGGCTCCGTGACCCCGCCATGCACATGGAGAGAGACCAGCTTTGTGGGTCCTGGCAGCAGACAGACAGACGATATTAATGCGCCACAAATCTCACGTGGGAACATGCCTACAAATCTGCCTGAGACTTGCTTGAAATTTTACTCCGTGCGGTAGGTAACCCGCTCACAATACTTCATCATAGGAATGATAGGAATGCAGGAGGTTGGCCACTGAGAGGCCGCAGGCTCACTCACCGTCTCTGCGGTTCAGTCTTGCAAACCCAGGGCCATGGCTGCTGGACAGCTCGGAGGAGCAGCTGAAGGCGGATGCAGGCAGGGCAGACGCCAGCGGCTGGTCACAGCTGTCTGTGGGGGAGACACCCACGCGGTTAGCATGCTTGGCAGCCATTGCATCATTCGTGACCTAACGTTGCAAACCCGAGAGCCAACGCCAGTCTTGATGGGAGGGTCAGAGGCTCCCACAGAACACACTGGACGGAAGACCAGTGGGCACACAGAGAAAGGAGGGTGTGGGCGTTAGAGGCAGGAGGATGGAGGAGGGATGCCTGTAGACACAGGAGAGTGAGAACTGACCACACGGGAAAATCACTGTGACGAGGGACGTGGGGCAAGCTGAGGGCGAGGTGCAGGCTAACAGCACCCCCCTACGTGGGACCTATGTGACATTCCTCGGACACTCCTGGCTGCCCAAGAAAAGGGAAAGGGGTTTAAGTGCTTGCCATAGTGATGTGGGAAACTAAGGCAAATGACAACCTAAATTCCCTTACTGCCCACAGCCCACTGACAAGTCCTTGAAACAGACAGAGTCACCTCCCTCTGGGAGCTCAGATGTTTCGATGGTGCCGCTTGGCTAGGGGCAAAAAGGAATCTTGGCCTAACATTATCCTGACACGCCCCTCTCCAGGAACCTGTAAGTCTTCTTTAATATATAATAATTCCTTTGGAAATCTCCTTTATCTCAACTCCCCCAAGACATATGCTGGCAATCACACTCCAGGCTTATGGCCCCTGATATAAATCTGAAGGGTCTCATGACTGAGGCTTTACTAATAAATGGTGTTTCCCTAGCAACAGCTAGCTCCTCAAAGTCCCGGAAACCTTGCTTCCCAAATTCCTTAGAGGCTTGCAATATCCCTGACCCCCTCCCAACCTGAGGGTCTAGAACGAGTTTCCCGTCACCAGCCCAGTGCAGCTCTTTTTGCCCACGGGTCCTGTCCCGTGCTTTAATAAAGTCACTTTTTTGCACCGAAGACGTCTTCAAGAATTCTTCCGTGGCCGTTGGCTCTGAACTACGCCACCGTCACCCCCAAATTTCATCAGCTAGAAGCAGCGAGATCACAAGGACGCCGGGTGTATGACCAATACACTGGCATTAACGACACCTTTGTTCCAAAATGGTGAAACTTATCATTTTACAACAGTCATTTATAATGACAATAAAAATGTAAGGTACCCAAGAATCTTTCTGGAAAGATCTTCAGGATTTAGTGAAGAAAATTTGAAATTGTGTTGCTGAACCTTACACGGGTACACCGAAGAGGGAAGATAGGCCATATCCTCGAACAGCGTAGTTAATCACCCTTTAGATGCGGAAAGCTGGCCAGCTGCGGGCCTTGGCAGGATGCTGGCTGTGCAGGGGACCGTGGGCCCCGAGCTACCCTGCCCAGCGCAGCCCTCACCAGGTGGGTGTGGCCTGACCCACCAGCCACGGAGCAGGGGGCGCCCAGCCGTGCTCCGTGGTCACTTGGAAGCCCGGGAGATGGGCTCACGCCACCCGGAGAGCATGTGTGAGCTTCACGGAGAAGCGGCCCCAGTGGCCATGTCCTCGCGCCCCCTACACTTTCTCTCCCAGCCTGTGGCTTCACCAGGATTTCCTCGTGATCCACTGATGGCGGGGAGGGGAAGTCTGGGGCCTGGTCTGTGGCCCACGGTTCCTCTCTGGGATGTCCCTGTGGGGACGGGAAGTCCTCCCGGGAGGCAGGACTTAGAGAAGCACACAGCCGAGTGCCCCGTCTGCCAGCGGAGATGCACGCTGAGCCTCCCCTTGAGGCCATTCTCTGGGTGGGTTTGCCGGCCCCCTGGTAGCGGGAAGATTTCACTGGGCAGCTTCCGTCATGGAAGGACAGTGTCTCCTCCTTTGTCCACTGAGCGGACTCTCCGGACACAGACCTGCCCTCCCTGAACATAGTGCTTCTGCCCAAACCGTCATCTGTGGACGTGTCCACCGTCATGGTATTCCACCCGGAGTGCTTGTGACCGAGGAGCGGATGTCAGGCACAGGAACGTGGCCTGGGGGTCCACGCTCATGACACTCAGTGGTCTCCACATCCCCCACCAGCCCGAAGCAGCTGGCTCGATAGCATAGTGGGTGAGCTTCTAAAGGCCCGGTGACAGTGCCGGCTGGGTGACACTACCCTGCAGGCCTGGGGCCAGGTTCTCCTGGAGGCTGTGTGTACTGGTACTCAGGGCTGTCTCTCCTGTAGCTGGGACTGTGGGTGGAGATTGGAGTGACTCACCAGTGACACTTCCTGTCCCTGCGACTTTACACCCTGGTAGTCTGGGGGTCTTAGTCCTGAGGAAGGAGGGTTCGACCAGGAAACACAAACAACAGCTCCACTGAACTGGAGGTTGAGAGTGAATTTAAAGCCATTGCTTGGCCACTCTGGGAGCCTTGTGTCTCTGGATCCATCTGTAAGAAACGGGGTGACAGTGCCGGCCGGGCAACTGATCTTGGTTTCCGTGGAGAAATGGAGCCACCGGGCCACTGCAGAGGCCAGGAAGGACATCAGGAATGTAGGGGTCCCTGAGGGCATCTCTTTGTATTACCCTGCCCTGCAATTAAGGTCAGTGGAAAACTACAACATCCTAGTCAAGGCAGGGCTAACAATGACCCAGACCCTTCAGGAGTGAAGTTCTGGATCATTCCACCTGGTGGAGAACCAAGGCCAGCTGAGGTGCTGTCTGGGGACAAAGGAAACATAGAGTGGGTGATGGAAGTTGGTGGTCATAAATACCAGCTAGGACCATGTGACCAGGGACTGTGACTGTCATGAGTATTTCCTCCTTATTTGTCACGAGTGTTTGCGCACATAGATAGATGATAGATCATGGATTAAGTTAATATATTGTTTTCTTCCTTCTCTTGTCCCATTATCATCCAGAATTTGATGTATAAAGAATAGTTAATTTATACTCTAGTATTTAAGTTACACAACATTGTAGGAGAAGTGTAAACATCACCTAATGACTGTGACGCCTGTTCTGGGGAAAGTGTTAACAACTTATACAAAAGATAGTTGTATCCTATTAGGTGAAAGGATGCCTTTGCTACTGTCTTTATTTGGAGATGAACTATGGTTGAAGGAGACGTGAATCAGTGCCAAGTTGGAAGGGGTGGACCGTAATGGTTAGTTTTATATAAATTTGGCTATAATATGGTGACCAATTATTCAAGCAGATACAAATCTAGGCATTGATATGAAGATATTTTGAGGATAGGATAATCGTCAATAAACTGACTTTGAGTAAGGGAGATTACGCTGGTTAATTGGGTGGGCCTGGTCTAATCACGTGAAGGCTAAGGGGTAGCACTGAGTTTTCCCTAAGAAGACGTTCCATCACAGCAGCTCCAGCCTGCCCTTCCCGCGGCCTACCCTGCAGATTTTGGACTTCCTGACCAGTGTCTAAGCCCTATACACGGGTCTTTGCAAAAGGTCCCTTAATAGACATTTTTACACTGGCTCTGCTTCTGTTTGAGCCCCACCTGTTACACAGAGAAGGATTCTGCATTTTGGAAGATGCCTGTTCTCACTGTCAGTTCGTAAATGCAGTGCCACAAACACTGATGCCACTAATCCTCACCTTGGAATGGCAGTGACGGGGAGTTAGTTACAGGGATGGGGTAAGCTTTGATCCCTGAATCTTCCAGAGTAATGAGAGAAATAAGCAGCTTTCAGGATGTGAAATAGACTCAGAAGCACACACATTGACCCACCACCCAAGCATGCACTCAGTGGGTGTGGGCTTGTGAGTTACTCGATTTTGTGCCTTCTGCAGAGGCCAGTCGATTCCCAACATGCAGACACATGGGTAAATGCACTGACAGTGTGAGGTGGTTCAGGAAAGCCTCGATGCCGGACTAGAAGGCAATGTAATCCAGAACATTCTGCAAGTGTCCCCCAGGTAGAAAATGAGATGGCGCTTCACCTCATCCTGCACCCAAACGTGGCTGATTTCAAAGTCTTTGCACTAAATACCCTTACACAGCCCAGATGTGCCTCAGCTTTTTTGTAGAAAACCTTCAGTTCAGAACCGGTCATATTATGCTGATCGATATGTGCCATCATGTTATTTTGATAGAGGTCTAGCTGGGTTTTGAAATGGACTTAAAAATTATCCAATGTCCAAGTTTTGTATACACATAGCTTAATAGGAAAGGAGATAAGACACATTGAGATGCCTCTTTAACAGGCAGAGAGTCAGAAAATCCTGAAAAGAATGCAGTGTGAGGTCTGCACGAGTGGACTGAACGAGCTTTGCCCACGGCTGTTTGCCCAGAAGCTTCCAGAGCTGCCTGTTTCGCGACCTTTACCAGCGAGGCAGGAGCTCCTGGTCGGTGCCCTGCTCAGGGCCCCATGGGGGCCGTCACCTCTGATGGGTGAGGCCATGACCACCCGTCATGCCCAGCATCCCACTCAGAGAGAATCCGGAGGACCAGTGGAGTGGAGCCCGTGGTGTCCCGGGGGTGCCGGCGCCCAGGCAGACGTCAAGCAGGGACGATCCTTCGGTATCAAAATGCACCTAGTTGCCCGTTGGCAGAGCGGGCTCGGTGTACCTTCTAAATGTGCTGAAGTAGAATTTTACACCCTTTACCAACCAAGTTCCCTTGAGTGAGGAAAAGGTCGTGGATCAGGTCAGATAGAGAAAAGCATCATCACCAAGTAATTCAAAACAAGAACTACAGGCTGTAAGATAAAAAACAAAGCAAAGACTCCAATTCTGGATCTGATTGAGATGGTGATTCTAACCCTAATGCGGTATGTCAGCATTCACGGCCCACAAGTCAGACCATACGCTGCATGCCCCAAATGCACACAGCAAGTTATGTCATGTATGCCTCATAATCCTGGGAGAAAAGACTACAATTTCAGAATTTCAAGTTGATGTTCTTATTCTATTACTTGGGTTTTGTTGTGAGAAAATAGAAAATTGTATCTTTTCAGAATTAGATATATTTTTTCTGAATGCATAAAAATAAAATTTAACTTAAGAAAGACTACTGCATGCAATTAAAAATCAGATGTTTTCTGAATTTCTCAGTGAAATTAAGGCAGAAGTGGTGTTTGAATAGATGGTCGAGTGCTCTTGTTTTGAATGAAAGCTCTCTGCTCCCAGGGACCGCCCGCTTCGGACCGGCTCGCCCTGACGTGTGTGGAGAGCAGAAGTAAAGGCGAAAAACCATGGAAAACTACACACAAACAAGTCAAGAAAGTATTTGCTGGACTGGCAGAAAAACAAGCACTTTATTGTGAAACAGACCTTCCATCTTCCACCTGCACATCCGTTTGTCTGTCTGAAGCTCCGCCACCCAGTTTGGGGGAGTAAAAAATGACGGGTTTGCGTGACTCTTAAAAAGCCATAAACAAGATGAACAGAAACCCTGACACTTGCTGAACGTTAGCGCCTACTACGTCCTGACACAGATTCAAAGGTAAGAGGGTCAGGGGGACTCGACGCGAAGCGGCCACTGGGGAGGGAACCAGCCGGGCTGTGCCCCTGCAGGCAGTTCCCACTCACATGAGAGCAGAGGCGTCCTCGGCCCACCCAAGGCCCACGATGATGTCACACGCAGTGCCGGAAAAGGCCCGCGTGCCCAGCTACCCCACAGCGCACACGTCACCACCGGAAACCACGCGGAATTTTCCGAAATGCCCGCGTACAAATGGCACACATGAATCTGGGGCGTCACACTGAGGGGAATCAGCCAGATGTCGGAGGGAGAGCCCTGTGACTTCCCAGGGAAACCGCTCTCTGGCCCCCGCGGGCTCAGGACGTGCGCCCAGAGCTGGCGGACCGGGCACCAGCGGCGGGCTTGCTGGCTGGCCGCCCTGGGGGGCACGTTGTGCGGACAGGCTCAGCTGAAACAAGAGGACCACGCGTGGCTCCCACGGGCGCTCACGGAAGGAGACCGTTACTCCCGGGGCTCTGCGCTCCTGCACTTAACAAACAGACGTCGGCGGGCTGAGTGTGAAGACATCTAAGACGGTCTTTTAGAGAAAGATACGACTGAAAACGTCCCACCAGAACTCACAGCACGACACACATTTGCTCAACGAATAAAGAGCAGGCTGCTTCTCTCACAGCAAACCGGTGGAGAGGACGTAAACTGTGGCTCATATCAGCAGCGGTAGGTCGTTCACTTGAGCCCAGCTACGTCTGAGAGACGGCCTCGGCTCCAGCTGGGGACAGAAGCGTGCCTGGGCAGCGGGGGCGCGAGCTGCTGGACCCGAGGACGTGGTCATGGCCCGCGCCTGTCAGCCAGGAGGGTGCACTGATCACAGAGACAGAATAAATAGAGTGTTGCAAATATATCTGGGTATTTGGGTAAATAATGTTCAAACATACGTTAAAGACGAAAATAATGGCCTACAACTACGAGTATCGAGAATAAACGTCACTTGTCAATTAGCGCATCCTCGTGATCACGGGTCACGGGTTTTGTGCTGTAAGAAAGTCTGTGTCTCAAATATACAAAAACACTTTCAAGGAAGAAAACATGCTTCCTCTGTTCTCTGGCAGCAACTGTGCGGCTCATTTATGAGAAGGGAAGTCAGTCTATTTATAGCTTTGCTGAGAAGGGAGACGAGTCCTGACCTCCAGGTTGTTCTTCACAGCGACATGTGTCCTGGGGCACATTCTGGAACTTCCGCTTTCCCGGCGTGCCACCTGGAGGGAGCAGGTGCGCCTGCTCGGCGTGGAGCACACGGCTTCCTCGCTGCGAACGCCCTGGCACCCACGCGTCCACGTGTCACACCTGTTCATGCCACAGACACGCACACAGGTTACATGCGTGCTCACTGTCGCACGTGTTCACACCACACACACTCACACTACATACATGTTCACACCACCAGTATACACATCCATGCTCACACAGTGCTCGCACACCCACACGTGTCGACAGCACAAACACACACACAAACACAAATAAAAGGTGTTATTTAAGTTAACCTGCAACGGGTGTACTGTTGTTATTGTATCTGAGTGAATAAATTAATATTTTAAACAATTCCTAATTTTAATGGCTACTTGGATGAATACTGACAGATGTAACCCCAAAAGCAAACACGTCAGGGCCTCAACAATGTGTAAGAGTAAAGGAACCCTGAGATCAAACACTTAGAGAACGGCTGCGTCAGGGTGTTTAGTGCTGTTTTGGTGTCTTTTATCTAAAAGTTCTGTAAACTTACGTAATCAAACATGCAAATATTAGGCAAACTCTGAAGTAGCTTCTACAACAGAATCATTTCACTTAATCGTTACATTTATCCCAAACTATGCACAATTCCCATTACAGAAACAAAATTAATTGTTTAGAGGGTGCGTGTGTTTGGAGAGCCCAGCGATAGTAGATCACTCTAAATAAGGGGTATTGCTTCTCATTGAATGAACACACGTACACTAATCAAGCACAACTTACGTGTTTCATGTTATTTTTATGAACGAACAGGTACAGGTGAGAATTTACCTGCAGAGGCCACTCACAGCAATTTTCCTGTTTTACTCGGAAATCAGCAGGATTAAAGGTGTGTAATTCCTACAGTGTGCGTATCTTTTATTTTCCTGTATCAATCTGAACATATATCCAGAGATTTTAGGAATTATTTGGGCTACCAAAATTAAATTCGTTTATAAGCACATTCAGATCTTTCTCGAGATACAGCTGTTATATGTTTATTAAACTTAACTTAAAAAATAAGAAAAACAGGGACACCTGGGTGGCTCAGTCAGGCTTAAGCATCTGACTTCAGCTCTGGTCATGATTTCACAGTTTGTGAGTTTGAGCTGCATATCAGGCTCTGTGCTGACAGCTCGGAGCCTGGAGCCTGCTTCAGTTCTGTGTCTCTCTCTCTCTCTGCCCCTCCCCTGCTCATGCTCTGTCTCTGTCTCTCAAAAATAAATAAACATTAAAAATTTTTAATAAAAAATAAGGAAAACAAATTTACAATCCCTGATAAAATCTAATGTTTTATTCCATTAATTTTTTCAGTTTTTTAATTTATTTTGAGAGAGACAAAGAGTACGAGTTGGGGAGGGGCAGAGAGAGAGGGAGAAAGAGAATTTCAAGCAGGCTCCGCACTGTAAGCATGGAGTCTGATACGGGGCTCAACCTCACAAACTGTGAGATCATGACCTGAGCTGAAATCAAGAGTCGGCTGCTTAACTGACTGAGGCACCCAGGAGCCCATAGTGTTTTATTCCATGTAAAGGACAATCAAGATCGCTGACAATTTGAAAACTTCACAACATTTTAATGATAGTAATTATTGCTAACACTGCATAACGATACTAATCACCTCTGGAAATCACTTCTGTGCGGCAAAAAGCATGATTGTCGTGCTCTAAAATCAGAGGAACATGAAGCCAGCGTCACGAGATGCACGTTGTGAGTGGTTAAGGAGAAAGCACGTAATCTCACCATCTGATGAAGGTAGACTCTCTCTTAGCTGTAATGATTTTTACACCAAGAAATAGTGTTCAGTTGATAAGATGTGCTTTTTTGTTGCTGAACATGAAGGCATCTTTGCCAAGACCTTACCCGTTACTGGTCGATCAAGCTGCACCTGCTGCAATAATCTTGTCAAGCGCACAGTCCTCCCTCCTGCTGTGTCGACATCCCTGAAACCAGCCCGTGAGCATCCCACAGCCCAGGTCCCACCAGGAAACACACATCCCGGAAGGAAAGCATGCTCTTGGAGAAAAGCCCCAAGCGCTTATATTTACTGATCTTACCCAGCAAGTCACAAAATAAGAAAACACCATCATTGTTTTAAAATACTTTAACAATGGGTAACAGCTATTCAATTTGTATCATAGCCAGTAATAACAATGCCGTGAATATGAATTTTCTTTCCAAAGAGAAACATTCCATCTCTGATTTCAACTGCATCTTAAAACACCGCAAGTTTTACACTGCACCACCGGCACACTTCCCAATGTCCATACCTCGATTAAAAAATACTTTGTTGCCAAAACGTGCCACCCATCATCTGAGCTCTCAGTGAGCTGTAACCTTTTTGCTGGAGGAGGGTCTCCCGATGTTGGTGGCTGCTGACAGGTCAGGGTGGTGGCTGCTGAAGGCTGGGGTGACTGTGGCAATTTCCTAAGACAAGACAACAATGACCTTTGCTGCATGGACAGACTCTTCCTTTCACGAATGACTGCAGCAGGTAGTGGGTGCTGTGTGATAGCATTTCCCCCACAGGAGAACTTCTTTCAAAACCGGACTCCACCCTCTCAGACCTGCTGCCGTATAACTCTGTGTATGTGATATTTGGAATCCCTCGTGGTCCCTCCAACCGTCTACACAGCATCAGCACCAGGGATGGACTCCACCTGGCTCGTCCACAAGGTGGTACTCCTCCTCGGTCCAAGCTTGATCTCGAGAGGCTGTGGTTCTCACCAGCTGGAGTGGGTCCTGTCTTCAGGCTCTACTTCTGCTTCTACTTTCTTGCTGTCTCCGCCACGTCTGCAGGAACTTCTCCACCTCCTTGAAGGATTAATCTTTGACCCGTAAGAAGCCCCAATACATGCAAAGGGCAATAAAACGAGGTCTGCCTGTATGTGCTGGCGATTCGCTCAACATCTGATGTCCTTGGCCCATTTTTCAGCTACGTCTGGAGGAAATGTTTGCACTTCCCCTGATGGAGGCTTGCTTTGATCTGCTCCCATGCTGTGTCCCCACCATGCCACCTGCCTATGGGGGTGCCATCTGGGATTTTAGCGGAGGTGCAGTTTTGCTCCAGCCCATGGTCCATGACCCTGGAAAACAGGCCTCCACCCACTATGTTCTGAAAACTGCTGGCTGCAAAGAGCGCTCAGATGAGATCCTTGCTGCTCTCTTTGATCTAGAACACAGTCTTCCTTGATGGCTGAACGCTTGTACCCTTGATCAATGTGTTCACCACACTGGTTCCCCTTCTCTCCTGTGCCCAGACCACTGCGCTAGCTTGAGCCAACAGGGATCCCTCCCAAAGGCAGGCTGCCTCAGGAACATTCTCTGTTGGTGCCCCCCTGGGCCAGGCCTGCTCTTCTGCATGTCCACATTGGGCCTGTAAGCCACACTCACTTCTCCCCCCCACAGAAAGCCCTCTGTGCCTCACCTCGGAGGCAACCCCCATATGATAATCACTTCGAAGAATGTCTGCCCTTAGTCAAGATTTGTTTTTATTGGGCAATATAAAAAGTTACTTTTAATATTAACTCTAGCTCTAAAGATAAGATTTTATTTTACTATTTATTTTTTCTGCAAAATTGTCTCATATTTCTCAGTTTTCCTTATTTCTTGTTGTGGTGGTGGTGGTTCAGAGAGCACCTAAGGGTGGTTAAAATTCTACATCCTTGAATCTCAGCTTTGCCTGTGTGTTGATAGTTTTGTTGTATAAATTCTAGTTCCAAAGACATTATTCCTCAAAATTTTAAATATAGCAAGCACACCACTGTCTTTTTGGCCCAGCTTCTGATAAGATGTCCGACTTGCCCTCTGCAGTTTGTTTTTGCAGGTTATAATTGTTGCTTATTTCTGCAGAAAATTTTGAAGTTTTCTCTTTAACATAGATGGTCATGGTGGGTTTTTTTTGTCTGTTTTTTTGTTGTTCATTTCTCATCATGAGCTAAGAAGTATTAACCTAAACCCTTATGACCCCCAGTGTCTGGTAAATTCTCTCCCGTGTCTCCCAGACCTGGGGCTGTGCTTAGTCATGTAGCACATGGCAGGGGTGCTGGGGTGGTGACTGGCACGTGTGCTGTCCAGGTTCCCCCACAGCCCAGCAGGGTCTGACCTCAACCCCCATGGAGCCATGCAGGAGAAGGCTCTCCCACCCCCTGTCCTGGAACAAGCCCCACACTTTGCACCCAGCCCTCACATGCCTGCACCTGCTTAGAATAGCCCCTGGGAGGCTGCAAGGACCCTGACAGGGACAGGACCCACTGCTCACTTTTCTGTTTAGATGCACACTCTCCCCTCACTGCCAGCCTCTGTGGGTTTCTCCAAATTTCCCATCAACTCAACTGTACATTTAAACTGATTATCAAATGTACTGTCCAGGCTTTCTGGTGCTCCCCTGGGGTCACCTCCCTCCACTCGCATGCACATCTTCATATCAGCAGTGCCTGCATTTCAGCTCTGTGGGCAGGTGTTAGTGTTGAATGTGGGCGTCTGTGTGTGCAGGGTGGCTGCATTTACCAGTAGGATGGCAACCTCTGTTCCCTTCTATCTCCTACTCCCAAATAAACTGCACAGACCACAGATAAGACTTTCCTAATTTCCTAGTAACTCCTTCCACACCTCATCACACTCACACTACTGAAAAATATCACAACCACCATCATCACCATTATCATCATAACCATTAACACTATCATTATCACCATCATCACCATCACCATCACCATCGCCATCAGCATCACCATCCTCAACACCACCATCATCACTATCATCATCACCACCGTCATCACCAACATCACCACCACCACCATCATCCTTGTCATCACCATCATCATCACCATCATCATGATAAACATCACCACCACCGTCATCATCATCAACATTACCACCATCACCATCATTGTTATCATAAACATCACCACCATCATCACTATTGCCATCATCATCATATTCACCATCATCGTCACCCTCATCACCACCACCACCATCATCACCACCACCATCATCACCTTTATCATCATCACCACCACCATCAACATCACCATCACCATCATGCCATCATCACCATCATCACCATCACCATCATCACCATCATCACCATCACCATTATGCCATCATCATCATCATGACCATCACCATCATCACCATCATCACCATCATCACCATCATATCATATCATCATAATTACCACCATCATCATTACTTTTCCTTGAAACACCACATTTACCTTAACTTTTACTGGTTACTTCCTTTCTTGAAAATCAATCAGTTTAAGTGGATCACTACTTTTGAATACTTCAGGTAGAATCTGACTACGGTCTCGTAGGTGATAAGTAGCATTTGGACCAAACCACTACAGTATTAGCTCAAAGAATAATTAAACTGCATCTGCAGCAATTCTGGAAGTATCTGTTTTGGGGTGAGACATAGGTTTACAATGGAGAAGACAACATTAGGATCTCCACACACATGAATAGCTTTCAAGTGATCTCTTCAAGCTCCAGCCACTGTGATGATGACCAAGCCTAAGGTTTGGACAGACTCCAGATATTACTTGACCATCTCTTTGACAGTTCTCAGAAAATGTACATTGTAAAACCTCACTCAATGGATAAAATCGGAGGCTAAATGAAGTAAAGAAACTGACAGTTAAATACTTCCCAAAACTACATAATAGATGTACTTTTTGAAGGCAAATATATCTAAATAATTAGTGTGTTTTGATCTAGTAAAACTTCTCTGTAAAACCATATTTGTAAATCCTATAATTTCCAGAAATATAACCTCTGGTAATTGGAAGCCATGACGTCTTATTCTAACGGTGATCAAGTAATTATCTATGTTCACACACTCATACATACACATGTGGATACTTTTTTATTTTGGGATTTAAAATTGTGGAGATAGGGGACCTGGGTTGCTCAGTCGGTTAAGCGTCCAACTCTTGGTTTCAGCTCAGGTCATGATCTCATTCATTGACTCATGAGTTCAAGCCCTGCACTGGGCTCTGCACAGGCAGCGCGGAGCCTGCTTGGGATTCTTTCTCTCCTTCATTCTCTGCCACTACCCCACTCATGCTGTCTCTGTCTCTCTCAAAATAAATAAATAAACTTAATAAAATAAAATAAAATAAAATTGTGGACATAGTTCAATGAAATAGACGTGGAATTTAAATAACGATTCCACAATCACTAATTTAAAACTACTGAAAATGACAAGTGTCTCCTGTTTCCATCATTCTCAGGTCATTATGCCAGAAGTGCTTACCAAGGGAGCCTGGAGAGAGCCCCTCTTGCCCTGTCCCTTCCCAATTTCACTGCTTACAACTTGCTTTTCTCATGGGCAATGAGGGAAAACTACTGTTAAAAACTACAAACAACTGCAGGCAACTGGCTCGTTCCGTTGGTTAAGCGTCTGACTTCAGCTCAGGTCATGATTTCACAGTTCATGGAATTGAGCCCTACATCGGGCTCTGCACTAAATGTGGAGCCTGCTTAGGATTCTCTCTCTCTCTCTCTCTCTCTCTCTCTCTCTCTGTCTCTCTCTTTCTGCTCCTCCACCATTCATGCTCATTCTCTCTCTCTCTCTCTCTCTCTCTCTCTCTCTCAAAACGATTAAGTAAGGAAACTACAACCAACTGAACATGCTGTGGCTCAGAAGCTGGACTTACTGCAGGCTTCCGAAGGCTATACAAATATGTTGTAAAATCCGCATACAAATGTCTTACTATTGCTAAATACCGGGGTTGCATTTACCAGACGAATAGAAACTAAACACAGACATTTAAGCAAGAAATGACATGCTATAAAAGATGTAGCTTTACTTATACAATACCATATCATATTAGACCTGGTCCTGCCCCCTAGAAATGTATGTGTGTGTGCGTGCACATGCATGTGAATACACACACGCACACACACACACACACACACACACACACACACATTACAGTTATTTTAAATGCTATTCAAACAAAATGACCTGGAGCTGTCAGAACTTCATTTTTCTCCCCAAGGAACGTCTTCCCCTGGGAAGCATTCAGTCAAACCACAACACCCTCAGGTGGTCTGAGTGCTGAGGACAGGCTCACAGCCATCAGAAGTCTATACAAGCAGGGGGAGGACAGGCTAAAAGTCAGCATGCTGCCATTATTCTCTTCTTTTGAAGTTTATTTATTTATTTTGAGAGAGACAAAGAGAGCATGGGTTGGGGAGGGGCAGAAAGAGAGGGAGAGAGAGAATCCTAAGCAGGTTCCCCATAGTCAGTGTGCAGAACTTGATGGGGGTTTGAACTCACCAACTGTGAGATCGTGACCTGACCCAAAATCAAGAGTCAGAAGCTTAACCAACCGAGCCACTCAGGGGCCCCTCAGCATGCTGTTGTAATTCTGAAATATACCCAGACGTGAAGGAAAGTTAGTTCTCTTTTATTTCTTGAGCTGATGAAACATCTTTTCAATGATTTCACATTCAACCTGCATTTTTGATCTGAGGGAAAAGGAATCCATTTCAAACTCATTTGATTGCTTGACTTCATATAGTACGGACACGTGGCCTCTATCCCTCTGAATTTGCTCTGCTTCAAGTGAGCAAGAAAATCTAAATTTAGTGTTTCCTATTAAATACAATTCAAAGACTATGCATACTACCATTAATGGACTTTTTATTGGTTAGAAAGTCAGTATCTTAAAGAGTAATTCTAAAAGTTTATAACAGAAATAGTTGCTTACCAGTGGTCTCTATATTTTATGAGAATATTTTCCCAAACTCCAGTTAATTCCCTAAATATCTGTTCTGTTAGTATGTACTCTGTGATATATTCACTAATAATAGTTCCAAAAAGAAACAAAAATAAAGCCTGATCCATCAAGCATAGAAAGCTAATAAGAAAAAAATTAAAAGATGAAGATATTTATAACAGAGTCATTAATTAGATGAATTAAACCATTGAAAATATTATCCACTAGTTCTAATATGAAGATGATGTGGAGATTGATCCTGGGGAGTTTATGATTACTGTTTGAGCATTTTCAGAAACTAAAGACTCAGTGTCCATTCTTCTTTTAATGGGGGAATGTGCATGGGGCTTCACTGAATCTTGAAACTACTGTGTAAGGTCAATGTTTACAGGTGTCTACACCTCCGAAAAAGTAGCAGAAAATAAACTCCAGGGTAACAGTCGCTGCCTGAACCCAATTTCTTTGCACAAACACTTACATGGACACACTGTAAGATGACCGAGAATTACAGGCATAGCCACATTTGGCTCATCCGTAACATCACCAAGAGATAAAGCAAGCCATGTGTTTCATGTTAAGCTAACAGAGAAGAAATTAAAAAAGCAAACAAAGTAATTCTCAGGGAATAAAAACACATTAAATATAGATAAAAACATGGTGATTACACCATAAAGTCCTAGCACAACGATGGCACAAAACATATCAGCCATGCCAATATGTATGGGCTTAACACACTTTTTAAAAAGAAAAAAAGAGTAAGACTTAAAAAAATTTTTTTTAGTTTATTTATTTTTGAGACAGAGAGAGACAGAGCATGACTGGGGGAGGGGCAGAGAGAGAGAGGGAGACAGAGAATTTGAAACAGGCTCCAGGCTCTGAGCTGCCAGCACAGAACTTGATGCGGGGCTCGAACCCACAGACTGCGAGATCATGACGTGACCCAAAGTTGGACACTTAGCCAACTGAGCCACCCAGGCGCCCCAGGAGTAAGATTTTGAAATTGATGACTAAAGCAAATCTCATCCACTGTGAGTATAATAAACACATCGAAAACAACATAATTCAAAAGGACTAGAAGTGAATGGTGGGCAGACATGTGCTGACAGACAGGAACACAGAGAGTGACTGAGTGGCCCTGACAACACACAGCATAGAATTTAAGGCGTAAAGCATTCCACAAATCAAAGATTAGTCTATAACAACCACACCACAACCCATAATGGTGATGCAATTGGTATAAATGCCTAGGACCAAGTAATACAACCAGCCACATCAAGTGGAAATCATGGGGAGCATAAGGGGAAACAGAAACACTGAGGATAGATTTTAAAACACTCTGTGAACAAGATAAAAAATAGGTTAAATATAAAAGATTACATAGTATAATCTTCAATGAAATAAAAAACAATATCCAGTTAAGAAAGGTTATTCTCTGAACCACAAAAGCAACATCCACAAAAAAATTGGTCATATAATTAGTCACACACAAAAAAGCATCAGTAAGTGCCATAAAACAGGAATATTTTGGATATCATTCTTGGATCATGATGCAACAAAAGAATACTTCCAGTTGGAGAAACTAAAACCTTCCATTAAACAACTCTTACACAAATGAGGAAATACAAACACAATATGAGAATTTCTGAAAAGTAATGATAATGGAAACTGCATTTCATAGTTTCTGTGTGGAAGAGCAAAAATGGATCCGAGGAAATTTCATGGCCTTAAACATCTGTCAATATAAGTAAAAGAATGAAAATGAATCAAATATTCCACTCAAGCATTCAGCCAAGGAGCCTTATTTAAGCCAAACAAAACATAACGATGAAAATCACAGTGATAAAGGCTGTTAGACAACAGGAAAGCAGGGAATTGAATTAATAAATTAAAACCCTGGGTCCTTGAAAAAAATCAACATAATAAACCACCAGACAAAAAATGAAGGAAAGATGAAAAATAGTCAAAATGCAAAATTAGAAATGACATTGAAAAAGAGGCCATAAAAATGTGAAGCTGTTTGTACACTTTTATGCAAGAAAATTTGAAAAGTAAGTGGAATTATAATTTCCCAGTAAAATACAGTTTAGCAAAATTAGAGACAAAATTCTTAACCAAACTGATTTTTATAAAAGAAAGGAAAGGTCATCAAAGAACAAATCCACGGAAAAAAAGGGAGAAAAGGCACAAGGCCAGGATGGGCTCACAGGTGATTCTGCTGCACTGAGAGTGGGACAGTGCGAATGCAGGTAAATCATTCCAGAGCACAGAACGCAGAAGATCCCCCTCTGTATGCAGGCGGGTATGCCACCTCTGATAAAGACAGCAACAAGAAAAACGACATTACAAACCCAAATCACCTGTGAATATTGAGTTTAAAATACTAACTACAATATTATCAGCTGGATGACAAGCTCCATTAAGCAAATGGTGTTGTGGGACCCTGTGGGGCTTATTCCAGTGAGGTGAAGACTGCTCACTGTTGTAAAGTCTATGACATAAATGGCCACATCGACAGTCCAAGGAGAAAAATCACATGGCTGTTCCCAGATGCTGAACAGCCTTTCGCAACATGTAATGGACTATTCCGATGATGACACCAGGAAATAGGGATGGAGGGGTACTTCACTGACAAGATAACATACATGCCTGAGCCTGACTCAGCCTGTGACTTACTGGGGGCACTCAGGGGATCCCTGAGATCAGGAGCAAGACAAGAAGCCAGCTCTCTACCAATCCACACTGTGTGGGAGGAGTTATCCAGTGTAACCAGCAAGCAAAAACCACAGAGGCAGCATAAAAACAAAAATAGAAGTCAACTGTCTCTATTTTCAGATGAAAATTGTATCCTAGAAACATGCAGACAATGCAGGTGAATATGTGCAAAATGGTAAAATGCCAGGGAGGGAATCTGGCAGTTGTCACTTGAGGAATTGACTCTGAATGCACACATCCTAGAGTTTAAAAACACAGTTGCTCAATGTGATTCACTGCATCATTATTTTAGTTGCAAAATATTGGAAACCACATTAATGTGTGTGTATATATATATGGAGAGAGAGAGTAGTGATATAGAAGATACGTATTCAGGTTTGTGAGAGTGTGTGTGCGCGCACGTGTGCATGTGTATCTGAAGTGACGTGAGTTGTAAAAGGGAGGAGGGAGACTAATGAAGGGATGCAGACTAGTTTCTGGGATACGATGTTCACTGAACAGGACGAAGGAACATAGTAACGTGTAGCTCTCTGTGTAGGGAAAAGGGAAACCAAAGCACAGGAAGTATAAACTAGAAACTAGTGAAAGCGGGTAAAAACTGAAGCAAGGCAGAGCTGGACAGAAACAAGAGAACGCTGCCATGGGTCAAACAGATCACCCGTGGGGTGAACCCTAACCCACCTGCCTACGGCGTCCTCACTACACGCTGCGTTCCCAGGAAGCAGGCCCCTGCGGAAGTGTCTGGAACCCTTGGTGCAGGTCTGTCTTCTGCAGGGGACAACCTCATGTGGACGCTAGTTTTTATACATTGTAGCAGGAAAGAGTGAATGCACTGATGTTGTTCAGGGCCGGGTATCCCAGGAAGAAGGTGCAGAACAAAATGTAGGGTCATGGAAGGCAAAAGAGAAGCCCACGGGTGAGTTGGAATTAGTGGAGGCAGGACCAGCACACCCTTTGGTCGCAGGTACTCTGTGCTTATGCGGCCCCAGCTCGGCCACCGGGGTCCAGAATCGGCGGTGCCCCGCGGTCAGGAGGGACCGTGCCCCACATCAGCTGTGTTTGCACGACGCTGGTGGGACACGCACTCTTGCTGAGCCGGGTGGGGGTTAGATGGGCCTGGGCATGCGGCTGCGCCAGTGAGTCAGGCCCAGACGGTGAAGCGCAGAGCGGGTGCAAGGCCCCGAGGCTGGGTCTGTGGCGGTCTGAGCTCCCGAGGGAACAGGAGCACTGAACCAGGTAGGGATCAGGGTGTCCACTGATAGCAGGTGTGTGAGGGCCGGAGGGAGGGAAGCAGGAAGAAGGAGGGCCTCTCACAACCACAGACATCCGTGTGCAGGGAAGGAGAGGGATGATCCCCGTTTTGCAGGAGTCAGAGCAGACAAGAACTCGGCGGGAGGGCAGCTGCCCCATCTGATCCCAGACTCAGACTCCTGACCCTGGATGTGACCCTGAGGTGCCCACCGCTGCTGTCGGGAGGGCATGCCCTGCTCCCAGGGGCTCAGAAACTTCACTTTTGTAGCAAGAGGCAACTGCTATCTATGGCAGCCCACACCACAGATGCCCTCCAGGTTCCTAACATTTGCTCCAGTGAACTTTCTCTCTGAGGAGTTTGGTTTTTTCTTTCTTTCTTTTTTTGACAGGAAGAGTAAAGAGAAGGCAACTCCCCGTGGGAATTACACAGACAGTCTGAGAATCAGCCCGTCTTCCCCACGAAGTTGCCCCCAGGCCACGTGCATCAGAGCCTGCATCAGCACCCGTCAGCTCTGCGGGCGTGGACCCGTGTCCGGGAGGGGAGACAGTTCCTCTGAAGTTACCTCCCTGGTGGGTCCCAATTAGCCCTAAGTAGGGGTTTCACTCCCCAAGTGAGCTCTGACTTTCCACAGCGAGCCTGTGATCAAACCCTGCTGTGAATCAGCCTCTTTCCCCGCGGTGTCCTGAGCCTCCGGCATTGCTTGGTCACAGAGGAACCGTAGCTGGTGTCCCGGCATATGCAGGGTGCACCCCCAACTCCACCCCTGGGAGCAGAGGTGCTCAGGCGGGGAGACTCCCCTCCCCTCCAGAGAAGTGGGAAGGAAGAGAGTCTGTGTCCCCAAAATAGCACTGAACAGACGTTTGTGTTTTCACCCATGCAGGACCCTCAGTGAGACCCCCGGGCTCAAGCTAGAGTGCCCACGGCCTGGGCAGATTCACCCCGGACCCCACGTGGACACCGGTGCACCCCTGACCCACCCACACCCAGAGGGCTTGCAGAGTGAAAGGGGCCCATGTGGGGACAACTCATTCTGCTCATGTGCTGTCCTCCAGGATTGCTTAATTGTGTCGAGTTAAAGTCTTGTCCGGGGGAATTATATGAGTAGTTCAAGCTATTTCTTGAAAGGGGGGAAATGTGTGCCACCTGAAAGCTTTTGCACAAATCTCGTTCATGTGGTAAATGTCATTTTTGCCGGCAAACATGGGGTCCTCACCCCCAAGATTCTCAGCTCTTCACGGGGACTTCAGAGTCACTGCTGCTCGTCAAGACTCCCAGACACTCAGCAGAGAAGTTGCTGATCGAAACCGAACGCAGTCACTCTTTCAATACTTCTTCCACTAAAAACAATACTCTCAAAATCAGATTAATGGAAATTACCACATGCATATTCCTAATTTCTAAAAGATAAATTTTGCTCATGTAAAGTCAATGGATTTCACTTTAATTCATGAAGAACTGTGACTTCTACCATATTTGTGGAGATCAACACTCTCACTTTTACATCTGAAATGTTCTCCGTAATTTAATTTCATAAGTGTCTTGAAGTTTGATTCTGTAATACAGGGACTGAACACTTTCTGGAGACAAGGCGGATAAGCATACGTGAACCAGAACCTTCACCGTAAGTGCTGAAATTGAAGCAGGGATCCGAGCCCACGCAGCCCGCTCTGCTGATTCCTCTCACCCCACAGTCTCCCCTGGATCTCAGGTACGAGAACCAATGAAATAAACACCTGCGCTCGTGAGGCGTTCACAACAATCACAGCCGGAGCCTCGAGCAGAGAGTGGCCTCTAGCACCTGGCTCAGGGCGTTATAATCTGTGCCGAATTACCTTCCTGTCCTTTCTAAAAGAGAGCCTTTTAAGCGTCGGTGCCACTGCACAGCTTGCACGTTTCTGCCGCATGTGTTAATGTTGCGCGTCAGCAAACCACAGATCCAGTGCGGACCCACCACAGCCTAGCACCTGCACACAGGAATCAAACACCCGGGGGCTGGGGTGTCAGACCAGAGGCTCCAGGGGGCTGTGCCCGCTGTCTCCCAGTCCCCAGGAGAGGGGGGGCTCCCTGTGCGGCGCCCCCACCCAGCGTGTGGTGAGTGCTGCCCCCCCCCCCAGTCCCAGCCTTGGCTCACACCCCTATAAGCCCTCCTGGCCCCTGACGCCAGAGCCTGAGGAGGGGGTGCCACAGGAGCAGGGGAAGCGGATCCAGGATGGGGATCAGGTGCTCTGTTTTCACGGGGGGCTCAGCACTTATCGGAGGGGATGGGTTTCCTGCACAGACTTTGCCAGCCAAGTACAACTCAAAAACTTTTTGATGAAGTGTATGTAGGGGAATTGGGGTCTTCTGAATTATTTTGGGTAATACCTTTGGGTGAGACCCACACATCTCGTCTAGAAGCAAGGACTCAGGTCTCTCTGAATCTAGAGAACAAGGCACTGCATGACATAGAAGGAAATCAAGTGTCAACATCCAATATTTAAATAGGAATCCTCATGATCATTACAACGTCTGGCTATTTGGCAGAGGGTGGTGCAGAGAGTTTTTTATTTGTCTTCCTGAAAGTGAAAGAAATCTTTCTGTTAGAATGAAGGACTTTTGGTTCCTTTTCTTGCAGGGCAGCTAAGCCGCCCCCCTTGGTCTGCAGCACCCACCTGCCCCACCTGCAGAGCTGTGAACATCCAGTCTGCTGTCATGTCCCCTCAGACCTGATCCCTGAGCCTGAGAGACACCGGCGTCCTGGATATGCCCCTTCCAGACTGACCACACGTGAGCTTTCCTAATGAATCCTCAGAGACAGGGAAACAGCAGTGCCGTGCAGACAAAACCAGGGAAACACACACAGACCAGATCACAGGGAAAGAAGTGAGGAATGTGCTCTATTTAGGGCTGCACTTGAGCATTCTTGGCTGGTTTTTTCAGGATGGCTTATTTCCAGAAACATGTGCTGTGATCCCAGCTCCAAATATTGACAATTGAATAAAAACTACACAGTTTAAAGTTTTAAGAGAGCCCCATGCAAGTTGTAAATCATCGGTTGTACTTACATGTGCCTCCCTCCGCTCGGGTACCCCAGCTCTGCGCAGACAGAAGGAGGAGCGCCCGGAGGAAGGCTCCAGGGACCGACCCCATGCTCCCGGTCAGGTCCTGCTTCCGGAGGCCCCCAGAGCCAGAGCTCCAGCCCACAGGCAGCTGCTCAGTGCAAGCTCAGCGCCCTTCTCCAGGTTTCCGAGGCTCCTCCTCCCCTCTCCCTCCCGCCTCCTGTCCCTCTCTCTCCCTCCCTCCCTTCCTCTCTCCCTGTCTCACCTCCCTCCTTGCTCTCTCTCCCTCTTCCTCAGCCCTGCCTCTCTCTGGCCGGCCCCCACCCTTCCTGACCACCCTCCAGAGCCTGGACCCCTGGGGGCTGTCGCCTCCTCCTGCAGGGACCCCCCCATTCCCGTAGGCTGGCACTGAGCAGGCTGCTCACTTGTGTGTACACAGCGGCTCCCTCCTCCTGGGTCCCCTCACCAATAAGCCCGGAACCTTCCCCAGCAGAGGAGGGGAGGGGAGGATGGCCTCTCTCCTGAGCTTTGTGCTGTCCTGAAGGGAGGGGTGAAAGTGTGTGTCAGCTCAGTGGAGGTAGAGCAGGATAAATGCAGGCATCTTTGTAAACCTCAGCTGCTGATTCTGGGAGAAGAGCATCTTTTTCTGATTATATAAAAAGTGCCGTCTTCAGATGGAGCATTTTCACCACCTGAATTCCAGTTGTGGCCTCAGAGGCTTGTCATGGCCTTTGTGCACAGTGTGGGGATGGGGGGGAGAGTAATGGGGGGGTGAGATTATGCCAA
>CM053578.1:107084983-107126581 GCA_028646485.1 Cryptoprocta ferox
AGGACAGGGCACAGGTGGGGGGTGAAGGGGGCAGAAGACTCCGGGATCCACCTCTGAGAAAAGTTGTGGGTCAAGTGGCTGCATCCAGGGACACAAGGATTTTGCGAACAGAACATTAAAAGTGGTTAATGATGTTCAGAGGTGCAGGCATCTCACAGAATCATACCAGGTAACAATTCAGAAAACAAGGGTTAACAGGAGCAGCTCATGGACACATTAAAATGAAAATCCACTGGGTATTTGATCCCTGGTATATTTGGGGACAAAGGGAGATTTTGCACCTGAGGCGTGAGCCAGTCATACAAAGGGCTGGACATGTCCCGTGTGAAGCACGCCCCACCCCCACCATCCTGGAGCCCACAGCACCAGCAGCCACCTGCAGTCTACACCTGCGGGGGTCCCAGGGCTTTGCCCAGGATGCACTTCAGCCTTGGGCAGCTCCATGCTGGGTCTCCCTTCACACTCCCTGCCCAGGACCCACCTGAATGCTGTCCCAGGGTCAGAGGTGCCCTTGGCAGAGAGAGGAGGTTCCCCCCAGTGTCCAGAAGCCCACGGACAGCAGGCTGACTAAAGGTGGGGGCTGGCAAAGAGCACCGTCCTCGGTGGGGTGACAGAGATCTGGAGGCCAGCAGGAGGCTCACATTCCTGGTTCACTGTCCAGACGCTGGTGAATCAATTGAGGACATCAGCTGGGCATCATTCACCTGCGGTGGCAGGAAACCCACAGACACCGTAACTCGGGGCTTTTGCAGGGACAACGTGCTGTAGACAGAGGCTGCCTGCACAGTATGGGGAGGGGCTCGGTGGGTGCCCAGGCTCTCGGCTGGAGGACAGCGTACTCCATCTCCCTGCATCACCACAAACCCACCTTGCTCAATTTCTCACTCTGCAACACACCCGCCTCAGTGTTTATCTCAGCATTTTTTGTCTAAAATTTGGAATGCTCTTAATTCTTGCTTCCAAATGGCAAATGGCTTTGTTATTACATCCTCTGATGACTGAAATTATTGTCAGTGAAACACAGCGGACTGTGCAGATTTAGAAAGATTTGAGTACTTCCCTAAGCATCCAGAGAATGGACAACAACCGAGAAAAGTCCATGGACTGCTCCTCTGGGCTGAGGGACCCTCATACTAGACTTTCACACATGCAGATGCATCAGGGGACAACTTGTGGGGACCGATGGACTTCTCAGTGCATTTTGTGCAACATGGTCTACCTTCATGCAGCAGGACTCTGCACACGATCTTCCACAGGCAACACCTGGACCACACCTGGGCAATGATTCTCACATCCCCTAGAATGTGAGAAAACATCTCAGGTCATTCGTGTGTGCACACACACATCCACAGGCACACACGCTCACATGCATGCACACATTCACATGTGTGCACACACATTGGGGGGACACACACACTTACTCACTTCTGCTGACTTTCTATCTTCTAAAGACTCACAGACACGGAAACATAGTTGGATTTTGGAGCCTCCCAGTCCAATGCAGAATCTTGACAAAAACGCTCCTGAGGAGGGTCACATCGTGCAGACGTCCAGCCTCACGAACCTGCTGACATTTATTAAGTGCTTACAACGTGCTGCGGGAGAAGGAAGGAGAAACCTATTTCCCTACATTCCCAGAGCAAATCAGGGATTGACAAGTTCATTTGAATCAGCTACATGAGTTTCAGAAAAGATGTTTTCCTAATATTATGAAGGACATCTCAAAGAAAAATTACCTCAACTCTTAGGGGGATGGAAGATGGGTTTGTATTATCCTGATTTTTTCTCATCGCAAGTAACTTAAAACACAATCCCATGTAAACGACCTGGTGGGTGCGCCTGAAGCCCTCACTGTACGACGGGGCAGGCCTCCCGCACTCAGCATCTTTCCTGCTCCTCAGTCCCCAGGATGGGGTAGACACAGAGGATTGCTGTTTTTTTTAAGTTTGGGTTATTGTTAAAAAGAAAAAGAAAATTTATGATTGTTTCCGTTGTAATCAGGTGTTAAAGACATTTTTAAAAGTTAGAAGCTTCACTTTTGAAATTATGAGGCTTAATAATGTACAGCTAAGAAAATGCCAGTAGCAGACATTTGCAGTAGTTAAATTTTGGTCTCTTCAGATAACCAAAAAAGAGATTATTCAGAGGAACATTTTTTTTTTTTCTGTCACAGGAAAATTGAATTGAAAATAAACACCTGAGAATTCTATGCTCAGATACTAAGCACGCATCTCTGCTTCCAGTTGTCCGCAGAGCTTAAGCAGGCTGACATTGATGTCTGTCCGCAAGGGGCTGGTGGTCTGTGCAGGGACTCCCCTGCCTGCCAGCTGTCCTTTGGGAGACCACATGGTGGCCTGGGGTCGTCTGCCTCTGGGGACTGAGCTTTGTGTGGTGTTTAAGTCGACTTCTGGTCCAGGGACTCAAAGTCTTTCAAAACAAACAAATGTGTAAAGTAGATTTTGTATTGTTCTGATTGCTTCTGCCAAGCTGTAAACTTTAATCAAAATTAGCAAAGATCGGATGTTGGGGATTTAAAGCTCTAGAGATGTAAGTTATTAATACTCTTTCAACCCAAACTAGTGTACAATACTGGTCTAACCAACAAAACAAAGTGAAAACTACAGGTGGGTCTGTGTCAGCAACACTGGAGGCTGAGAAACAGCAAACACAACAGACAACAATAGTTGTATGTTGTGATTGTACTTTCTCCTACTTTAAAAACTGTCAAAAACACTGAAAAGTTCTTGCTTCTCTAGTTAACAAAAATAAGTAATATTTTTATTTTATTCTGGCAGCTTATTACATAATTCAAATAGAGTTACAAAGAAATAGGCTTGTATAACAAATATTTTTCTTTTAGTTTATGATTTTTATTTAAATTCCAATGAGTTATGTCATAAGTGGATGAGATATTTATGTAATGACCTTTTTAATTTTTTTTAAATTTTTAATGTTTATTTATTTTCTAGAGACAGAGAGACAGAGCGTGAGTGAGAGAGGGGCAGAGAGGTGGGGAGACACAGAATCCGAAGCAGGATCCAGGCTCTGAGCTGTCAGCACAGAGCTCGACGTGGGGCTCGAACCCACGAACTGGGAGATCATGACCTAAGCCAAAGTCAGATGCTTAACCGACTGAGCCACCCAGGCGCCCCTGAGACCCTTTTTAAAAACATGTTTCTAGACTGAGTTGCAAATGCGTGTTGCAAAAAGTGTTTCTTAAGACGGTGTCAGTAAGACCAACAGGCAGGCACACCAGTGCCCATCCCTGGTTCCGCGGGTCTGCAGGGGGGAGGGGAGGCTGCCCCAAGGCCTGGTGCTCCCTAATCTGAGCAGGCGCATGATCACTGCCCTTCTGAGAGGCTCGGGGCTCCTGGACATTGAGCGAGGACAGTGCCTTCCTTCTCTGGGGACAGACCTTCTCTGGGGACAGATGAGGACAGACCTTCTCTGGGGACAGACCTTCTCTGGGGACAGATGAGGACAGACCTTCTCTGGGGACAGACCTTCTCTGGGGACAGACTTTCACTGAGGACAGACCTTCTCTGAGGACAGACTTTCTCTGGGGACAGACCACTGAGGAACTGATCAAAAGCCCTTCATGGTTTCTGTGGCGCTTTGTGCTCAGGTTCCTTAATATCAGGAAGGTTCTGATGCTGCCTTCTGCCTCAGAAAACCGGGTTCCAGGAGCCCCTCCCAGGTTCCAGGATTGGGTGGAACAGGAATGTGAGCAGGTCTGAGCGCCGCCTGCAGGAGCCCCAGGCGATCACTTCATTTTCAGAGCTTGGTTCGGGATCATCTGAATTTTAAAGATGGGTGAGTCTTTAGTAAAACAATAACACATAATTCATGTGTCCACTGCGCGCTCTAGCATATATTTGGTTTTTCGGTTTTGTAAAGTAAAGAACTTTCTGGGGGTGGACAGAAAGAGACACTAAAAGTGGGGGAGCAAATGGTCACTGAGGAGGGCCCATGGGGTCATTTAATGTCATTTACGGGTTCTCCAAGTGTGACCCCAAGTCGTCCAAAAGTTAATTACTGGCGGTTGGAGCAGGCAGCGCTAAATACGAAGACACGGCATGAGCCCCTGGGCGAGCTGGGGGCATCCGCTCAGGGACCCTCAGCCCTCTCACTGCGGTGGCACAGGCCGCGGAAACCGTGGGGACCCGACAGGGAGAGCCAACCCGCTACAGGTGGACACGACACCACCAAAGATGCGCACAGTGACAGGATCCGCGGGGGCCGTGCGCAGGGAGAGACCCTGCCAGGGAGGAGGTGTCTAGGGGCGGGGCAACGGGGGAGGGGCAACGGGGAGGAGCAAAGGCACGTTGAGAACCCCCCCCCCCCCCGCGCCCGCATCCCACGTGGAGGGAGGGGTCTGAGAAGCGCCGTAGAGAACCCCAAGTCACCTGCCTGTGCCTCAGCCCCAGACGCAGGTGGGCCGGGATCCGCACGCTAGGCGGGGTATGTCCTACAACCCACGCAGGATTGATCTCAAGCGTCCATCCACCCGGAGGGAGTGGAGTCGGCCTCCCTCGCTCCCCCGGAACGTCTGCTGGTGGTCCGCCGTGTGACGCGGGCCCCAGCCCCTCCCTGGAAGCAGCCGCCTCTCTGCACTGCTGCCCCCCCGGCCCCCTCACCCCCACACCTCCCGGCCAAGGTCCCGTCCCCACCTCAGAGTTGGCCTTGGGAGCTGGAGGGGCCTCTGTCCTCCCTTCTAAAGCACCACCTTCCATGTGACCTTTGGGCGTCCGGCTTGTCTCTTTAAGGGGCTGGATTTCATCCAAGCTCCCCATCAGGCTGATTGTGCACTGGTCACTTAGGGGATCCCCAGGTGGAAAATTCGAGGGGAAGACACAACGTTCGTAGCTCAGTAAAATACTCTGATGTAACTTTGTTCTAAATGTAAATGACCAAACATGCAAACATCTGAAGGAATATGAGGAGGGAGAGTTCAACAGTGGGGTGTCTCCATCCGGTGCCTCTGCTGCCTTCAGAGCTGAAGACCAAGGCCAGGAGCTCACTCATTTTCCTGGGCAAGCAGAGGGCACACAAGTGTTTGAAGCAAATTGTATTGTTAGGCCTTCCAGCACAAAATATTCTTCAGCCACAGAGAACCTTCCGTTAAGGAAGAGTTGAGACACATGTTCTTCTTATGGCTCCTTCTCCACTCTCGTCCCCTCTGATGGTGTCTGCAGCTCTGACCTCTCTTATCTGCCCTTTAAAATATTCCAGCTTTCAAAATGGCACGAAAAAATTAAGACAATGAAAAGACAAGCCGTTGAGTAAGAGAAAATCTTTGCAAAACGCACATCTGATACAGGACTGATATCCAAATATGCAGAGAACTCTGAAAACTAAAACCTAAGTGCTTATAGTTCAACAAGAACACCAACAACCCAATGAAGAAATGGGCAAAATATCCAAACAGACCCCTCACCAAACATACACAGATGGCAAATAAATACAAGGAAGATATTCGACAACATGTGTCATTGGGGCATGCGAATTAAAACAATGAGGCAGCACGACACACCGTTAGAACGGCTAATCCAGGACCCTGACACCACATGCGGGCGAGGACGGGCAGCAGCGGGAGCCCGTACTCTCCACTGGCGGGAATGCAGAATGGTGCCACCAAGTTGGATGGGTTTGGTGATTTCTTACAAAATGAAACATATGCTTACCCTGTAATCCAAGAATCTCGATCCTTGGTATTTACCCGAATGAGCTGAATAGTTATATCCACACAAAGACGGCACAGAGATGTTTACCACAGCTTTATTCATAATTTCCAAGACTTGGAAGCAACCAAGATGTCCTTCAGGAGGTGAGGGATAAACCATGGTCCATCCTGATAATGGGATATTATTCAGTGTTAAAGAGAAAGGAGCTAAATTACTAAGTGAAAGAAGCAGAGCTGAAAAGTGCGCACACTGTATGATCCCAATTCTGTGATGTTCTGGAAAAGGCAGAACCATAGAGCCCAGTACCAAGATGGGTGGTTGTCGGGGGCGTTGGGGAGGGAGGGTGAAGGGGCAGTGTGGAGGGTTTTTAGGGCCGTGAGTCTACTCGGTGTGATGCAACAAGGCTGGGTGCATGCCCGTAAGCCTCTGTCAGTACTGACAACCTGTACCTCAGGCGTGAAGCCTGCTGTAAACTTGGGCTTTAGTTACTAATAATGTATCAGTGTTGGCTCATAATTTATAATAAATGCACTGCAGTAATGCTGCATATTAATCATAGGGGAGTTGTGGAGGGGCAAGGAATGTATGGGAATTCTCCATACTTTTTACTCAATTTTTCCTATAAATCTAAAACTGGTTTTTTCCCCAATGAGCTTAACTCCCCCCAGTATTGTCGAGGGCTGGTGAGACCCTGGGAAACTGGAGAGTAATGGGGTCACACAGATGGGAAACCTGTTTTGGCAGATGCAGTGCTAGCTTTGAAATTCATCTGAACACTGAAGACAATGGTGGCTCATGGACGTGCACAGTGAATCAGGGCCCCCCAGCACTGCAGGGGGGGCAAAGCCAGGTCTGACCCAGCCCAGGGCACACCACTCACCACCAGCCACTGTGTGTCCCTGGGCAAAGGCTCATCCCTGGAGGAGCCTGGACTCCTCTTTGCTGTGAGCATCTCAGCACACAGAACTGGATTAATCCCTTTGGTTACAAAGGTTACACTACGGTCATTGGTCCCCACAGGCCCCCTCATGTCTTCATTCGATTATGCTACTTAAGTTCATTTATTTAAAGCACCCATTCCTCACAGCCCCCAGACCAGCTGGCCATGGACCGCCTGGTCCTTGGAGGCCCCCTTGTGTGCGGGCTTTGTATTAAAGTCACATGGGAGAAAATGCTATCCTCATTAGCCAGCCCCTTCACAGATTACAGATGCTGAGAGTACTTAAAACAGTGGTTTTACTTCATAATTCAGTATGACTGTCTTCCAAAGCCGACCTGCCCGCAGGAGTGTCAGACAGAGTCTGGTTCAGAAGAGAGGCGGGAGTTGTTTTAGGCAGGACTCAGCTCAAGGCTGCTGGGTTTGGTTCAGACAAATCGTGGGTCTGGACGAAGTACCCTCCCTTCCAAAGACAGGCCACTGAAGATGGACCTCAGGAGGGGAATGTGACACGTCCAGGAGGCATGCGGCACTCAGAGTCAGTGAGGGGGCCTTTCTGAGACTGGCCTCCGATGCCCGGCCTACCCAGGTTTCTCCCCATGTTTGTAGACCAGGGAGGTGGGCTTCGGGATCACTCACCACCAACTTGCTACTGAAACCTGGTATCTTTGAAATCAATAGGGTTGGACATTGGTCTCGGTTAGTGGTGTTTTTACAAGGTCGACAGCAAGTCCCCGGCCTCCTGACTCTGGCCCTAAACACGACTCCACTCTCTTCCTGTCAGCTGACCTTGGCTCCCCTCCTGCCACCTGGGGACAAATGTTGGCTTCACCCAAGGGTCACAACAGAGACCCGCACAGCTCGCCCAGGCTCCACGAACTGAGCTGTCACTGCTGAGAGCCAGCTCTCCCCGCTGCCTCTGCCCCCTCGTTGGCAAGCCGTCGGTTTCCCTCAACGCGAAGTTCATATGGAGTGAAGCTTTCTGAGTTTTCTCCTGAGGAGTGAAGGGCATGTGGTGTTGGACCCTGAGTTCCGGTTCTGCCAGATTTTCACCCCGACTCGGGAGTAGCTGGTCCTGGGGCTCCATCTGGGGGTGTGTGTTGGGAGGTTCATGGTACCTGACTCACATATAAAGTGAGGTCACATGAAACATTAGTGCAAATGTGTGACAGGGACATTATATCCTGCCATAAAAGTAAGAGAGTTCGGTGTTTTATATTTTACTCACAATATTAAAGCCCATTTTCCTACAGATGCTTATGTCTGCCCTTTCTAGAGACACACAGTTTGAGCCTGATAGCCTGATAGCCCACCCAATAGCCCCTGATTTTCCGTAGCCATGGAAACACCTAAAGAGACACTCTGGAAGACCTCTCCTGGAATATGACCACATCTGTCATGCTAACACTACGGCGTTTTGTTTATTTTGTTCTACAAAATATTATAATGTCTAAATGAGGCAATTGGGTAAACTATTAAACATTAAACTATTACTTTATAAATTTTATACATTGTGTGCTATCAGCTTACATTTAAAAATCAATCACTGTTAATTGGAGGAAAATAGTTTTTAAAAAAGTAAATAAAACTCCATGTGGAAACAGAAAATAAGACAATATTATTATTTTTATTTTTTAGAGAAATGTAATCCTGTCAGACTACACCTGACAATAAAACTCCACACCCTGAGAACCACACGCACACTCTGTGCACATGGAAACATCTTCGTGTAGAATATCACCTGTTCTTCTACTAAACATCATTTTCTCACATGGGAACCAATGCCTCCGTCACCCCAGTCTTCATTTAAAATCAACAACAGGGGCGTCTGGGGAACTCAGTCAGGTAAGCGTCCGACTTTTGCTCAGGTCATGATCTCACAGTTTGTGAGTTCCAGCCCCACGTCAGGCTCTGTGCTGATGGCTCAGAGCCTGGAGCTGCTTCGGATTCTGTGTCTCCCTCTCTCTGCCCCTCCCCTGCTCATGCTTGCTCTCTCTGTCTCTCAAAAATATATAAATATTTAAGAAGATGCCCCCCTCTATCTAATGTACAAACTCCAATGAAAACCTTAAAGGGTGCATTTTACGTCACATATATATACATATATATACACATATATATATATGTATATATGTGTATCTATCTATATATATTACCACGATCTTTCACCCCCAGATGTGGAGGATGGTGGAGCTTGGCTTCCAGAGGAGGGCGGGCAGGGCGCTGGGCCCCGAGACCGAGGTCTCTGTCAGCAGCCCCTCAGGCTTGCATGGTATCGTTCAAACTTTTGCTAAATGTGTGTATTTTCCTGGTTTCCTTTGAGGGAATGAACAAGAAACTTTCTTGAAAGGACTAATCGTGGCTTTTCTGTGGTGGGAGCAGAACGAGGAACAAGTGAGCCCGCGGGGAGCAGAACGAGGAACAAGTGAACCCATTTTGCATCGTTCTTTGTTTTCCCAGACCTCACTTTAATTTAAAATCGACTTGCAGTGATGTAGGAACGGGCAGTGCTCAGGTAGACAGGGCTGTGGGACAAGTGGTGTTTTCAGTGCATATGTGCTCAGTCCCCCACGGCCAGGTGCCGTTTAAGGAGAGACAAAAGGTGGGGCCCCTGAACCAGGACTGAGGGCCCTTCCGTGAACAAAAGGGTCTCTCAGATCCAAAGTTTGCATTAAGTTTTTAGAAATGTTTCAACTTTATAGTTTAGTGATACTATGTTGCAGACTTAATATTTTTCCTCCAGGAAAGAATAAAGGAAGCAAATTGTTCTGCTAGATTGAGGTTTACACTTTTTTTTTTTTTGGCCAAAATAATGTATTTAAGTAAATTAAAGTCAAATACACTAAAAGGCTTACACCCTACTTGTCCCCTTTCATTAGCAGGTGTCCCTGGGCAGCTGTTCCCCTCACTCTGCGGTGGTTCTACCTGTCGGATGGCTGGCGGGTTTGTGTGTGAACACAGCCCCTGCTGAGGGTGGGCCCACCCACCTGGCACACACTCACCAGCTCCAGTTCCTACAGCCCCAAGCAGACAGCTATCTTGCTGTCTCCGTGCTTCCCACGGTCCCAACATTTCAAAATACACAGAATGACACACAGCGTGGGCTCCGTGGCTGCTTCTCTCGTGGAGCACAGTGTAGGTGTTCACCCGTGTGGGAGCGTGTGCTGGCCTTGCTCCTTTCAGTGGTGGAGTAATATTCCATAGACTGGAGTCCTTGACGGAGGGACCGCACTGTGTTTGTCCGCGCGTCCTCTGCGGGACATGGGGCTGCGTCTGCCCTTGACGTTCATGGATAATGTTGCTGTGGGCACTCTTGCATAAGCCCTGGGCTTTCATTTCTGTTGGGTGCAGCCTCGCAGTACAATCCTGGGTCACGTGGTGACTCGATGGTTCACCTTTTCGAGGAGCTGCTCCAGGCTGTTTTGTAAAGTCACTGCTGCTGCTGGGCCCACAGGTGCCATCAGGGCGGCTGTCTGCTTCCCACTAGGCAGGTGAGGTCGGAGCCCCTGGCTCTTCCCCATCCCACACACCTTATCCGCCCAGTTCAGATGTGTTTTAAAGTAAATCTAGGGTCATTGCTTATATTATCATTAAAGTGTGGGTTAGGGATTCTTTGAGCTATAAATAGGACCAAACTCAAGCAACTGCAATGAAAACAGACAAATGTTCATTTTCCCCAAATACCGTGGAATCTGAAGGTAGTGTGTGTGGCCCGGGCTCTGTCCAGCCTCCTTGGTGCCCTAAGAGCTGGGAGTTTATCCTTCAGTGTGTTGTTTGTGGTGGCAAGGTGGCTGCCAGGCACCTGGCATTGTGACTCTGTCTCTAAAGACAGGAAGCAATGCGACCACATGGCAAAGTCCTTCCTTCTGTTCTTTGCACTTACTGAAGAGGGATGCGGCTTTCTCAGGACCCCAGGAGTCTGACCTGGGGGTTTGCTATACACAGAATGGGTGGGTTACGAGGCCACAGAAGACCCAGCGCCTCAGCCTCTTCTGTGGATGCCTCCATTTCTCTCTCGGGACACACAGGTGACAAGTGTCCAGGATGCACGTGACTGATGGTGTCCTGGTGTGGGAGTGCTGGTGAAGGTCTGTTCCAGCCCCTGATCTCAGCTCGGTCACCGCCCCCAACCCCTGCCCAAATTTGGCTGCAGGACTTGGCCCAGAGCCACACCAGCCCAGGTGGCCCAGACACCATCCAACAGAGAGCCCTTCCCCTCAGCTTCCGAGGACACTGGGGACACCACCCCATCCCTCTTTTCTTCAGGATTTCAGGTCAGAAAGAACAACTTTGAAACCCTAAACTCTAGAAAGCTCAGCGACGCTCAGCTGGGACCACTTACGTGGGTTGCACACAACACAGTTAGAACACACTTGGCTCTTACCTCCTCACTGGTGTTTTACAGACACATGAATTCATGAGAACCTCCAGACATGATCACTTGTGTGCTTCCAGAAGGTTCTGCTGCATTCTGACCCAGCCTGCCAGTACCTGGGCTTACTGGACTGCCGCTGAGAAGTCATGTCACAGCACGACAAACATTCTTATTTTTTTTAATGTTTATTTATTTTTGAGACAGAGAGAGACAGATCGTGAGTGGGGAAAGAGGGGCAGAGAAAGAGGGAGACACAGAATCCGAAGCAGCTCCAGACTTTGAGCTGTCAGCACAGAGCCCAACGCGGGGCTTGAACTCACGGACCGTGAGATCGTGACCTGATCTGAAGTCAGACACTTAACCGACTGAGCCCCCCGGGCGCCCCAAACACTCTTTATCAGACTGTGATGTCAAAAGGAGACCTATCACGAGGTGTTTCCAATTCAACGTTTCAAAACTCGATTTACAGATTTCTTGGAAAGATTTCAGTCTTTCAATAAAATCTTAGTTTCTGCTATTATTTTACAAGTGAGTAAATTAAGTTTCAGTTTCTTTTGGTTGTTTTTGAATACTTAATCCTTTATCATCAGAATAAGTGCATTTCTTTTTTTTCTTTTTTGCCATTTTCATTTTTTCAAACTTTTGTTTAAATTCTAGTTAGTTGAAAAAAACGGTAAAATATTGGATTCACAAGTAGAAATCAGTGATCCATCCCTTACATAGAACACCCAGTGCTCATGACATCAAGTGTCCTCCTCAATGCCCATCCCCCATCTGGCCCATCCCCCACCTCCTTCCATCAACTCTCAGTTTGTTCTCTGTGGCTAAGAGTCTTTTATGGTTTGTTTCCCTTTCTTTCCCCCCACTTTTCTCATATGTTCATTTTCTTTCTTTCTTTCTTTCTTTCTTTCTTTCTTTCTTTCTTTCTTTCTTGTTTTAATGTTTATTTATTTTTGAGACAGAGAGAGAGACAGAGTGTGAGCAGGGGAGGGGCAGAGAGAGAGGGAGACACAGGACCCGAAGCAGCTCCAGGCTCTGAGCTGTCAGCACAGAGCCCGATGTGGGGCTTGAACCCACGAACTGCGAGATCATGACCTGAGCCAAAGTCGGACACTTAACCGACTGAACCACCCAGGTGCCCCATCATCTGCTTTGTTCCTTAAATTCCACATATGAGTGAAATCATTCAGTACTTGTCTTTCTCTGACTATTTCACCTATAATAATACATTTTAACTCCATCACTTCATTGCAAAAGGCAAGATTTCATTCTTTTTGGTGGCTGAGTAATACTCCACTGTGCATATAGCACATCTTTACCCATTCATTATCTATCCATGGACATTTGGGCTCTCTCCATAATTTGGCTATTGTTGATAGCGCTGCTATAGACATTGGGGTGAATGTACCCCTTCAAATCTGCATTTTTTATCCTTTGGGTAAGTACCTATCATGCAATTGCTGGGTCGTAGGGTAGTTCTATCTTTTTTTAATGTTTATTTGTTTATTTTGAGGGAGAGAGAGAGAGAGAACATGAGCAGGACAAGGGACAGAGAGAGAGAGGGGGGGAGAAGAGAGTCCCAGGCAGGCTCTGAGCTGTCAGCACAGAACATGGAGCTCTATCATGAGATCATGACCTGAGCTGAAATCAAGAATTGAGCGCTCAATTGACTGAACCACCCAGGTGCCCCAGGGTAGTTCTATTGTTAATTTTTTGAAGAACCTCCATACTGTTCTCCAGAGTGGCTGAACTGGTTTGCATTCCCACCAGCAGTGTAAGAGGGTTTCCCTTTCTCCACATCCTCGCCAACATCTGTCGTTCCTTGAGTTGTTAATTTTAGCCATTCTAACCGGTGTGAGGTGGTATCTCATTTTGGTTTTGATTTGTATTTCCCTGATGATGAGTGATATTGAGCATATTTTCATGGGTCTGTTAGCCATCTGGATGTTTTTGGGAAATTGTCTATTCATGTCTTCTGCCCATTTCTTAACTGGATTATTTGTTTCTTAGGTGTTGAGTTTGATAAGTTCTTTATAGATTTTGAAACTAACCCTTTATCAGATATGTCATTTGCAAATATCTTCTCCCATTCTGTAGGCTGCCTTTTATTTTTGTTTTGCTTTCTTTGACGCAGAAGCTTTTTATCTTGATGAGGTCCCAATAGTTCATTTTTTGCTTTTATTTCCCTTGCCTCTGGTGATGTGTCTAGTAAGAAGTTGCTGTGGCCTAGGTCAAAGAGGTTGCTGCCTGTGTTCTCCTCTAGGATTTTGATGGTTTTCTGTCTCACATTTAGGTCTTTCATCTATTTTGAATTTATTGTTGTGTATGGTGTAAGAAAGTGGTCCAGTTTCATTCTTCTGCATGTCGCTGTCTAGTTTTCCCAACACCATTTGTTGAAGAGACTGTCTTTTTTTCCATTGGATATTCTTTCCTGCTTTGTCAAAGATTAGTTGACCAAATAGTTGTATGTCCATTTTTGGGTTTTCTATTCTGTTCCATTGTTCTGAGTGTCTGTTTTTGTGCCAGTACCATACTGTCGTGATGATTACAGCTTTGGAATACATCCTGAAGTCTGGGATTGTGATGCCTCCAGCTTTGGTTTTCTTTTTCAAGATTGCTTTTGCTATTTGGCATCTTTTGTGATTCCATACAAATTTTAGAATTGTTTGTTCTAGCTCTGTGAAGAATGCTGGTGTTATTTTCATAGGGACTGTGTTGAATGTGCAAATTGCTTTGGGTAGTATTGACATTTTAACAATATTTGTTCTTCCAATCCATGAGAAGGGAATGCATTTCCATTTCTTTGTGTTCTCTTCAATTTCTTTCCTAAGCGTTCTATAGTTTTCAGAGTACAAATCTTTTACTTCTTTGGTTAGATTTATTCGTAGGTATCTAATTGTTTTTGGTGCAATTGTAAATGGGATCGATTCTTTAATTCGTGTCCTCAGAGGCTGTCCGAAGAAGAAAGGCTCAGCACCCTGCTGGTGGGTCTCCCTGGGGCTGAGCTGTGCTGGGATTAACCAGATGTGTGAGAGTGGCTGTCCCCCAAGCCTGCTCTGACGAGGCCCAGGCTCACAGGCAGGGCTGCGTCTGGCTGCCCTGATGAGAGAGAACTCACAACTTCTCCCAGAAGCCATCACCTCCTCACTGCAACAGTTACAACTCTTTAGGATAAAAGAATTACTTCTCAACAATCTTCACATAAAATAAAATTCAAAAAATTGTTCTTTTTTTTACCTTTTAAGATTAAAGAATTGTTAAAGATACAATATTAAAAGTTTGAAGCACTTTATGAAAACCAATAATTTGCCACCTGTTTAAAAACAGATTTAATTTCATTGTATGCCTTCGGGATTCTTTAAATTTTATCCACAGCATGTTCAATAAGTAGTGTCTAATTAAACAGAAACAGTTACACAAATGGTATTCTAATATAAAAAGCGCTAAGCTCCCATATGGTAACACAGGTACATAACTTTGCGAACATCATACTCCTATATCCTTGAATGCAAGACATTCTAGTTTTAGGTGACTTTTCTGTTAAAAATCGTCTATATTAATGGACCTTAAAAAACTGTCACTTGGTATCTGAAGATGAGCATGTCATGTAAATTAATCTAGTAGCAGCCCATAACATTTGCAACCTCTATGATAATAGCATGTTGTTTATTTTAAAATCCAAGGCCATTGTCTCTAGATCCATGTGGCCTTTGGTAAGGTGTGGGCATGGAGGGGCTTTCCAGCAGGCTGTGGGCTCCAGGCTCCCACCCGCTGCCTCCCAGCCCATTGTTGGTAGACAGTTGGTAACCTTCCTCCAGGCCCTGGTCCTCAGAATGAGGACGGGGTGGGGGGTGCCTGGGTGGCTCAGTCGCTTGAGCGTCTGACTCTTGATCTTGGCTCAGGTCATGATCTCATGGTTTGCGAGTTCGAGCCCCGTGTCAAGCTCTGAGTGAATCCTAGTTGTGCTTTTTGTCTGTCTCTCTCAAAATAAATAAATAAGCTTAAAAAATATTTAAAAGGCCAGAAATATGTTAAAAAAAAAAAAGAATGAGGACTGGGGATGGTTCACAGGCCTGCACAGAACAGACAACCTGGAAATGTTAAATTTTCACAATAAATTTAGTTACTCTTAGATTCATAGCTTCTGAAACATTTGTTTTTATTGTTTTGCCCCTGGAATATAAAAACTGAAGTGTTTTCTAAATTACATAAATATATATAAATATATAAAATTCAGGATATATACATACATATATATAAATATATAAAATTCAGAATATAAAAACAACTTATTTGTCTATATAAGCCATAATTTAAGCAGAAATGACACACACAAGTTCTGAAGTGTGGGGAGTGTCTGTTCCTTGCCCTCCCTCCTTTAGGGGCTGGTGGAAAGAGCTCTGGCTGGTGGCCCCCCAGGGCGGTCTGGCCTGGGACCTCCCTGCTTGCAGGTGTGCCGCAGACCATGCCGTGCAGACCCCCGCAGCCACAGACTCCGCTCACCTGGGGGACATCTCTCTTTACTTTTCCTCTGTTTCTTCCTTAAACTTTGTAAACAAAATGGGAAACTGGTGAACAGAGCAAAGGAGAACGCCTCTTGTGCCTCAGATGTGTTAAGTGGAGTCCCACTTACGTGTCTCTATAGGCAAAGGGTTTGTCATATGTTTTAAGGAAAAATTACACATAATTCAGCTCTCTGGAAGGTCTCACATTGCACTTTTCAAGCCACATCCATGTCTTCATCTGTGTCAGCCAGGTGTGCTGGGCCAAGCCGCCACACCAGAGCAGCCAAGCTTGTGTCCTGCCATGGCCCATGTGCATGGGAGCTTCACTGTGCACACACACCTGGGGGTTTGTGTATCCCTGGGTGCAGCCTTGGCCAGACCTGCATTTCCCTCTGTGCATACAATCACGATGACAGCCGTCATGGGGTCCTGTCTTGCCACAGAGCTCCTTGAACAGTGCTGGACACAGAACCAATGCCCACTGTGATTTAGCTGTTCCTCCTTTTTCTCCCCATTTTAACCAGAGAGTTAAATGCATTAACTGATGCATGAAATGTTCCCACTGCTTGTGTTCTGTCTCTTTGGGTGCATTCCTGTTTGGTTTGATAAGTCGTTAGGGACGTGAGTGAGGCTGTAGAGTGGACATCCCTTAGGCTGCTCCCCTGTGACAGCCCGGAGGTCTGTGTGGGAAGGGCCTCCCTTGGTCCCAACCTCCTGCCACAAAGGGCTTTGATTAATGGTAGGTTTAAAGGATACTTTTGCTGTGTGGCCACACAGGGGATGTTTCCTGGAACTCCCAGCACATTGTAGCCGCAAGGGAAGCTGGGTTAAGGGAAGCTGGGGCGGGGAGAAGAAGAGTAAGATAAAATCTAAATGTGGGCCTGAGTCCCAGTGGAGTGTGCCTAAGGCTGAGAATGTTCCAGAACTTCCTGGTAAAACCAGGTCCTTATGTTGCATGTGTGGCCCATTAAGCTGGTTTCCCCTCTTACCACTCAGCACCTCCTCATGCCTCTGCCTGCTGCTCTTCACAAACATCTACTACCTTTCCTGCATCTCTGCAGTCTGCTCAGACTAAAAGTCACAACGCGTTTCCCATTAAATATAACCAATACTCTATGAGGTGGCTAATATCTCTGATGGTCTTGGTCTTCTTCTAAGAGGTAAGTGTTTATTGTTATTGTTATTCTTATTGTTATTGTTAGTTAGGAAATCTAAAAGGATGGAATATTGTTGAATGCTACATATATGACTCAGGTGATGTAAAACTTAAAAAATTTTAGAATAAAATATTGAATTAAATTATTATCCATATGCATTAAATGAGAAGTAATCTAATTTCAGAAATTTCTATACATATATGGAAATTTGAACATCATTTAAAAATACCCAAGGACTCTGACAACAGTGGCACCAACCCTCACAGAGAAAACAACTGTAAAATCTGAAGCACACGCTAAACCAACTGTTCAGAGACATTGGGGAAAGTCTAAGAGCAGATGGAAGCCAGCAGAGCCTTTGTTCTGGAAACATTGCCACTAGAAGGGTAAGATTTTCCCCAAGTACATGGCAGCGGCCGCAGGTGCAGAAACCATAGGGGAGGTGGCTTGACCTGGTGTGGGTGGGGGGGAGGGGTGGACACAGACCAGCTGGGAAATTAGAGGTAACTCTGGGCAAGAGAATCTAACACAAGTTCAGACCCAACATCTGAGTGTCCTCTGAGCAAATCCTGGCTGATCCCAGACTATGTGTGTGGTCAGACCCAGCGAACCTACTGAAAAGTGACGGGGCTGCAGAGCGGGCCACCGTCACCATCGGAAGGGGGGCAGCAACAAGGATATCTGTGGGTTTGCTGCCTGTGGCAGTCGTTTGCTTCTCAACCTGGAAGCAGCCCCAGCTACAGAAGCAGAAACCTTTCTGTCTTGAGGTGCCAGAGGGCAGAGCCTGAGGTTTGTGGGACAGCTGAGAACTGAAGGTAAACCCTCAGAACCAGTGGCTACAGCCACGGGCCCTGGATGCTTCTTTAACTGTGCCCAGCAGACGCAGGAGATGCTAGCTCGGCAGCCAGAGGCTCTCAGAGCCCTGCAAGGTGATCAGAGGCTGGGAACCTGGCTTTGCACTGAGTGCAGGAAGCTAACTGACGTTTGGGGCAAGAAACAAACCCTCAGAGAAGCACAACAGAGGCCAGAGCCACTACAACACATTATCTGCAAAGTTCATTTCAATAAACAATAGAGAACATATAAGAAACAGGAAAACATGACCCAAACTCAAGAGAAAACTGGTCAATGAGAAGGGACTCCAAGTAGCCCCAGATGTTGGACCTAACAGACTAGGGTCTGAAAGCAGATTTTACAAATATCTTTAAGGAATTAAAAGAGAAATAATCTTATGATGAAAGGCATAAGGAAGCCCAAGAGATGAATAGAAACTATAAAATCATGGAAATGCTAAGTACGGGAGGTTGTATAACTTCAATGAAATCTTCACTTGATAGACAAATAGCACATGGGAAGTAGGGTAGTTAGATCATAACCTTGATGGGTCAGAAGAAATTACACAATCTGAAAACAAAGAGAAAAACTGATTAAAGAAAATAAAAAGAATAAGTGGGACACTGTCAGCAGCATAAAATTCATCTACTTTAATTTACAGATTCAAGAAGCTCAATGACTCTCATAAGAACCAACACACACACAAAAAAAAACCCACAACTACACATTGAGTCAAGATGCTTGGAGTCAAGACCCTGAAAGAAGTGAAGGAAAGCCCTGTTCTGTACCGGAGAGAAGAAAGGGTCAGTGCTGACTGACCTGCTCTGGGAGCAGTGGAGGCCAGACAACACTAACAACACTATTTATACCAAACATGAGAAATTCCTAACCAAAAACTCTGTATGAAGTGGAAGTATTCAAAGACCTTTGAGATTAGAAAACAGCAAGAGAATTTGTTACCATGACCTGTGCCACAGAATTGCTGAAGGAAATTCTTTAGGTAAAAGAGAGGACACCATATCCATAGGGATAAAGCACCAAAAATGGTAAATGTGCACCTTAATTTCTTTAAAAGGTGAATTATTGCTTGAAGAAAAAAAATTATGTTCATTTTATAACATACAAAAGACAAAATGACAGTAACACTAAGGGTGGTGATGGGGAATTAGTAAAACTGCATTATATCAATATCCCTGTGATTTTCCTGAAGTAATTTAATGTTAGCTACAGGTAGATCACAGCAAATCAGGGATGTGTGAGCTTCTGTCTGGAGCAAATGTTTAAAAACAGAAAAGGAGGGGTACCCGGGTGGCTCAGTCCGTTGTGTCAGACTCTTGATCTCAGCTCAGGTCTTGGTCTTGGGGTCATGAGTTCAAGCCCCACGTTGAGCTCTGTGCTGAGCATGGAGCCTACTTAGGGTAGGAAAACAGAAAAGGATACAGTATGAAAAGAAGCCAACAAAGGTATTAAAGTGGTATACTAAAACCATTTAACTAATATAACAAAAACCATGAAAGGAGAGACATGAAAATCGGAGAAACAGGCAAATGGAAAGCTAGTAGCAAACAGTCTCAGACCCGACCATGCCAGTAACCCCCTGATCCAAGAAAGGACTGAGCAGTTCCTTCAAATGCAGAGTTCGTGAGTCTGGACTAAAAGAACCTCCCACATGCTGAATACCAAGAGTCACACAAAGAAGAGAATCTTCTTGATTTGGGTTTACAGATGTTTCTTAGATAAAGAAAATAATTACAAAATGTAAACTAGAAATTAACAAATTAGTACTCATCAAACTGGAAAAACAGTGTTCTTTAATAAATATTAAGATCAGAAAATCAGACCACCAACCTGGAAAAAATGTGTGTAAAGTATATGTCAGGCAGATGAATTCCATATAAAACACATTAAAAAATGCACTTACAACTCAATAATACGAACAAAAACAACTCAATTAAAAATAGGCAAACTATTTTAACAGGTATCCACACAGCCAATGAACATGTAAAAAGGTCTTCAACACATTTAGTCATGAGAAAAATACAAATTAAAAGCACAATAAGATATAGTATGAATATACAATAATTCACTTAATAGCTAGTTGGTCCTTTATGGTGTTTCGTATTGATATTCTACCAATAAAAAATGAACTCAAATTTATGATTCCTTAAATATCTGCTAATAAACCAAACAAGTCTGGATATCTCAATTGTGGTTAACTGTGGACAGAGTGCCCTATTTTACTAAAACATAAAACCACACGGATTATACTTCTGAACTCTTAGTGGATGCTTTAACTAAGAATCAACTTGTTTATTTTTATAGTCAAATATCATACATATTAATCTGCCATCTTTCCCCCAAATTTAATTGTACTTCTTGTTGAAGACAGAGAAGAAGGGACACTATTTGGAAAGTAGCAGGTTGCATCTGGTCCTGGGGGGACACCTGGCTGGCCTCCACTGTCTCTGTTGCCATGCTCGCTGTGGTTCGAGACTGTGCGTAAAGCACCTGGAGCGCCCATGCTCCATCTGAGAACCTGATGAATCTGTTTCCAGGGATGAGACATGCTGCATTTTCATTAAACGTGCATGGCCCCAGTTGGAGGCAGGACCACATAGCCAGCAGGCACTTCCCCTGGCAGGAAGCACAGAGCCACATCAGCCAGTCAACCTCCTTCTGTTGCTCACCCCTGTGGACCCTTCTGAGTCAATCTGCAGCCCCTGCACGATTTCTGTCTCACCCACAGGACAAGCAGACTTAAAGACGGACTGCAATCAGGATAGGAACTTCAAGTGCTGGGGGCTGCTCTGTCCAGTCTGCTCCCACCATCTCTCCAGACAGTATCAAGACACAAATGCTTTTGACAACACCAGGCTGTAAAGCAAAGTAAATAAAGTGAAAATAACACTGCTGGTGACACTGTGCTGGGAGGGACTGCGTGCATCTGTTAGGACCCGAAGAGCGAGCGTGGAACCCAGACATGGGAAAGGATGGGCTGTGGGAATTCACCGATCCCATCTCTGGAAAAGTTGGTGGTGATTCTCACAAGCCCATGGGAGCCCCAGAGCCTGACTGATGACATTTACCTCGTGAACACGCACGAACATTCACACGCTGAAATGACAGGGGCTGGCTTCTCTTCCATCCCTTTTCTAGGCTGCTGCCCTGGCGTGGTTACCGTCACCCGCCACAGGCTGCACCAAGGGAGGCTCAGGGTGTGTGGTGCGCCAGCCTACCCCCCGTCTCTGCCGCTCATGCACGTGTGCCAGCGTGCTACACACTCACAGGTGAGCTGTGGAGATGGAGGTGTGGCCGGAGCAGTTCCACACTGTGGGGTCCTGAGGATTTCGGGAACTTCCAGGATTCCTGGCTGCCCATGAGCTGCATTTTGAAAGCATGTTTGGACTGCTGTCGACACAACCAGGAGCCAAAGTCAACATGAAAAATTGACACTTGAAATCTGAATTTAAATAAGTCCAAACAGGAACAACCCCTCCTCCCCAAATCATTATTATATTAAAAAAAATCTGGAAGCAATTTCAAGCTTCAAGGAAATTTGTAAGAAAGTAGAAAGAATGCCTATATGCCCCTAACCCAAATTCTTCTATAGCTGTTTTCCCTTGTTTTATTTATAAGCAAATACGTTGAGGAGGAGAGAAGGTTTGGCATTTACCTAGACCTCTACTTTATTTATTTATTTATTTATTTATTTATTTATTTAACCAATTTTTTAAATGTTTATTCATTTTTGAGAGAGAGAGAGATAGACACAAAGCGTGAGTGGGGAGGGGCAGAGAGGGAGACACAGAATCTAAAGCAGCTTCAGGCTCCAAGCTGTCAGCACAGAGCCTGACGCGGGGCTCGTACCCACAGACTGGACCATGAGATCATGACCTTAGCCAAAGTCGGATGCTTAACCGACTGAGCCACCACCCCCCTAGACCTCTACTTTCAAGGAAGGGGCATGCACTGCAGCCCTTACCCCCTAGATACTTCAGTGTGTGTTTCCTAAGGAGTGTGTTTTCTTGGGCCACAACACAGTACCCGGCTCAGCAAACTCAACACCCGCACACGGCATCCGTAAACTCCACTGCCGATGCCACAGGCCCTTTGCAGCTTGATTTTCTGTCATGGGGAATGAGTTGCAAGGACTCTCTCTTTGATCTTCAATCTGGAATAGCTTCTCAGCCTGTCTGTTTCTTTCATGACATTTACATTTTTACAGAATAAAATACCCTTCCAGTTTTTTAATAGAATGTTCCTCATTTTTGCCCATTTTTCCTTATAATTAAATTCAGGTTATACTTCCCGTAAAGAATACCATGTCCTTCCCTGAGCATCATGTCTGGGCCCTTGTCCTTCTGTCCCTCTCCATCCTGTGTCTTCTCCCCTGAGCAGGGGGAGAATAAGGGGACCAGTAAGCCCCTGCAGGTGCGGGTGGGGCTGGCTCATAGTCCATCTCCCTCTGGGCGTCACTCAGAAGCAACAAGGCTGGGCAGGTTGACACCCCACTGCAGATGATTCTTGATGTTACTATTTTTCATTATTTTTAAGTTCTGTGGTGATGCTACCTGTTCACAAATTGAACAAAAGGAACCAGTTGTCAGGGTTTAAGGCAAATCCCACCTTCTCTCCTGAGATCACAGAGGCTTATTGTCTGGGATCAGCTGGTGTCAGGCACCCACGTGAGATCCATGTACTTATGTTAAACTCCTACGTTTTCAGTCAGTCAAGCACACTCTGCCACAGCAAGGTCTGACCGATTCTGCCAAATCCTACAAGTCACTCTTTCTTACTCAATCACAATTGTTCAGTTATAATATTTGTTCATTAAAAATATTTCCCGCTTCTATTTAATAATATAGAAAAGGGAATCATCAACAGTACTATTTTATGTTTCTTTCCTGTGTTTACTTGGTAAATAGTTTTAGATGAATTAGTAACTTTAACGATATCAGGCAGTTTACGTAATTCAACAGAACTTTCATTTTACTTCTGTATTAATAATCTATGATATAATAGTAGCAAATATCCAGTCAATCCTCTAGAGATGTTAGGAGTTTTGGTTGAAATTATGAAAAAAATGTTAACGACACGAAATGATGTTATGTGTATGTATTAATAATGGTGGACATGCTTCCTCCCTGACAATAACTCAAAAATGATAAGCTGAACTGATATCCACCTAGTATGCTGTCTCTTTTCACAAACTGCACATGGAGGAAAACAAGCATTTGCTCTCCCAGCTGCCTGCAGATGGTGAGCGACATCTGGGACCACCAGGCACTCAGAACTGGCGTTACCACTTCCTCTCAAGCCTGTGGGTCCTCTCCCTCCTGCTCTGTTTATCCTTTGTTTGCGTGTCCTCCCGCTGCATGTGGGTGGGTTCACAGCTGCACACTCTCCGTAGGGTTCTGCGCCTGCCTTCTGCATGAGGGTTCTAATTCACAGTTGTCACAAATTAGTCACTCCTGATGTGTGTGGGTCTGGTGTTTACTTTCAATCCAGTCCATGGCCCTGTATGTCTATCCACTTGCCAACACCACACTGTATTGATTCTTATGGTTTTATAATGAGTTCTGAAATGAGGTAGAGTGAGTTCTACATTGTTTCTCTTTTTTGAACATTATTTTGGCTCTTCCAGTTCCTTTGCTTTGTCATATAAATTTAGATCAACTTGTCAATTTCTACAAGGAAATCCTAGAATGTTCATAGATATGTGTCAACTCGGTATATCAACTTGGACAGAAGTGACATCTTAAAAATACTGAGACTACCAATCCATGAACAAACATAACTCTCCATTTATTTGGGTTTTCTTTGACGTCCTCCATCAGGCTCCTGCAGGTGTTGGCATACAGATCTTGCACATATTTTTATTAATATTTATACCTAAGTATCTTGAGGTATTTTTGGTATTTTCAAAATTGTATTTTTCAATTTCAATTTCGTTCATTGATAGCATACAAAATTACAGTGTATCCATCTCCACCTTGTACCCTGAAATTTGCCCCAGTCCTTTGTTAGAACTATTCTAGAACTATTTCAGTATTTCTTATATACACAATAATGTTGTCTGCAAATATAGACACTCTCCATTTTCCCTTATCATCTGCATGTCTGCCATTCCTCTTCCTGCCATGTTGTTCCAGCGAGAACCTCTGTTACAATGCTTGGTAGGAAGGATGAGAACAGACATCCTGGTGTTCTTGGCTTGGGACACCGTCCGTCTACACGGCAGCACGGGAGGTTAGCTGTGGACTTTCACAGATGTCCTTCCTCAGAATAAGAAAGTATCCTTTAAGAAACTTAACAGAGGACCATGGGGGAGGGGAAGGGGGAAAAATAGTTGGGGAGAGGGAGGGAGGCAAACAATGAGAGACTCTTGAATACTGAGAACAAACTAAGGGCTGATGGGGGAGGGGGAGAGGGGAAGGGGGGATGGGCATGGAGGAGGGCACTTGTGGGGAAGAGCACTGGGTGTTATATGGAAACCAACTTGACAATAAACTATAAAAGAAAAAAAAAGAAAGTGTCCTTTACTTTTCTGGTTTGCATATTTTCTCATAAAATGATGTTGAATTTTGTCAAGTGCTTTTTCTTTACATTTTGAAATGATGATATTATTTCTATGCTTTAGTCTGTTGATGTGAAGAATTAAAATCTAAACTTACATTCTCAAGATAAACCTCACTGTCATATTTTTTCACATATATTACCAGGTTTTATTTGCTAATGTTTTATCAAGGATTTTGCAATTATATTTATGAAGGATATAAGTCCGCAATTTTCTTTTCTTCTAATGTATTTGTCTTTAAATTTTTTAAATATCTTTAATTTTTTAAATATTTTTACTAATTTATTTTTTAATCAGGGTATCACTGGCCCCATAAACTGTTGGGAACTCTTCCCTCCTCTTCTGTTATATGGAAGAATTTCCTAAGCATTGTTTTTTTTTTTCTTCTATAATTATTTAGTAGAAATTTTTAGTGAACACACATTGACCATGAATATCTTTGTTAGAAGATTTTTAAGTACAAATTCAATTACTCGAATAAATATAAGACATATCTATATTTTTAAGAATGTTTTTTGGAAGTTTTTATCTTTCAGGGAATTTGTACACTTTGTCTAAATTATCAAATGTGTTGGCATAAAATTTTCATAACATTACCTTCATGTTCTTTAATGTCTATAGCGCATAACGTTGCCAGATTTGTAACAGTGGTCATGTTGGTGGTCAGGTGACAGCCTAGTTGGGTTTAAACTTCAGATTAAAACCACAAGTGCTTTTCTAGTGTAAACGTGTCCCACACATGGTTTTATCTGAAATTCAAATTTACCTGTGTTTGCCCTATTTCACTGAGCAACCCCCAGGGGCTACCTGCTAATACCTCTTGTTTCATTCCTGTTCATCTGTATCTTCAATCTTTTATTTTCATCATCAGTCTGGCTAGATATTTATCAATTTTACTGATTTATTTATTTGTTTGTTTATTTATTTATTATATTTTTAGAGATAGTGTGAGCTGGGGAGACGGGCAGCGAGAGAGAGGAAGAGAATCCAAGCAGGCTCCATGCACAGCATGGAGCCTGATGCAGGGCTCGATCCCATGACCCTGGGATCATGAAACAAGTTGAAATCAAGAGTCATTCAACCAACTGAGCCATGCAAGTGCCCCAATTTTACTGATCTTTAAAAAAATCAGTTTGGTTTCGTTAATTTTTCTCTAGTGCTTTTCTGTTTTAATTTAATTGATTTCTGTTCTTTCTGGTGCTTCAGGGTTAATTTCTTTTTTTTTTTTATTAGCTTTGTTAGAGTGGAAGCTTAAATTATTGATTTTGCTTTTCTTCTCCTTCTAATATAAGCAGTGGATGCTAAAAATATCCCCATAAGCTGTGCTGTGTCTGCACCCACGAGCTCGGTGCAGCATGGCCACACTCATGCCTGCTCAGGGCACCATGTTCACACTCACGTGGGCTCTGTGCACTGTGCTCGAGTCCGTGAATATTCTCTGCACTGTGCTAATGCACCTGCATGCTCCATGCACCGTGCCCGAGGCTGTGCGTGTTCTCTGCACCGTGCCCACCCTGTGCATTCCTCATGCACGGTGCAATGGCTTCTACTCCCCTCTGACTTTCTTATTGACTCATGGGTTATATACAGGTGTGTTGCTTAATTTCCAAATATTTGGAGGTTTTCCAGATGTCTTTCTGTTACCAGTTTCTAGGTTAATCCCATCTTGATTAAAGAACATACTTTGTATCATTTCAATTTTGTAAAATTGTTCAGGTTTGTTTATGGCCCCTCAGATGTTTGACCTTGGGTTGGCTCCACGTGCACTTAGAAGAAAGGTTGCCCTGCGGTGTCCAGTGAGCGGGCTGCCCCATGAATGTCCTTCAGACCAGGCCCCGAAGGTGGTTGATGGGCTGCTTGCTCTCCTCCAGCCGTGCTGATTTTCCATCTGGCTGTGTCCTTCCTGAAGGAGTGCTGGGGTCTCCAGTGACGCTGCCATCTGCCTTTCTCCACCACCCGTGTTTGGCTCCATACTCAGGGCTGCACGCTTGGAATCTCCCTCCCTGGCGGGCCGCTTTCTTTCTTCCTGCAGCTGCTCCTTGGAGATGGAGTCAGGTGGGCGTGGGGCTTCCCAGAGGAGGTGCTCACTTGAGGTGTCACTGCGCCCCTGGGGTCTTTGAGGAGAAGCCCAGAGTGGCAGCGAACCTCCTGTCCCCTCTTCCACCTCCAGGGCCCCTAAACTCTGCCCGGATCCCCTGGTCCGCAGCTGGGGCCCCAAGCTGGGCTTGTCCTGACACCCAATGCTGCCTCTCTCGGATCGTGTCTGCCCCTTGCTCTCCTTGGAACCCTCCTCGGGTCTCAGGTGGATTGGGGCCTCTGTGGTTTAGCTGGCGTTCGCTGATGTCTGATGCCAGGAGCCTCCCGCCATCTGCGGCTGGGGGGGAACTTCCCCTGCCTGCTTCCCTTCACCTACGCAAACCAGACTCATCATGACGTTTGAAGCCCTCCCAGAATTCTCCCAGCCACAAAGCATGAAAATTCCCAAAGATGTTTTGTAATCTATTATTTGGACCTAATGCTGTCCTTGCCTTTAGTGAGTAGAGTCACATCCCTGAGACAGGAATGGCGGCTTAAAGAGTTACATTAAACTTCAGACGAGTTTGTATTTGATTTCAGTCCGGCAGCTGGAATGGATCCTTCTTTACACGACCCATCCTAGTGTCTCAGGTGAGGTGTCCTTGGAGACTTGCTTACGTGGAATTTAATGAGTGGAATGAGTGCAGAGAAGTAATTTTGGATAACGTACCTTAGATATGCACGGAAAACATTCAGATCGGTGAATTTAGTTCCAATTATAGTGAAAGAGAAAAACACTGACTTTTGAAATGATAGATGTCAGTCGTGTCCGGTGAGAAGACATGCCGCCAAGTCCACGTTCGCGCCTGCGGGTCTGTGCCTGGCGCCTTTCTTGCTGGAGGGAACACAGCCTGTTCTCGTGTCCCCGCAGGGCCCCTGCCCCCTGCCCGGTGCCACGGGGCAGAAAACCGTCACTGCAGAGATGTTCACAGATGGTGTTGTCATACCGCGTGCGATTGATGGATCACTAACTGTAGAGTCAGGGTCTACGGTTAAGTGGTGAAGCTGGAGGCCGCCGCGTTAGCAGCAGGAGCGCCAGCCCTGAGTGGCGGTGTCTGGTGTCCTGCTGCCACCGGGCACGCTGACAGGAACCCAGACAAGGCAGTCATCTTGAACTGTTGAGAAACGCAGTATAATAAGGGGGCAGGGGGCCTCATCTAGATAAAGCGAGTGAAGGGGCAGGGCTGGAGGCAGAGCCCGGATGGGACCGCATCTTGGAGGGAGCAGTGAGCTGGGAAGGCTAGGGCTACATCTCAGCGAGGGTCTGGTTGCTAGGTGACAGGTGTTGATGTATTTAGGGTGAATTGTCCCTGTGTCTGCAGAAAACGCTCAGATTATTCAGGAAAAATCTTCCAAAACATGTAGATAGACTGGGGCAAGGGGGTGAGAAATCAAGCAAATGGGGGTAAAGTATTAACAGTTTGTGAATCTGGGTGATGAGTGGGGCCTGTTCTGTGCACAGTCCACATGACTTTCTGAGGTTTGAAATTGTTCTACATAAAATGTCAGGATTATCAACAAAGCCAAATTATGGAAAGAGCCCAAGTGTCCATCGATTGACGAATGGATGAAGAAGATGTGGTTTATACATACACAATGTAATACTACCTGACGATCAATAAGAGTGAAATCTTGCCATTTGTAACAACATGGATGGATCGAAGTGAAATAAATCAGAGGACAAATAGCATATGATTTCACTCATATGTGGAATTTAAGAAACAAAAAACAGATGAACACAGGGGAAGGTGAGGGAGAGGAGAGAGGAAAACAAACAACAAGAGACTCAAATACAGAGAACAAAGTGAGGGCTGATGGAGGGAGGTGGGGGATGGGCTAGAAGGGTGATGGGCATTGAGGAGGGCACTTGTTGGGATGAGCACTGGGAATTGTGTGTAAGGGATGAATCACTGGATTCCACTTGTGAAACCAATACTGATAAAAATTTAAATTAATAAAAAAGAAGTCAGGAACAAGGTAATTAATTTGAGCAAAGAAAAGCAATGAAAACACCAACGGCCTTCACAATCAGTCTTTTGGGTGGAGGGAGTGGGTCTTCATGTTGGAAGTGCCCTGCTTGAATGGAGGTGGTCGCCATGTCCATGGGCATGGCGATGAGAGTGTGCCGCACAAAAGGTTACATGATTTAATTATGGTCACTAAAGAAGGGGGGTAGTTTAGCAGGTGGTTAGAACTGTGCATGTCCACACACATTTGAATTTGGTGTTTCACATACAAGTTCAGTTCTGTGCCTTTGGAACTAGCTTTCCATGAATGAGTGTAAAATATTTTATTTGTCCAAACATACAAAGGTGATTTTCACAAAGGTGAAAGTAATGTAGTGTTTTTTTTTTTTTTTCACAGAAAGGTCAGATCATAAATTAATCCATACTGATGAAGAAACATAATTATTACAAGAAAATAATTATTAATTACATTAACATGGAATAACTGATCATTAGATCCTCATTATATAGCAGCATTATCCCAGATCTCTGCAGAGTGAGACTATCTCAGGAGCCACGAAGCCTGCCAGGCTCACCAGCAAGCACCGTTTCCCGCCAGTGTCAGGAAGGGATGCAGTCTCCGTCCACCCCAGAAATGGGCACCGCGGAGAGATTTGGGCCAAAAAAAGAAAACCAGTCTCGAGGGGAATTTGTTATGGAAGTATGAATATACCTCTCCTGAGAGCAGACACATAAGGTCCTTCTGTGAAATAACTTTACAGGGGAAATTCAGCTGGCCTACTTATTAAAAATAATGATAGACTGAATTAACAACCTGGTCTGACCCTGCTGACAGAAAGAGAGGTCTCGGGGAGTCTGGGGGGCTTGTCGGTTGAGCGGCCGACTTTGGCTCAGGTCATGATCTCACAGCTCATGAGTTCGAGCCCTGTGTCGGGCTTTGTGCTGACAGCTCAGAGCCTGGAGCTGCTTCGGATTCTGTGTCTCCCTCTCTTTCTGCTCCTCTCTCTCTCTCTCTGTCCCTCCCCTCTTCCTCTCTCTCTCAAAAATAAATAAACATTAAAAAAAAAAAAGAAAGAAAGAGAGGTCTTAGCTCTGCTCTGCAAGTGCAGACAGGTCTGCCCAAACATGCTTGAAGCAGCTGGACTCTATTTACCCAGAGGATACATGTGCTCTTTCGCTTCCTGAACTTTTCCTTAACATCTGTAATTACTTGACATTTAAGGAACATGCCATTGGGATGATTTAATTTTTTCCAATGTTACAATTTCTTCTCACTTCTCACTGCCTGTTTTTTTTTTCATCCTGTTACACATCGATTAAAAATGGGCCTTCACAGTCAAGAGTCTGAAAGTAGCTGTTGTAGCCAAACCCTCAGCCTTGTTTTTCCATCCCTTTCTCTCTCTTGGAATGTGTGTTATGGATCGACAGACAGTCATGTGTGACAGGATGCAGTGATTTTCCTCCTCGGCCATAAGCTTCTTTTCTTCTTATTCTCAAACAGACATTCCCTGTCATTCGACAACATGAATCATGGAAGCATCTGAAGATGAACATTTTTGGTGTCAATCTTCCTTCTTCCATCAAAACCTTTGCTTCCTGAACATAACTGATAAAAGTTAAGGTGGTGTTAAATGGATCAATCAATGGAACATAAAGAGAACCCTAAAAATCAGAATAAGGCCAAGCTAGGGTCTTGGGGAAGACAGTCTCAAGTGTGCTTGTAGATTAGGATATTGTGAAAACTCAAGGAGTAATTTTGTTTGTAAGCCGGGAGAGGGTGGCCAGCGTGGGGGCAAGAAGTGGGAATGGGGATCCTGGGCCCTCGGTGCCTCTCCTTCCTTGTTCTTGCTCTGGGCTCACTTACGAGCCGGTTGTGGTGAAGAACTTGGGGATTCAAAGCTGGGGATGTACACACACGTTTGGGTTGTCGTAACACTTTTCTCGTGTACAGGAGTATGGAATCCTCATGGTTTTGAGGTCACAGAAGCCAAAACAGACACTCTTTTTTTCCTTAATCCTAATTAAGCTATAAGGACCCCCTACTGTAGCACTGGGTTAAGTGGTGCACACTTTCATTTAATGCTAACAACCCTGAAGAGACCGTTATTTTTTTTTAACATTTATTTATTTTTGGGGTAGAGAGAGAGAGAGAGCAGGGGGAGGAGCAGAGAGAGAGACACACACAGGCTGACAGCACAGAGCCTGATACGGGGCTCGAACTCATGAACCCTGAGATCATGACCTGAGCCGAAGTCAGACGCTTAACCAACTGAGCCACCCAAGCGCCCCAGAGGCCATTATTTTGACCCATGCTTCATAGATGAGAAATTGAGGAAAAAAATATACAATGCTCAGTTAGCCGTTGCTAAGTGGTAAACTCATGCAAAAGTTAGTAATTTAAAACACTTGTTTATTTCACTCTTGAATCTGTGGCTAGACACCTTGCCCTGGGTCACCTTGGCTCTTCCCACGTCCATGGAGAGAGACAGAGGTAGAGAGGCAGAGAAGGACTGAGGCAGATGTATTAAGAACGCCAGAGAGGACTGGCAGACACTCAAGAGATATATTTGAAATGTGATGTTAAGTCTTGTTTTTCAATATAATTTATATCTTCAAATTCAAACTGAATTAAAAATAATGAAATAGTCTGAAAAATGATAATATTCTGGTAAAAATTATACTAATAGGTACTATTTTCTGAGAGATTCCAATATACTTAAGACAATACTCCAGAAAATGTTGAGATTAGAGCTGTTTCCTTTAAATGGTTCACATATTGAAAGTACCTATTGATTCCTTTCTATAACAGATGATGAAACTAAAAAGTGACCCCATGTCCCACGCCCCACGTGACCTTAACTTCACGTCCTGATTTGTGCAGGTGACATTTTTATTTTTACATCTCAAGACGCATGACATTTACATTTTTATCCTGCAATGATTATTCATGCAGTTTAGGCTTAGTATATTTTAAACTACTTCAAAGTAATGGGTGTGAAGCTTGTTTTTAGTTATTTTACACGATTTTGCCATTCCCTAGTTGATAGCTCATTCATTACATGAGTTCAATTTCTTCATAACTTAGGGACATTTGGGTATTATTCCATCTCAATCCTCCTTCAGAGCCATTTCTAAAATGCTTAATTTCTTCTATCAGGAGCTGCAGAAGGAAAAGTCTGAGGTCAGCCTGGATTTCCTCTTCACGTGTTAAACTTTAAACTTGCTTCATGATGACTTCTCCACTTAATTTAACAAAAGCTCTAGGTCATTCTAGGGCCAATTGTTTCCTGGGATCAGGCATGCCCTTTTAATTTGCAGACATATTTTTGTTCCCAAATGTTTGTTCGATTGGATCTGCTCTTTCTGGTGGACATCTGAGGGGCCGGGTGGCTTCTATGTGAGGCGACGCGGTCTCGCCACAGGTCCGTCACCCCGCACGTCTGGCCTGGGTGTGGGGGGCTGGCTATGCAGAGTCCACTGCTGGCTGCCATTTGGTTCTTCTCCCGACTGCGCTGTGAGCTCTGCATGTGTCTACAGCGGCCCTCGGGGGGCTCAGGCGCCAGCGCGAATCCCATCAGACTCTGTCTGGGTTCATTTTACCCAAAGCCCCCCACCAAACCTGCACGACCTCTGTGTCAGGACGTCTGTTCCCTTCATGGTGTTTTGTGCACAGAGTGTTTGGTGCACGGGGTGTTTGGTGCACGGGTACACACAACTATTTGCTCATTTCCTTAAAGTGTCCTCTGTCCTGTTTCCTTTCTTCTCCTTTGTTCAGTGAACGAGACAGATAGATGGAAACCCTCTCTCAATAATGTAAATCTAAATGAACAACAGCAAATCCAGTATCATGTGAGCTCATATGAACCGTGGCAAGGTGGTTTCCCCCCAAATGAAGTGAAGTTTGTATTTCACTACCAGTGGACTATGCTGTCTGTCCAGACACCCCCAGTTAAGGAGAGTAAAGGCAGGTGTTTTCCCTCCGTGTGGCCGTCCATGGCTGGGGCAAGGGCTGGTTCTGCTGTAAAGCCGCTCTGCCCCTGACAGAGGAAGGCGGCTGCCTGTACGCCATGTTCCAAACACCACTTGTACCAAACACTCTGTGCACCAAACACCCCATGCACCAAACACCCCATGTACAAAACACCCCGTGCACAAAACACCATGAAGGAAACAGATGTCCTGACACACAGGTTGTGCAGGTTTGGTGAGGAGCTTTGAGTAAAATGAACCCAGACAGAGTCTGATGGGATTCATGCTGGCACCCGAGAATGCCGTGTGCCCCTGTAAACACATGCAGAGCTCACAATGCAGTCAGAGGAGAAGAACCAAATGGCAGCCAGCAGTGGACTCTGCGTAGCCAGCCCCCCACGCCCAGGCCAGATGTGCAGGGACAACAGACAACTCAGATGTGTCTCAGAGAGGCTGCGTGTTGCAGACACACACTGATGTTCTTCAAACTGGGAACTCATTTTCTACCTAAAGATGTTACAATTTTCACCCTGCCCTTTCTGCCTGAGACAGTCAATTCCGAATACAGATTGAAGATGCTGCATTCATGGACACATGAACCCGTAAATGAAGTCTGGACGGCATGCTCCCATATCGTATTGTTCCTGCTACTGGCTGATCAAAGTATCCACCATCTTAAAGTCATTTCCACAAAGGTGCTTTCAAATCTTAGATCTGTATAACTTAATGTTGGGAGTGGTTTGCAAAGGAGATGTTGAAATGAAAACAAAGACCTAACTAAAGGGTCTATTTTCATTGTCAGAAGTTTAAATGCATATACATTTTTATAGACTTACTTGCTTTTCTTGGGAAGACACAAATCTATTTTTTAAATTCTTTCTGTATCTTAGAACAAGGTAACGTGTCTGCGGCTTGGACCTTGTAACTTATTTTATGCTCTTGGTGGCTGAATAGTAGCAAAGAATGTCATTAGCATGATCACCATCATTTTATCTCATTATAAACTCCCAAACCTCAACAAACGCAATAGCTGCAAATAAAATAAAGCCAATAAACTTTGCCCACTAGAATATAGTATTTATATGTTTTCTCCTTTCCTTTTAGTATTTACTTTCTCAGAGAATAAAATGGCTTTCTCTCAGTGGTTTCCTCTGTGCAAAGCATGGGTGACAGTGACCCGGCTGGTAGGGAGCGCTTTCAGCCCGTTCACTGGTCACATGACGATTCCTTTATCCCCTAACCCTTGGCTTTTCCAAGACCAGGAAAATGGGCTGAAGGGAGTCTTAACACTTTATTGACTCTGGGTCTTTCTGAGATGGATCACTAATTCCTGGGCCAGTTGGAGGAGCACATGAACTTATAATTATTGATTCCATTCCATAAAGCTCCCCTTTGGAAAACACTTAAACACTCCTGTCTTACTACTGGAGATCTTTGGAATTCAGTTCAGGCAAAATCAGATGCCCCTAGTTCTCCAAATTCTAAAAGAAAGTTTTGAAACTTTCAGGTGCTAGGATAATTTTAGAATGAATAAGAATACTGATTTGACCCCAGGACCTCAGAAATCTCTCTTACTAACTGCTGTTGGTTTTCAGTTCAACCAATGTTGTAAACATTCATGGAGGTTATTACTTTGATCTAGAGTAAATTAATTAAGTAAATCCTACCAAGCACAAATAATGAAGAAGGACTCACTAAAATAAGTTTTAATGAGCTTGCACTTTGTGGCAAACTCTGTGGTGTGCAGGGGACAGAATGATCATCTTTGCCCCTACCCCTGAACAACTCAGAGGGTAGGAAATGTTCCATTGACATTAAGGAGTCTCTGGGTTGAATTAATGACATAACCATGTGGCACCAATGGTATTTTTTATAGTCTCTCAGTTGAGAGACTTTCTGGGATGACCAGCAATATAGCAGGTAGTTGCGGAGGAGTCCCAGGTGACGTGACAGTGGGCTGGAACTGAAGGTGCTGTTCCATGAGGAAGAGCAGGCCCGTTACTGACGGCAGTGGGGGCCAGTCAGCCTGAGCTGCAGGCAGGATGCACGGGGGACACATTTAAATCACTTCAAGCAGATTCTGTTGAAGTATTTTCATTCATTTTATTCTAAAAACCTAGTGAAAAATCAAAACTGGGGGCACCTGGGTGGCTCAGTCAGTTGAGTGTTGGACTCTTGACTTTGGCTCAGGTCACGATCCCAGGGTTGTGAGATCAAGCCCTGCATTGGGTTCTGTGCTCAGCACAGAGCCTGCTTGGGACTCTCTCTCTCTCTGTCAAAATAAATAAATGGACATTAAAAAAAAAAAAAGAAAAATCAAAACTGAAAAAGAAGTTAAGGAAGTTTTCTCTCCAAATCATTTTCTCTTTTCTGTCCTCCTTGGCTATGCCTGCAAAACTGAACATGACGTGTGACTCGGCCAAGACCGCCGGGGGCCATTGCCTGCATGTGAGGTGGGATTTTGTTTCTGGGGCAAATGGGTGGATCTGTGTGTAACAGAGATGACTTCCCTGACCGGCACGGACAAGAGCAGAGGGCATGTCACAATTTTTATTTGTTTTTCTCCTGTTTTTTATTGAATTAAAATTTTTATACAATGAAATATGCAACCTGATGTTCATTTAATGAGCTTTGAAAACTGTATAACCCACTTCAGCACCGCCACAGTCACGATATGGAACATTTCACGGCTTTAATGTCGTGTGTCTCCCCAGGAACCACCGCCCGCAGGGCCCGTTCTCACTGTGCCACCACCTATCCATGTGCTTGTGGCCTTCACACAGGTGGATGTGTGTGCTTGCCCGTGAGTGCACACTGGGATTTTCTCATTTTCGGTTCTGTCCTACATATTTTGTCTTTATTGACTTAAATACTAATTCCTTTTGTATTCCTTCTTTGTAGTCAAAGAGCTTAAAGTGTATTATTTCAACTTTTTGAAATTTGCTGAAACATATTTTGTTGCCCAGCACATGGTCTGTTATGGAAACATTCAAGTTTTCCTTTAATAGAATGAGTATTCTATAGTTTTTGCGTGAAATGTTCTAAGTATCTCACTATGTGAAGTGACTGTTGGCCCTGCCCATGTATTTTGTGTCCTCATTGATTTGTGTCTGCTCATTCCCTTATGAGACAGCTGCCAGCATTGTCTTCTCTGTGGATTGTCCATGTCCCCATTTAAATATGATGGTTTTCACACCACGTATGTTGAAGTCCCACGGGCAGGTGCACACATGTGTAAGGTTGGTATGTTTTCCTGGTGAACTGGTTTTGTTATCATTAAGTCTCCCCTCATCTCCATCTATAGCAACACTCGGGAGGGCCATTTTGTCCGCTAGCAGTGTGGCTGGCCTGCCCTCTTACTCTTCCCTCTACATGGCCCGTCTGGTGCCTCCTCTCTTCCAACCTGTGCCTTTACATTTAAGTGGACAGCATGTGGTTGAGCCTCCCTCTCCCATTCATCTGGACAATATACCTCTCAGTTGAAGAGCTTACATGATTTATTTAAATAAATTATTGATATATCTGGACCAGTTTGTTATGTTTAACATATCCATTGTTTTTTTCCCACTATTGTTTCCTACCATTTTGAGTATTTAAAAAAATTATGTTTTGGTCACACTAATGTCTATTGTCTATAACCTTTTAATTGTGTTTGCTTGAGAAATAACAATATCTGTCCTTATCCTATCAGACCCTATTTAGGGTTATTAACATACCACTCAACGGAAAATCAAGAATTTCACAATGGTAGGACCCTCTTTACCCCCATCCTCTGTGCTACAGTGGTTACCTATTTTATACATGTGTGTGTTATAAGTAATGTAATATGATTTACTTTGTATTAAACCCAGTTTGACTTTAAAGAAATTAAAAGAAAGCTTATGTCTATTTTTCTATATTTACCATTTTGGGTGCTTCTCGTTCTTGCTTGTGGACTCTAACTTCCATGGGGTTCCTCCCCTTAAGATTCCATTCTAGAGCATACATAGAACGTTAAGCTTCCATTCTAGAACATACATTGAATTTTTGCAGGATATGGGATTCCAGGTGGGCAGTGTTGTTTTCACTCTTCGTTCATCACCGGAACATGTGCCCTTTGCTGCCCGTGGCATCGTGCGTGGTGGGTGAGCCTGCACTCGCCCCCCTCCCCGGCCCCCAGTGTGTCCTTTCCTACCCACTGCTCTCAGATATTCCTTGATATCCCATTTTCAGCTCTCCGGCAACAATGAGCCAGGTATGAATTTCTTGTTATTAAAACTCCATGGCTCTTGCTGAGTTTCTGGGATCTGTAAGTTGATATTTTTCACTGAAATTGGAAATCTTTCAAGCACTATTTTCTTATTTGGGTATAGTTGACACACAATGTTATTTATTTGGGTGTAGTTTCAGATGCACAATGTGGTGACTCAATCTCTCTCTAGCGTTAGGCAAGCTCACTGTCCACCCCCACACATTGCTGTCACAGTGTCATTGACTCCCTGTGCTGTGACTTTTATTCCCATGACTTATCATTCCATAACTGGAAGCCTGTATCTACTTTTTAAAAATACTTGTATTTTCCTAGACCTCTGTTCTCCTCTGGAACTCCAAATATATGCATATATCCACTCACACAACAACATCCTATAGATCACTGGTCCTCTGCTTATAGTTTCTCTGTGTTTTATCTTGTTCTTCAGATTGGATAATTTCTGCTGATCTACTTCAACTCATTGTCACTTTCATCTGTCACTCTCAAATCACTTTTGAGTCCACAAATATTTTTTGAATTCGTTGTATCATTCTTTTCATTTCTAGAATCTCATTTGGTTCTTTATGAGATTTTTCATTTCTGTCTGAGATTTCCCAGAGGTGTATTCCTCATGACACCTTGTCGTCTAAGTCCTTCAAAACACTGGGAAAAGCTGTTTAACCTCACACATGCTAATTCCAAGCCACAATCATCTCATGGCTTATTTATCTTGACTGGCTTTTCTCTTGACATGGGCCACCTTTTCCGGTTTCTTTTTATGTCTAATAGTTGTTTTTATTGTAAACTAACATTGCAGATGGTTTGGTGAAGAGACTCTAGATTTGTTATCACTTCAGAGGAGGAATGAGACATTCTTTCAGTCTATGCATCAGGCTCCTTGCTGAGTGTGAAGCCTGCTTAAGATTCTCTCTCTCTCTCTCTCTCTCTCTCTCTCTCTCTCTCCCCCCCTTCTCTCTGCCCCTCTCTCCTGCTCATGTGCTCTAAAATAAAACAAAAATTAAAAAAATAAAAAATAAAGTCATGTATTACATATTATATTTTAAAAAAGGGTGAGTTTCTACAAACATGCACTGAGGAGAGCGCCATGCCAGCCACAGGCACATTGCTGACGCGCACTTACCCTGTGATCCTGAGGAAGTGATCCCACTGATTCCTGGAACATGCTTCCTGATGGTCCCACAGAGCGACTTGGACATGGAACTGTGTCTGCACCAGGGCAAGTGTGGAGTTGTGTAGCCAGGGACTCGTGGCCTCACCCACAGGCAGCCCCGCAGACACACTCGGCCACTCAGTGTTCTGCAGGTGAAACTCGGAGCCTCCAGTGGACTCCCAGACACACCACGTCGGCACAGTCTTTGGTGGCCAGCTGTGAGATTCACCAGCACGCTTCCTCCTAACCAGCCTCTAGGCCACACAAGTACCACTTCCTCCATATTTATGTAACCTAGGCACCCTTGGGACGGACACTCTTCAGAGAAGTCTATGCCATTAAAAGTGAATTTAAATCCATGTCTGGAAACTTCTGGCTCCTTGGAACTGTTGAAATATGACTTCCCTCCCCACCTCTGACCCTAAAATGTACTCAGGCAAACTTACGTAGTAAGTACGACGCTGTCTGCTTGTTATGATCATGTTTTATAAACCTACTTTTTATTAGAACTGAGCTCTACTTCAGGAAGAGTTTGCTCTCCTTAAACTCAGAAGGAGAGGAGAGAAGACAGGCTACATACTATCCAAACTAGTGGTTTGTAATCAGCACACTTGTAAGGGTCCCAACAGAGCCTTGACCTGGGGTCTGGGTCTGAGGATGTGGGGGAGGGGACTCGGTGCTGTGAGGCCTCTTGCCACCCCTCCCCAGGGACAGCTCGAGCAGGCCCTGGCCTGTTCCCTCTAGCACCTGTTCCCTCCAGTTTCTCAGGCAGGGTCTGGCAAGCGCAGCAACGGCAGAGGAGGGGCCTTGACGCTCTTCCGCGGTGTTTCAGCACCAGGATTAACCAGAGGGGGTACGGTCGCTGGTATTTTCAGGAATCTCTAAGAAATCTCTATCTACAAAATCTGGACAGAGCTGCTATAATCACGGAATTTTAATGCAACTCAGTGGGTCCTGGGCTACTTTGCACACACCCTTGGAGACCAGCCCCTTCCAGGGCGTAAATCTTCTCAGAGACCCCCTCCTCCACGTCAGAGGCTCTCCAGACGTCCCTTTAAGGATTCATAAGACATTAAATTATACCCTGGGTCTGGATTTACTGCAAATCGGCTTCACCCCCGTGGGGAGCTGCATGTCGGTTCACCGACAGGCTGCAGATTTATGGAGCGGCTGTGGCCGAGCGGCCGCCTCCCGGCTGAGCTGCTCTTCCCTGTCAGGAAGGAGTTACAGGTGGTCCAAGGGGCCTCCGTAATTTTCTTAGAGAGGTCGGAGCCTCAGTTAGGAAAAAGTGATACTCCTACTAAAATATGTTGGGAGAAATTTGTTGTTGCCATGACAATTCGTTGTGATGCAGAAACCAGAGGTGACTGTCACTGTGTCTGCACGGACATGTCCTTTGTCATGTCAGACCTGCTGAGCCTGGCTGGGCGTGACCTCCCCCAGAGCCTCCTAGGACCCCATGGACAAGGGCCTCTATTTCCACCAAGAGGGAAAGGTAGCCATGTTTACAAAGGACCCATGGTCTCCCACCCCAGGCCCCGGTCCCTCCCGCCCCGGCTCCAGGACATGAATGGCCCATGCTGTGGCCAGCCTGTGACTTACACAGATGCCCCGAGAGAACGTGGTCTTCCTATTGAAGGACACACTGGGTCTGGGTGGGGGTAATAAAGCTGAGACTGGAGGGGCGAGAAAGTGCATCCAACACGCTGGTCCATGAGGGTCCCGAGTGCCAGCCCCATGGGATGAACAGCTGTTTGCAAGAACGTGGTGGTTATCGCACTCCCACGTTCCTGGCTCACAAGCCCTGGCCTGCACCTTGCGGGACCCTCAGAGAAGGCCTGCCTGCTTGCCATGGAGGCCCCCGTTTGTGCAGGAACAGCCGTTACAAGGTGGCTTGCTGAGACCACGTGGGTTTTTCCTAAAAAATACAGGTGAGGCAGCCTCTCACCAGTGACAGTGTCACCAGCATGCGTTCTCTCTGCCACGCTCACCATATTCATGTGTGAAGCTCCACCAACACGTTGTAAATATCCTTTTAATTGCCCCTCCCCCATCTCTTCTCCTTATGAAAAGTGATGTTAGTTCTCAGAACTCAACGGCCGTAGGCAGGTTTGGCTGACGAGTCACCCTCCATGAAGACTTTCGGAATTGGGAAGGGCCTCAACGTGAGAGGTCCCCTGAGCTCCCACAGTGCTCTCTGCCCTGCGCCCTGTGCATACCCAGACGTGGTCGGATGCTCCATTAATTCAGGGAAAGTCTTAGCCGTCCACATGGCTGGTCATATTTCAGGTTTAGTCTAGAAATCTCCAATCTCATTGGAAGAATCAACAGCATCGCTTCCTGGGACCTGAGGCTGATCCCAACCCAAGCAGCATGCAAAGCAGGGGATGGAGGCCTTTCAGAGGATGGGTCCTTGAAGAAATACTTCAAGCAAAGGGAGATGATGAACAGCAGGGCCAGGAGGCAGCAGCATGGGAGAACGGAGGGGATGCGCTAAACCCTCTCAGACATTTCCCTCAACGTCTGATTTCTGAGCTAAGAGGGAAGCCTGGGGGCCAGAATTCCTTGACTGGTTCAAAACAGTAAATCATGTGAAATGAAAGCTCCAGGCGAGCACACTGGCAATCTCCAGATCTTCGTTTGAAAGGCATGTTTCCAGCATATCTGGCTGCAGACCTTCAGAACACGCGGTGGAAAGAGCCCTGGCAAGTCCATATTCCAAACGCCCAGAGAAACGTAGGTATCCGCAAATCCAAACCTGAGTCAAGTCCACACAAGAGGAGAATGTGAAGCCAAAACTCGGAACACCAAGTTAGTTGGTGAGCAGAGCAGGAAACGGAGCCAATGTTTCGTCCAGGAATTGAGACAGACAGAAAAAGTAACCCGGGGGCTCGCACCCAACTTCCTCCATAAAATTGGATGTTAAGTTCTTAAAAAAAAAAATAGACACACTGTCACTGAGAAATGACACAAGAGATTAATGTCTAGATATTCAAACATTTTGCATTTCAGTAAGAAGTGGACAAGTGCCCCAGGAGGAAAATGAATAAAGTATATTTGTGCCTAATTCAGAGTAAAGGAAATAGAAATGTCCAGTTAATATGTCCGAAGAGGTTCAACCTCACTAATACTTTATAAATACATGATAAAAGAGATCAATCTTTCCTGCCGTATTAAATGTTACCCACAGCATGCACACAAGCCTGTTAACCCCCACGAACGGGGTGGGTGTCCGCGTGCACAAAGCCAAGGAGACCGAGTCCTGTCTCGGAGAGTTAACTCGCCGTGACCTGTAGCTAGGTCTACACATGCGAGTTAAGAAACGGTCATTAATAAGTTCGATTTGAACGTGCAGCCTGATGCCTCTCACCCAGCGGGGGTGGGGAGCGCGGGCCGCGGGCGTGAACCCCGTGGGGACCCCAGCACAGCCAAGCCAGGGGACTGTCGGGGGCTCCCCCAGGCACGCCCTGCACCTCCTCAAGGGCGGCAGACACGCGCGCATGACACGGAGCGTCTGCTTTCCGTCCACTTCTCTGCTGGGAAACAGACACAAGACTTGCATCAGACAGAGGCTCCCCGACCTCTGCCCCTCGCTCGTCCTCCGCGGCCTCCAGACAGGTGATCAGGCTCCCCTCTCCCCGAGTACGAGAACCGCGGCTCTGCCCGCGGCCCCTCTGTCCAACCCCAACACACCCCTCGGCTCGAGAGGGGTCTCTGAAATGCGCCAGTGTTCCCGCGAGAGTTCCTGTGAGTGAGCGTTCCCGTGAGAGTGTGTCCCGTGGCTGTTCCCGTGAGAGTGTGTCCCGTGAGAGTGTGTCCCGTGAGAGTGTGTCCCGTGAGAGTTCCCGCGAGAGTTCCTGTGAGTGAGCGTTCCCGCGAGAGTTCCCGTGAGTGAGCGTTCCCGTGAGAGTGTGTCCCGTGAGAGTGTGTCCGGTGAGAGTGTGTCCCGTGAGAGTGTGTCCCGTGAGCGTTCCCGCGAGAGTTCCTGTGAGTGAGCGTTCCCGTGAGTGTGTCCCGTGAGAGTGTGTCCGGTGAGAGTGTGTCCCGTGAGAGTGTGTCCCGTGAGAGTGTGTCCCGTGAGTGTGTCCCGTGAGCGTTCCCGCGAGAGTTCCTGT
>CM053578.1:107127081-107241205 GCA_028646485.1 Cryptoprocta ferox
CCCTCAGCCTTCGGGCTCTGACGCTGACCTGCGGGATCCGACACTGACCTGCAGGGTCCGACGCTGACCTGCGGGGTCTGACCCTGTTTCCAGGCAGGCACTGCCAGAACAGAGTTAGACTGACCTGGGGATTGCCATGTGTGGGAGCTGGTGTCAGAGTCAGACCCACAGGACACAATTAGGTCGTGCGCGTGGAGCCCCAGGGGCTCCTGCACCCCTTTCTCCACGAGGACACGGCAGAGCAGATGGAAATCTGCGTCTGTGAGAAACACACTGCTGTGCTGGGAAGCTGTTGCTGCAGCTCGGGGGGCTCACGTCCCAGGGGCACTGGACTTAGTAAATCACAGTTTTACTTGTGTTCCTGCTTACAGGCATCATCTCTAAATACCCAGAGTTTTATTTACTTGTTCATTATCTTTATACTCCATCCCCAAATGTAGTTTTGTTTTTCATTGGAACAGAAAGATTCAACTGGCCTGTGGATTTTCCTGAAAACAAAACTGGTCATCAGAAGCTTGGCACAAAACAGACCAGAATTTGTGCTGCTTGAAGGTTGTTCGTCCATGGGAAGGTAGTCAAGGGCCGATGGCTATGTGGGGTTACCTGCCATGGTGGGGGGTGTTTTCCAGAAGGGCCAGGGTCCCAAGAGCCCTTCCTTCTGGGGGGGGGGGGAGGAAGGAAGATGTAGGCATGGTGGATGGGCACCTGTTCCTCAGTGGCGCCCAGGCTGGGAGGCTGAGCCGGGGGCTGTGCCCAAGCAAGAGCTGCTCCCTGGCCGTCACAGGCACATCCCCACTGGTCCTTCCGCACCCTTGTCGCCCTGCGTGGACACTCGCTTCTGCCTGCGAGGAACCGCGGCCCCCTCATCTGCAGGACTGGCTCCCTTCCCCACGAGCATCCTCAGGAATCGGCCTGTCGGGACTGGTCGAGGGGAGGTGGGGTCCACATCACGTGAAAGGGCTCTGTCCCATCCCGTGAGGTCACGTGAGACCCTGGCCCCCTGTGGACAAGCTCCATGGAAGGAGGTAGGACAGGGAAGGAGGGCACGAGGGAAGGTCACATGTGACAGGGATGGCACTTCCTGGGGAGTGGAGGCGAGGACCCCACCCTGCCGGTCCCGCATCTGCTGGGTGGAGGGTCCGCCCCGCCCCGCCCCGCTCCCCAGGCGGGGGCAGCACAGGTGTGCTCTGCTCTGGAAGCCCCGGGTGCAGACAGCACTCTCTGAAGGGACAGCAGGGTGTCCAGCAGGACGCGGCTCTCGTGTCTGCACCCAGCCCGAACGCCAAAACGAAGCCAACGCAGAAAGCTACTTAGCATTTATTTCTCCATGTCGATTGAAAGTTGTGTTAAAATGCTCGGTTTTCATCTGTGTTTCTCACTGACTCCCGCAGTCCGCGGGGAGCACGGCCTGGCGGAGATGAAAGTGGTGGCGCTTTGAAGGGGCCCTTGATGATCCAGAAATAAAAGGGAGCTCTTGCATTATAAGTGGAGGTTTTCCCATTATTGCCTCCAGTTTTTCTATTTTATTATTTCAAATATGCCTCTCACAGATGGAAGAGCAGCAAAAGAAAAATAATAAAGTATTCAATATTTAATTTGCAAACTAAAGTGCTAATTAAAATCTGAGCTTACAAAGATTCTGTTGAGCTTTTGAAATCCATTCTGCTGTTGGGATTTCAGTTCCTTGGTTTTCTTTTGTTGGTTATATATTTAATTTAAACCTTAATCTGAAAGGATTGGGGGGGCTGTATGAATATTATAAAAATTAACTGTTAAAAATATTCATTTAAATATAAATGGTTTCCCAGACTCAACGTGGTTTTGAGTTAGCCTCAGCACGAGGCCAGACGGCTCATTGCATAAGTGACTGAACTTTTCCTTGACCGACATGAGTCTGGTGAGGGAGAAATTCCAGACTCTGGAAGGGTTTAGCCTCATCCTGGATGGTTTTCAGGAGTGATCCTTTCCATGGTGACAAGATGCATGTGGGGCCCAGGCATATTCCTGGGGGACCCAGCACGGGAGGGGACCTTCTTCTTCTGAGACCTGTGTGCCCTGTTCCTGAGTGATCACGTCTTCTGTCAGGAAAACAAAAGGTGAGTCACAAATGGAGGCACAGACAGGGGGGAGAGTGACAGCCCTGGACAGATGGGAGGAGAGTGACAGCCCTGGACAGACAGAGGGGAGAGTGACAGCATTGGGCAGGCACCAGGCACTTCAAACCCACAAGTGCGACTTGCACTCCATTCCTGTTTTAAAGAGGAAGTCGGTGAGGCCTCTGGCGCCTGTCTGAGAGCAGCAAAGGTGAGACCAGGAAGTAAGACACAGAGGCTGGGACGTCCCCTTGTCCCCTGATGAGGCTCTGCGGTGGCTTCGGGCATGGTGAGGTGTCTGTGGTCAGCTGTGGCCGTGAGCCCTTCTGCCTGGGTCAGCCCCTGAGGGGTTTGGGATAGGAGCCAGCATGGGTGTCTGTCCTGGATGGGTGTCTGTCCCTGGTGGGAGTGACATCTCGGTCCGGACATACATCCTTTTGCCAAATCAGAGAACACGCAGAGAAATAAACACAAAAAATGAAATGTATGCTTTCACTGACTTTATAGAAAAGTCCCAGAAGCAAATGCACAGTATGAGAAAAGATTTGTAAGGAAAAGTAAATAAATTGAAGGGAACAAACGCTTTCCATAAAATCACAAGTTCTGTGAAAGTGGCCTTTTTGGTACAAAACAATGACAAGAAAATCTTTTAATCTCTTCTACAGAAATCAAACCCTGAAGGAAAATCTCCGTTTTCTCCTCCTCCCCTGTTACAACTTAATAATTCACAAGCTTTACAAGATTCAACTAGACTCCCACAAATTAGCGCAATGGTAACAGAGCAGGCTGGTCTCAGGATCTGGGGTCTAACCTTGGTGTGCAGATGGGGTTCCTGTCGTTCCTCACACTGAGAATCTGTCCCTCTACTAATTTTTAAACACATTTCTTCCAGTGTTCATTTGATAAAAATTGATTTCTTTCCATTTGTTCCCCAGAAAATTAGCATCCGCAGGATTCCAGTTTGAGACCTGTATCCCTCTCCTGCTGGGGGAGCAGTGCTGGGATTAAGCGGGGACGGGGAGGGCCTGGGCAAATACACACTCGGACACTCAGTAAGCTGACATTTCTGAAGGGTTCCTCCTCACCATGCAGGCCTGAGGCCCGAGGGGGAGGGCCGCAGCCCCCGCCCGCCGGCTGCCATATGAAGCAAGACCTTGTGGTTCTCGGGACGAGTGCAAACACCTGTTGGGCCACCCTCTTCCCATGTATGGTCCCCATAGTACGGAATGTTTTGTATTTTTAGATGTTCACTCACCTGGAAACAAATGTTCTCCTTTTCCCCAAATTCTCCTGGGGGTTCACATCCTCCTAGGAAATTGGTCCCATTGTGAGGCTCTGAGGAACCACTCAGTATAGATGCATAAATTTATCAGTGCCTAACCTTATCATTTGCTGTTGAAACCTATTTAATTTAGGGGTGCCTTGGTGGGTCAGTCAGTTAAGTGTCTGAATCTCGATTTCAGCTCAGCTCATGATCTCATGGTTTGTGAGATTGAATCCCATGTCAGGCTCCATGCTGGAGCCTGCTTGGGACTCTCTCTCTCTTTCCCTCTCTCTGTCCCTCCCCGCTCCATCTGTGATATATCCAAGGATGCATTTTCCAAGATGTACAGTGATTTATCAATCTTCTATTGATGTTTTCTCTTGAGTACTATTAATGGCATTTCTTCTCTCTTGAAACCTTTTCAATGTTAGCATAAATGTAGGTGTGAATATTGTCACTGGAGCATTTAATATATATACATATATGTATTTTTTTCTTACAAAATAGAGTAGGAATCCTAACTGGGAGCCTAGCGAATGATAGCAAAGTGAACAAATATGGTCGTGTAAAGCCACCGGGGCAAAAAGTGGGCATTTCCAGGTCACGGAAGCTCACCTGGTCCAACCCCCACCACACTTCCCCCTAAAGATGACCTTTGACCTCCCTCTTAACTTGCATCTCTGCACTTAGTTATGCTTGCTTTGAATCATCACAAAAATATAGTCAGTGTATGTTTGCTAGTGTACTATTCCTACTTGTTTCTGCTGGTTTTGCTCACGCAGTGGTCCAGTCCCCCAGGGTCACATGTGGAGACCTTCATTCCTAGCGCTCTGCCGTGTTCCCGTCAGCGACACACAACAACGCCACTCATGCCCGGCTGGCTCTCTGTTACGTGCCTTCAGTGCAGCAGTCATGACCTACTAGTTTTATCTTACACACTTAATACTGTGTTTAAGAAAGATTTTGTGCTACTTGCTTATTTATTTATAGCCACCTCCCTGGTGAGACTCAGAGTTCCCTGAAGATGAGATCGTAGGACACCCGTCAGTGTGGTCAGGTGACCAGATGGACATGAGGCCACACTGCCACCTGCAGATGGTCACCTCCTCCCAGGGGACATAGACCTCTGGTTCTTGTCCTATTCTTTGGGGATTTCTCTGCTCTCCCTGTTTTCATTATTTCTGTTCTCCTTTCTAAAAATGAATCATCTGCTTATCCTGATTGTAAAATAGGACTTGACAATAAAAGCCAAACAGGGAAATTGTTCCCAGTGTTTGCTTTATGCTCATTAAAAAAATATCCTTGATGCACAAAGAACACAGAGGCTTGGCTACTTCCAGCAGGGTGAGGAGAATTACAAATTACTCACCCCTCTTGTTCTCTCATTTGTCTGTAGCAGTGAAATAACAATGCAAACTAATGTCTCACTAAAATATTCTCCCTCAATTACACCAAATAAACACAGCCTTCAATAAACACAACGTTCCCAGTGGGTTATTACCGCCCTCGCATTGCACAGAGCAGCTTTTCCCTTCTCGGCTTCTGAGGCTCCCTCTTCTACCTGGGATATACATTTGTCCATTCATTCACTAAAAATTTTACCTGGTCATTACTGTTCCATTGGTCTATTCATCTATCTTAATGACAGTACCATATTGTTTTGATAGCTCAAAATCAGGAAGTGCTATGGCCCCTGCTTTGTTCTTTCTCAGGATTCCTTTGGCTATTTAGGGATTTCTGTGGTTCTATAAACATTTTAGGAGTGTTTTTTCTACTTCTGTAAAAAGTGACGTTGGAATCTTGCTAAGGATTGCATTGAATCTGTAGATCACTTTGGGCAGTACTGACATTTTAACAATATTAATTCTTTCAGTCCATGAACACAGAGGGCTTTTCCATTTATTTGTGTCTTTGATTTCTTTTACCAATGTCTTGTAGCTTTCAGAGTACACATCTTTCAATTTCTTAATTTATTATTAAGTATTTTATTGTTTCTTATGTTATTGTAAATCAAATTCACTTCTTTATTTCATTTTCAGAAAAGTCATTGCCAGCCTATGGAAAATAGTGAATAGAAACACTACTGTTTTGTACATTAATTTTGTTTCCTACACCTTTACTGAATTCACTGATCAGTTTCATTCTTTTAATAGCATCCATTCAACAGTTTTTCTGGTTGAGTCTTTAGGATTTTTCTGTATATAAAATCACATCATGTACAAATAGAGACAATTTTACTTCTTCCTATCCAGTGATTTTTCATGTCTGATTGCTCTGCAAGCTCTCTGTGCCCTGTCGAACCGGCGTGCTGGGAGTGGCCTTTCACCAACATGACGTGAGCTGGGGGATTGCCATACGTTATGTTGACATATTTCCTTCTACGCCTAATTCGTTAAGAGTTTTTATCAAAAATGAATGTTGAATTTTGTCAAATGCTTTTTCTGAAACTACTGAGATAATCACATGTTTTTTCTTCCATTCTATTAATGTGATGATCACACTGATTGATTTTCATTCACAGAACCATCTTTATAGCCCAGGGATAAACCCCAGGGATACGTGGTTGGGGTAAATGATCCTTTCAATGTACTGCTGAATTTGATTTGCTAGTATTTTATTGAGAATTTTTGGATCTTTATCATTGGGGATAATGGCCTGTAGTTTTCTTACCTAGTAACATCCTTTCCTGGTTTTGGTATCAGGATAATTGTGACCTCATAAAATGAATTTAGTAATGTTCACTCTTCTTCAATGTTTTGGAAAAGTTTGGAAAGGAATGGTATTAATTATTTGTCAAATGTTTGATAAAATTCACCAATGAAGTCATCTGGTTCCGGGCTTTTCTTCATTCAGAGATTTTTGATTACCGATTCAATCACTTTACTAGTAATTGGTCAGTTTGGGTTTTCCATTTCTTTTTTATTCAGTCTGGTAAGCTGTATGTTCTGAGAATTTTGCCATTTTTTCTAGGTTGTTTTGTTTCTTGGAGCATGTTTGGCCTACCACTAACTCTTACAGCTTCATGCGATTTTCTGTCATGCAATAGCAATTCAAAATCAGTTCACAATTTTTAAGACATTGTGGGTTGCCTGCAGTGGATATATGATAAATAACTAAGCCATGCTCCACTACAATCCGGGTCAGTGAAGAGTGCAGATAGGAAAGAACAAAATGAGAAAGGATCTTCAATATTGAGGGAATATGAGGGAAAATGACGTCTTGTTCAGTCATGAGCATATTTAAACTGAAATGTGCATATTTAAAGACTGTTTAGTATTTTCACTTACACTGAGGAACTCTGAAGAATCCTTACCCTGTAACAACTGGGCCAATTTGAACTTCAAACTGCAAAGATTCCCAAATCCTTTGTTAAAAGCCTAGCCACCTGGGAGCTCCAGCCATATGCGACCTTCCTCTTCCTGTGAAGGATGCCCTCCATCTCTTCTGCCATTTCAAATCCCAGCACTTACCCTCCACTCTACGTCAGCCTAGGAGAAAAGGGCATTTATTTTAAATCTGAGAAAATTGCTTTACATGAAGTAAGGGGGAAAATTCATGTTGCTAAGATTTAATAACAAATTATTAAATTTACATTATTCAAGGACTTCTTGGGGTCTCCTGTGCAATAACCAAGTATCATATGCAGGCTGAATATTGGAGCTATCTGGGAAATTATCTCCAAGGTGTAGACTCAATCAATCAGTATCTCCAAAGTACAATGGATACGGCACCCATGTGGAAATGAGGCTGCACACACACAGCCCATCAGTGGGCTCTCTCAGATCTGCATCACCGGGGCTTCCAGGCTGAGCTACTCCTAAACAGAGAATCTCTGGGGGCTGGGGGCAAGCAGCCCTGGGCATGCATAGGTGAGGGCCGGGAGGGTGAGGCCAGATCTGAAGGATTCTGCATCAATGTCCAGCGCTCAGGTTTATGGACTAAGGACATCTGCTCATGGGCAGCTGGGGCATGTGGGTTTTCCTTAGAACGTGGTAGATGAGTCCCTCTGTGTGGACAAGGCCATGGCAAACAGCAAATTCCAAAATACACACCAGCATCCTTCTGGGAAATCTCTTCATTTGCTGAAAAAGGAGCCCAGGTATTAATGTTATAGCATTAATATAGCAATAAATACAAAATCAACAAAAACCCTGACCATTTTCAACACAGGTAATATGATATCACTCATTTTGCTTCCTGGCCCTGGCAGAAGTCTTGGCTCAGTGGCCCCGGAGCCCACTCGTCCAGAACCAGAGAGGGATCCAGTTTACAGCCGCGAGCAGTGTGTGAGTCTTCCCAGTAATTGTTGCTTTTAGAAGCAGGTCATTCAGGACTGCCACACTGATACTTCCCTACACACATGACGTGTCCACTGAGTGCAGTTTCTCCTCTAGAAAAGTGTCCCTGCGGGGCCTTCCCTTTCCTTACGTCCCTGAACTGAGATTCAGGACAAGAAACACAATGTGAAGAACAGGCCACAAACACCCGAAATGTGTTGTGTGGTCTTTTCACTTTTCCATCAATCTATTCAAAGGCCAAGGGCCGAATTGTTTCCCAAGGCAATGCTGACGTTTGAATAATGGCGTTATTCACACACTCTTTTTAGAGGAAGGTAAGGAAAAAGGCCAGCAAGTCAATTTCCTATGCGTAAATGTTAAATACAAGCTCCAAAGGCTCTCCCTGCGGTCTCACATATTTGAGGCAGGGGACTGCAAGAAAAATGACTTTTTCCTGTGAAGTTTATTGCTTCTGTTGCTGTTTAAAAGCTTTTAAGAGCAATTTTTTTCTACTCTCCAAGCACCAACAAACACACGTTACAAGAGAAAATGTTCTCTAACAGGCTTTTAAATTAAACAGCTTAGGAAGAGAGTAACTTCTCTGGAAGAACTTCTGCAACTTTCCAGCACAGTGGCGAGGGTGGAGGGACACAGGGCGCTGGCTGTGACACTTGCCCTGCCCTCTGGCTCTCTTAACCTCGCCCCAGGGCTGGTCAGCTGCTTTCCTGTTCTTTTCCTTTCTGATGGCTTAGCTGCGCTGAGAGCGCTTTTATCCATGTGGAGAGCTGACATATTTCCTCTTACCGTTCCCTATCCTACCAGCCAAATAGGTCACAAAACAATTCTCTGCAGCAAAACAATAATGTGAAGTAATGGCATGAGAGCCTTCAGTGCTTAAAGTTTTGTTTTAGAGGAGAGGTATAAATGGTGTGCTGGCAGTCAAGATAAAATGGAGAAAACCGTAAAGACAGATGAGGAGTTTTTATGAAAGCAAAGATTAAAAACTGAATGCTCTAGGACACCCATGGGGGAAGAAAGAAGGACTAACGGTAATGTGAACATGTGTGTTATGTATAAATCTGATATGTGTGCATGTGTGTACATGTATGTGCATAATTTACAGTGTGCATGCATTCATACGTGTGTGTTGATATACATGCATGCACAAATATATATAATTCATGCATATATACACATATTTGTTGTTGCAACAAGAAACACACGAGAATAAATCAGACACTAAATTAGACAGTGACCTGTGGGGCACCAGTGGGAAGAGGGCAGAGGGGCCGTGAAGTTGTGAAGCTCCCTCCAGTGAACCATTTTTATAGTCTTGGGTTTGGAAGCTTATACATAATTTACATATCCAAATACCAAAATCAAAGCAATCACTAAAATTGAAGGCAAACAACAAATGAACCTAACCAAACATCAAATTGATAACATGACTATTCAGAAACATAGTTTATTAAAAAATTTTCCATTGCTTCCTTAGTAAAATAATTTCTAAGCAACAATAAAAACAAAATTAATTCAGCCATTATATTTTAGTAATCACACTAGTATAGCAATTCTAAAATGTGTGCACATTGTAAAATAGAGAAACTCAGTAAATTCATTGAGTTGCTAGGCTCTTGCTGTGAGAGGAGAGGGGAGTGACATGGATGAAGGTGAGAAAGAGCTCTGTGGTTATGGAAAAAAACAGGGGTATCATGACTAAATGTGTACACATGTGAACCTGTGATTAGGATATGTGTGCATATGTATAAACATGAATGTGTATATACACTTATACACATTCATATATTTATATTCACTTCTGTGTATATACATTTGCATGGACTATAATTTTACATATGTGTAAGTATATATTATTATATACAAACATTTTATTATATATAATTCATGCATGTAAATATATATGTGTAGATAGATGGACGGGTGGATGGATGGATAGATGGAAGGGTAGATAGATGGGTGGACAGGCAGATGAGTGGGGGGGTGGGAGAGTGGACAGATGGATGATGGATAAATGGATGATTAGATGGATGGGTGAATAAATGGATGAATTAGTGGATGGGAAGATAAGTGGGTGGATGGGAGGATGGAATGGATGAATGGATAGATGGGTGAATGAATGGATGGATGAGTGGGTGGATGGGTGAATGGATGGATGGATGGATGGATGGGTGAGTGGATGGCTGGCTGGATGAGGGGGTGGATGGGTGAACAGATGGATAGATGGATGGATGGATGGATGGATGGATGAATGGATAGATGGATGGATGAGTGGGTGGGTGGGTGGATGGGTGGATGATGAATAGATGGATGTATAGACAGATGGACGAGTGGGTGGGTGAGTAGATAGATAGCTATGTCCAGATGACTTAGAAACTTAAGCTACATCAAGCACCAATATGTAGCTTTGAATGTCAACTGGTCACAAAACAGTACCAGGTTTATTGAAGAAGAGGCTGATTCTTGATCTGAGATGGAAAGTTCAAAGACTGAATTGTCTTCTTTAAAAGGTAAGGAAGTGCTTCAAAGCAGATGGAAAAATGCCAGTAGGACAGAGATGGTTTTAAGGACTCTCACTAGTCAAATCAGGGAAAATCTGTGTACCAAGAAAGAGTAATACAGGTATTGGATATATAAGAAAAACAGTGAAAGAGAATCCATGGTCCCGACACAGTGATTCTCAAAAGCAAGGTGGGTGCAAAGGGAAGATCTTTAAAGGAAAGTATCAACAAACCATCAGGTGACTGATTAGGAAGAATGATAGAATTCAGTAATCTACATTTTCCAACTTCCCAAATAATAACTGTATCAGGCAAGCACCATAAATGGAGCTTAACGCTATCAGGGGAAACACACAAGTTATTTATGCCTACAAAGTATCATCTCAGGGATTATGCATTGGTTTATTATGACATATCTTTGCAGTGGAGGTGTGGCCACTTCACCAGTGACTCAGCATAACAATGGGATGGTGACCCCAGAAAGCTGTGACATAAAGCTCTGAGTAGGAGGCACCATACAGGATGCCTACCCACAGTGACCACATAGAATCTAAGCGAAAAGAGACAACCAGGAAAGGCCAGAGTGGCTGGCTTTGAATCCTCCAGATTGTGGAAAATTTGAACGACATGTAAAGCAGCTGGGGCTGCAGGTCTAAGTAAAGGAGAATAAAGACTCAGGGTACACAATTCACTATCGAGCCCTGATCTAATCTTCAGTTAGACACGTGATGTTTGGGGTGGAACTAGAAGAAGGTTAACCTAAAGTATAAAATAATACAGTAGTATAACTGTGAGCACCTTGTCTGAGGTAACGACTTGGTGGCACACTTGTTCTTAGGAGAAACCCAGTACACCATCCCCTGAGCATCACTATTTACTATTCTTGGTGTATAATTTTTAGAGAGACTCTTTCTGGTGGACTCATGATGTTCTAGAAACAGTGATGCAGGGCTGGGAACATAGGGATATAAGATCCGAGTCCTTCCTCTGCCACTTCCTGGGTGCAGATTCCCTGGTGTCAGCTTGAGACTCCAACATGGGTCCTTATGCACACAGACTGGGGAGAGCCACACACAAGTACACAGTAATGAAAACAAGTCTCTAGGTCTGCTAAAAAGGAAGGAGGAGGAGTAGGTAAAGGTGAAAGTGCAGGAGGAGGGAGGGAGGGAGGGAGGGAGAGCAAGGGTGCCTTTTCCTCTAGGAGCAAGAAATGTAAGAAAAGCCTCACAGATTCTATCATGTTGAAGGAGTGAGAAGTACATGTAAAATATGATAAGTTTTTGACTGGGTCCTTGGCAAAGGAAGTCAGTTTATTAAGAAATATATATTACAAAATAAATGTGGCTGTTAGAAAGACTTATTATATTTTGATAATTAGTTAACTAGAAAAAATTATATGTGAAACACTTCATATACTCCAAGGGGTAAAATCGTTGCATTTAACAGCACAGCAAAGCACAATCTAGGGGAAGAAACTCTAAAAAGAGTAAGAGCGAATTTGCTGCTACTCGCTTTGTTCCAATTGTAGACTTTGGAGCCACCGCACCAGTGTGCAAGTCCAGCCTGGAAAAGTGGAGGGCGGGACCAAACTCCAGCCCTGGCTGTGTTCCCCCAGCTGCGGGCGGGGCAAGGTGATGTTGACCAGAGAGTTGGCCCAGCATGGAGGGCACCTCCTTCTGGCAGGTGGGTCAGGATGCCAGGGATACCCACAGGCTATGGGAACAGCAACCTGGTCCAGCATAGAGGGGGCCTCAGGATGGGTGAAGAGAAGACTCAGGTCCCTCTTCTGAAAGGCCCTCCATGTATCCCCTTCACAGTGGGTGTGAACAGTTCAACAAGTCCAGAGTCAGGCCAGCAGTAACCTGGATGCCAGGGTGCATATACTTTCTGAAAAAAACAAGTTTTAACTTTTTTAGTCAATTTTTATTGGAGTATAAAACACATAAAGAAAAAATGAACAATTTCTGAGTGTACAGACCAAAAGTTATGGCTTAGTGAGCCCACCTGTGAACGCAGCTCTCCAGTCAAGGTAAAGAACACCCAGACACATCAGATGCCACCTATATGCCCTTCCAGCCATTATCCCCTGAGGAACCACCCCCACTTCTGCCCCAAAGATTCATGTTGCCTGATTTTGTGGTGTACAAATGAACCCTATAGCACGCCCTTTTGTGGCCTTGCTTCTTTCACTTAGCACATCTGCGAGATCATCTGTGTTGCCATGTGCAACTGTGGGTGCTCATGCCATTCTTCCATGTATGAAGTCACTGCAAGGTTTACATGCAATGGTTGGGTTGTTTCCATCTATTTTAATGAGTATGCAGGCACCTGTGTTGGGCACTCCTCCCAGGAGAGGAACTGGGACAGACATACACTCTCTGTAGTTAATTTAGCTCATGACATACTCTTTGGGGAGATGGTCACGCCAATTGTCTCCATTAGCGCTATATTAGCTCCAGAAATTCCAAATCTTTGCTAACACTTGGTGTTGCCAGTTTTTTAATTTTAGCTATCCTGGTATGCGTGTGGTATGGTTACATTGTGGTTTTAATGCGTATCTCTTTGAAGACACATTTAATGAAGTTAAGCCCATTTTCCTATGACTATTGATCATTTGCGTAGATACCATGTTTCATGAAGATCCCCTTTATATCACCTGACATTTTTTTAAAGGATTTCAATGTGTTGCAAATCAATGTAAGGCAAATGTGTGAGTTGGCTTTTATTGTTTAACGGTGACTTTCAATGACCAGAGTTTTTTTCTCCTATTTTTGTTGTCCATTATAGTTAATGACTAAAAATGGTCTTTTGTTGACTACATGTTTGTCTGTTCCAAGGTTGTGAAGGTATGTTCCCATGTTTTCCTCTGACCTTTCATGTGTAGATCTGGTCTACCAGGAAATTATTTTTGAGTATGGTCTGAGACAAAGGATCAGATTTATGTTATTTCATATGGAAAGCCAATTTATCCAACACTACTCATCAAAAATATGATCTTTTATTTTTGTGCACAAAATCATCATCTTTGTTGTGAATCCTGTGACCACACACATAAGTATCCAATGTGAACACTTAGCTGTTCTGTTGGTGCATTTTTCTACCTTTGCCCCATAACTCATGTCAAATTAGAGCCTCCACACAGGTCTTGATATCAGGCAGTCCCTCTAGCTTGATTTTTTTTCAAGATTATTTTGGTTACTCTAGGTCTTTGGAATTTCATCAATTTTAGAACAACCTTGTTAATTTTAAAAATATTTGTGAGTTTGATTGGTTTTCATTTAATTTCAACTTTAATTTTTGAAGAATTGACAAATTTATACTTTTGGGTATTCTAATCCACTTATCTGGTATATACTGCATTTACTTCATCTTCTTAACAAATCTTACTATTGTTCAACACCTTTCACTATAGATGTTTTGCATGTCTTTTGTTAAATTTATTCTTAGATATGTGATTTTTATGTGATTATAAATAACTTATTTTATTTTAATCTCTGTTGCTCATATATAGGGAAAATAATTTTGTATATGTTTTTAGTTCTGATTGGCTATTTTTTACATCATATATTAGAAGCATAGATTATTAATCAATCCTTTATTTTCCTTTTTTTCAATGTTTATATTTGAGAGAGAGAGAGAGAGAGAGAGAGAGAGAGAGAGAATGGGGGAGGGGCAGAGAGAGACAGAGACAGAATCCGAAGCAGCCTTCAGGCTCTGAGCTGTCTGCAAAGAGCCCAGCGGGGGGCTCAAACTCACAAGTGTGAAATCATGACCTGAGCCAAAGTTGGACATTCAACTGACTGAGCCACCCAGGTGCCCCAGTCCTCTATTTTCTAATGCATGCATTTATATTTGTACATTGCTCTGTAAGTAATATTTTTACTGTATTCTACAAGTGATATATGTCTTTTCTTCATTAAAAATAATTTAAGATATTTTCTAATTTTCCTTCTGTATTAGAGGCAAAGTTCTTCAGAGAAGTAAAACCACTAGATCATGTGTGTGTGTGTGTGTGTGTGTGTGTGTGTGTGTGTATGACTCACACAATTGTGGGGGCTGGCAAGTCATGAACTGCAGGGTAGACCAGCAGTCTAGAGATCCAGGAAAGAGTTGATGTGATTGCTCTAGCCTCAGGCTGTCTGGAGGTGAGTTTCCTCTTCCTCAGTTTTTACTCTTAATGCTCAACTGACTGGATGAAGCACACTCTCATGATGAGAAATAATCTGCTTTAATCAAAGTCTACTGTTTTAATGTTAATCCCCTCTAAACAGGGGATTAATTAGTAATTAGTTCTAATTTACTAACCACTGTAAAATGTATATTGCTCAATATAATTGGGATAGGCATTGCCATAAACTTGGCTATTATTTAAGTTAATTGTTAAAGCCAGCCTCATCATAACAGTTGCTCATTTGCTTACAGACCAAAAATCTATGTTCAGGAGCTGCCTGCCCCCAAAGGGTGTGGATTCATTCAAAGGGCTCTAATACATGGGGTGGAGGTGGTTCAACTCCATCTTTTCTGAAACATGTCTGGTGTTCTCACTCTCTCCTCCTTATGTTTATGAGTGAGAACAAGTAAAAAGTAAACAAGTGAAAGAAAGGCACGACATAGAAAACACACTTGGAGGTGAGTCTGCAGCCTGTCTGGCTGTGTACCTGCTTACGGAGGGGGTGGGAGACTGGTGGAGAGGCTGGGGGGAGTGAGAGCTGGAGGGCTCAGGTAACTAGCCAGGGCACATGACACAGAGGACAGGGAAAGTGTCAGGGAGAGGGCTCCTCTGTGTCTTGATGGCAGTTGTCCAACATACAGCCATAAAGTCTGCACTGTTTTTCAGTTTGGATGCCAGGCATCTACTTCTTGAGTTGACTCTGTAAATGCGGTCACAGTTGGCTGTGTCTTATTTGGTTTATGTTTGCACATTAACCATTGAATTTATCCAGCTTTGCACTGTATTTGCATATGCTTAAAGTAGACTTTTGACCTAAACATTGACGTTCCTCTCACGTTCCTCAAACATTTGCCCAGGTCTCCAGCAGCAGAGAGGCTCGGGTGAAAACACACTGCATGCTGGGATGTTTCCCAGACCCCAGCGTGAGCTCTGCTAGCCAAAACCAGCAGCCACTGGGGAGACAAGGGGTTTCCTGAGAACGTGTAGCAGGGGAGCCGCAGCCCTGACTCACCAAAGTCCCTGAAAGATGCCAGCCTGCCTCTCCACATGTTTATGTACATTTTCTCTGCTATTAACAGGTCAACATTTCACTGCTATTGTAGCTTTTTTTAAAATGTCCATTTATTTATTTTGAGAGAGAGCGAGAGAGAGCGAGAGAGAGAGCAGATCCCAATGCAGGGCTCAGTCTCATGAACAGTGAGATCACCACCTGAGCTGAAATCAAGGGTCAGAAGCTTAACTGACTCAACCACCCAGGTGCCCTTATCGATTTTTTCTAATAAACTATTTTTAGGGCAGTTTTAGCAAAATTGAGGGGAGGGTACAGAGATTTCCCAGAGACTCTTCTCCCTCCACTTGTGCACAAACCATTATCCACCTCCCCACCAGAGTGCACGGATGGGCCCATCATCATCACCCAATTATATTACAGTTCACTCTCGATGTTGTACGTGCAGTGGTGGCATTTATCCACCACTGTCGCGTCTCACAGAGCATTTCACTGCCCTAAGAATCCTCTCTGCTCTACCTGTCCATCGTTCCCCCCGGCCCCTGGCAACCACTGATCTTTTACTGTCTCTCTCATTTTCTTGTTTCCAGCACGTTGCAGAGTTGGGATCACACAGTTTATAGCCTTTTCAGATTGACTTCTTTCACTCAGTAAGATGTATTTAAGGTTCCTCCCTGTCTTTTTTGTGGCTTGATGGCTCATTTCTTTTTAGCTGAATAATGTTCTCTTGTCTGGATGGACCACAGTTCCTTTATCTATCCACCTGTGAAGGACATGTTGGCTACTTCCATGTTTTGGTGATATAAATGAAATTATGTTGTTGCTTTTTTTAAAATATAATTTATTGTCACGTTAGCTAACATACGGTGTGTACAGTGTGCTCCTGGCTTTGGGAGTAGATTCCCGTGGTTCATCGCTTACATACAACACCCAGTGCTCATCCTAACAAGTGCCCTCCTCAATGCCCGTCACCCATTTTCCTCCTCCCCACCCCCCCATCAACCCTCAGTTTGTTCTCTGTATTTAAGAGTCTTTTGTGGTTTGCCTCCCTCCCTTTCTGTCTGTAACTATTTTTCCCCTTCCCTTCCCCCATGGTCTTCTGTTAAGTTTCTCAAGTTCCACAGATGAGTGAAAACATATGATATTTATCTTTCTCTGACTGACTTATTTCACTTAGCATAATACCTTCCAGTTCCATCCACATTGTTGCATATGGCAGGATTTCATTCTTTCTCATTGCCAAGTAGTATTCCACTGTATACATAAGCCACATCTTCTTGCTCATGCATTAGAAGACAGGAAACCACCAAAACCCTAGAAGAGAAAACAGGCAACAACCTCTTTGACCTCAGCCGCAGCAACTCCTTACTCCACACATCTCTGCAGGCCAGGGAAATAAAAGCCAAAATGAACAATTGGGACCTCATCGAGATAAAAAGCTTCCACACGGCAAAGGAAACAACCAACAAAACTAAAAGACAACCAACAGAATGGGAGAAGATATTTGTAAACAACATATCAGATAAAGGGTTACTTTCCAAAAGCTATAAAGAATTTATCAAACTCAACAACCGAAAAACAATCCAGTGAAGAAATGGGCAAAAGATATGAATAGACACTTTTTCCAAAGAAGACATCCAGATAGCCAACAGACACATGAAAAAATGCTCAACATCACTCATCATCAGGGAAATACAAATCAAAGCCACACTGAGATACCACCTCACACCTGTCAGTGTGGCTAAAATGAACAACTCAGGCACCACAGATGTTGGTGAGGATGTAGAGAAACAAAAACCATGTTGCACTGTTGGTGGGAATGCAAACTGGTGCAGCCACTCTGGAAAACAGTGTGGAGGTTTTTCAAAAAATTAAAACTAGAACTACCCTACTACTCAGCAATTACACTACTAGGAATTTAACCAAAGGATGCAGGAGTGCTTATACATAGGGGCACATGCACCCCAATGTTTACAACAGTGCTTTCAACAATAGCCAAAGTGTGGAAAGAGCACAAATGTCCATCAGCTGATGAATGGATAAAGAAGATGTGGTTTATATATACAATGTTGTTGCTTTTTAATGAAGGAGAATTATTTGAGAATCCTTGCTTTAGAAACAGGAATATGACATTATTTGAAGTGCACAGTAAAGGAAGGGCCCCAAATTATTAAATTATTGTTAGAGTCAAAGCATCTGTTCATGGTACTCCCAGGTCTGTAAGCGTGGAACACACTCATTCCTTCTCACCTGTGTCACTTATGCTTATCACTCAGCCTAGAAATCCACATCACACGGTGTTAGCTCTGCTTCTCCCAGGTGCATATGTCTGGTCACTGTTTTTGTTGTTTTGAGCAAAAGTAAACAGTGATCTGAAGGTAAGACATTTAATGTTTGCATAAGCTGGGAGTTAAGCAAACCAAAATTTTTTTTCTTTATGGGCATTAGTGCTACAACACTTAAATTTTTTTCAGAGATATCACAGCAGAAATTTAAGATATAATTTAATTAAGCCTAGAGGGGGTCCACATAGTGCAGCACTGTTGCTCATGCTGGGGCCCACTGCTGAGTCCTCGGTGGAGGCAGATGCCAGTGGAGTGTGACCCAAACGTTCTCTACTAGAGCTCCCACAGACGACACACTCGGAGGCCTGAGGGCACCCCCACTGTGGGCAGTTCTGAAGGGTGACGGCGTCTGGACAAGCAGCAGTCTGTCCCAACACTGAGGAGTCAGAGAGCCCAGAGTGGCTGGGGACTGTCCCCCTCTACTACCATGTCCCTCCCCTGAGGCCCAGCCTCTCGTCAGGGGCTCATCTGTAGGTCCTCTTCCCTGGAATGTCTGTTCATCCCATTTGCCCATTTTCTAATCGGATCGCTCATTTGTATTGTTGAGCTTTAGAATTCTGTATGTGTTCTGACTAGGAAGTGTGTTCTTTCATTCCTTACTTGCTTTTGTGGATTTCTAATTCTGATGAGACTCAGCTGATCACTTTTTCCTTTTTATGTGTCGTGCTCTTGGTGTCAAACCTAAGAATTCATTGTCTAGCCCGAGAGCCTGAAGATTTTCCCGTTTCCTTTCCTGCAGTTTTACACAAGTCTGTGATCTAGTTTAGGGTTATTTTTGTTTAAGGCAAGCTTCCAGTTGAGGCTGATTTTTTAATTTTTCCTTCCACCTTAGAGCTGCCTTTGCACTTTTGTCAAAGCCGCGTGAGCATCCTCGTGTGGACCTGTCTCTGGGTCCCATGTCTCACCCCGCTGATCCAGGTGTCCACCCTCCACTAGTCCCACATCATATCAGTCCCAGTGGCTGTGTGGTAGAGTGTGTGGTGCCCCTGCACTCCTCTTTCTCAATAGTGTTTCAGCTTTTATAGGGCCTGTGTCTTCCCTATAAATTTTAGAGTGAGCTTGTCTGTGTCTACAAAAACAAATAGCATAAACAAACAAATGCCTTCACATACTTTGACTGGAATTGCATTAACCCCGTATCAATTTGTGCAGAATCGATGTCTGCGTTCTGGTGGGTCTTGCTATCCATGAACAGGCCGCACCTCATCAGCATAAGGATCCTCATGTGCTTCACTAATTTCATATCTAAGTATTTAATTTCCTTTGGAATGATTATAAATGGCATTGTGGGGTTTTTTTAAACTTTGATTTCCTCATGTTCACTGTTACTATTACAATGGGCTTTTTTTCACATGTTGATACATTCTATGAACTTTTTAAAGTCCTGTATTAGTTTTAGAAGCTTTTTTGGTATACTCTTCATGATTTTCTATGAAGCCATTTTGCCATTTGCAAATAAGACAGTTGCATTTCTTCCTTTCCAACGTGCATGCCTCTTTGCTTCCTTGCCTTGTTTGGGTAGCCGGGAGTCTCATTACCATGTTGAATAAGAGAAGCTAGAATAGAAGTGTTTACTTTGCTGCTGACTTTTAAGAAAAAATTTTTTAACATTTTTGTTTATTATTGAGAGACAGAGAGAGACAGAGCATAAGCATGGGAGGAGCAGAGAGGGGGAGACACAGAATCTGAAGGAGGCTCCAGGCTCCAAGCAGGCTGCTGACTTTAAGAGTATCCACAAGTCTTCTTTAAAACTGAGCACTTCACTACCCATGTTGCTGCCTCTTACTTCCCACTTGGATTTCTTTAGTTGGTTCATAGTTTTGTTATATAGATTAAGTGAAAACTTTAAAGTTGTATATGCACATCATCATTTCTTGCTCCATCGGCCGTTTGGGTTACCGCCTGACTTGCCGGTGGGCTGGTCGAGGGATTTATTTCTCCCTAGCTTCTGCCATTCCTACTTCTCAGTCTTCTGACATCACACTTGTAGTTCACCTGGGGGTTTGTGCTCAACCTTCTCTTCTGCAAGTGAGTCCCCCACATCCTTTCTGAAGATCCATATTTTAATTGTTAGCAATGTATGGAGTCTGCCACCTCGTAATGTGGCATTGTCACTCTCTGCAGAGGACATGGAGTAGTAAGACTTACAGTGTTCTTGTGAGTCCTTGTGTCCAAACCAAACATCATGAAAGAGGAAGACATTCCCTATAGATCCTTTCCTACACTCTGTCCTTTACCAAAACTACAACTCAAATCAGGGAGCTTCAGAGTTTCCCCAGTACCTGCCTGTAGATTTGAATTTCATATTCGGACAAGATGCACACATCTCCAAAAGAGCTTTGAGCTCCTCAGTCACCCCTTTGTTGGCTGGCACACACTCTCCACAGAGCAGTGGAGACACGGGCAGTCCCTGGTGAGCCTCACTACTTCTTGCATCTGTGATTTTCCCTTAAGTTCCACATGGCCTTGATGGATAACCACATCAAATGTGATGATTTTGCCCATTCAGAAAGGCTTAGTATAAGAAATATGAATAAGCAATGCATTAGTTTCTTCTTGCTGCTATAACAAATTACTACAAACTTAGTGGCTTGAAACAACACCTAACACCAAAAAAAAATAATTCTCTTTTATTTAATAAAAATTTTTAATCAGTTCATTTTTTAAGTGTAGAATAGAGCGTAATGTGTTACCGGTGTTATAATTCATGCTGATGATGGTGTTGTACTTCTTCATCTGCTGAAATACTTACCTACGTATGCATTGCTTACAAGATACAAAATTCATATTGAAAAAAATGTGATGCAAAGAACATGTGTATGGCCATTTTCAGCAGGAATAAGAGCTATGCTATCCAAGTAAAAAACCTTTCTTCAATCTGATTCTCTGGTTATTTCCTCTGAACACACATCTTCCACTTTCAATATGTAAAAATATCAAGTAAACGAGGACTATCATGGACTTGGGAAGGGAACATGCACAAGGTAGTTTCAGGGTGCATCGGCTACCCTGCCGAACGACAGAGCAAGTCGAGAAACTAAAGGACCTTCAAGGTCTGCTGGAGCATCAGCTGTTTTCTGTCTCTACTTCAGAGCTGTGTCCGGAACAGATCAACCAGCTGTGGGGAATCTGGAAGACCATAAAGCAGCTGGGGATTCGTTTGGGCTCATTCTGGGTCAGAGCACATCATGAGAACGCTGGTCCTGACAAGCCTGTGCCGTGTGTTTGGGAAGCAGGTGCAGCTGGGTGGGGCAGCGCGGGAAGCCCTCTTATCACAGGATAGTGATGACTTGTCAGATTCTCTGATTTGTCTTCCTTCCCTCAGTAGAATGGCTCCTGCTGTATTATATGGTCATCTCTTAAAGGTGGATCTGAAAAGAACCCTCAACTGCTATTTCTGGTGATGCGGAGAAGCAGTTTATCATACAGAACGCTTCTGACCCAGAAATCTCAGTCCTTGGTCTCCACCCCCACCAAAAAAATAAAAACTCACAGCCACGCAAGGATTTGTACACAGAAGTTTATAGGACCTTTATTCATAATCATTCAACAGTGGGCAAAAAAACACCAGACATCTATCAACCAGTGAATAGTTGAACAGATTATGGCTTATTCATAAAATGGAATAATACTCAGCAATAAAAGGCAACACACAGCTGATCCACACAATACACAGATGAGCCTCAAAACTTTATTCTGTGTGAAATAAACCAGGTACAACAGACAACACAGAATGATCCTGTTTATATGACATTCTCAAGAAGACAAAACTCACGTAAGTGGTTGCAGGGGCTGCAGGGATCTTGTTAGCAGAGAGACATCTGGAGACTTCGCAGGTGACAAGAAAGGTCATGACAGACTTCTATGTGGGTGTATAATTCACCCAACTTTTGACAACCAGATTCCCTTCAACAAGGGATAAGCAAATTGTAGAATAGTAATTTTACCGAGCATTTTATCAAGTCCAGGAGTGGGCAGTTGATCTGTGCTGATGGATCTGGGAATGTGGGGGCCTTCCCGGGTATGGGAACTTTCTGGGGTAACACATCCCACTCCTTGAGTGTGGGTTTTGCAAGCATGGACATTGTCAAAGCTCATCTAACTGAACACGTGTTATCTCACTGCCCAGAAATTGAACAAAGTGGGACAGGAAAGATGAGGCTGGGACACCCACTGACAGGGCAAGGCCTGGAAGCAAATGGGATGTGAGTTCCAGGAGAGGGTGAAAGATGGCAGACATGGGCCAGTGCTGAGGGCTGGGCTGAGTGAGAGCCCACTGCTCCACTCAGCACTGTGGGCACTGGAGGGGGGGCAATGGGGGACTCAAGGCGGCACTGTGAGCACTTGGGGGGCACTGTGGGCACTCAGGGGGGCACTGTGGGGACTCGAGATGGCACTGTGGGCACTCGGGGGGCACTGTGGGCACTGGAGGGGACACTGTGGGCACTCAAGGCAGCACTGTGGGCATTCGGGGGGCACCATGGACACTCGAGGTGGCACTGTGGGCATTCTGGGGGGCATCGTGGGCACTCGAGTCAGTACAGTTACTTCCAGATGCTTTGGTTGGGAGAGGAGCTGGGGACGCTGTGGCCAAGAGGACCGTGGACACCTGGCTGGAGGTCTAGTTAAAGGTCAGTCCAGCCCACTTGGTACTTGGGATGGAGGGTTTCACCCAAAGGCAGAGAAAGACCAGAACGGGAGGAGACCAAGAGGGGGCTATTGTCATGGAAGCCATGGGGAGCCAAGGTCAGGATCCCTGGACACCTGCATGTCAGGCTGTGTGCCCACTGTGTCTCCCCTGCCCCTGGGGGCCACGGTGTTGGCAGGAGGGCCTTAGCCTCCTTGGACAGTGGGAAGCACCTGGCTGGACAATGCAGGCACTGTGACCGTGGGACCCAGAGAGTGGGTGGGCGTGGGGGCACCCAGGCCATCCCACACCTGCACCTGACCAGACACAGACAAAGTGGCATCTGAGATGGGCTAACACGTCATGAATTCCGCATGCACAGAGGACGCCTAGGCGATGGGTTGTCACCGGCAGTGGTTAAGCAGTGATGGTTCATCTGGGACAGGCCAGTGGGAAGGTGACCCCAAGGTGGAGGCATCCTCTTCAACACCACTCAGAGGCCAGGGCGCAGTAAGTAGGATGGCAGAACCTGTGTTTTCATCCTGTGGCAAGTTCTCCTGATCTGTGAGAAGTGAGGGAGGACAGGCGGGCAGGGGGCAGAGCACAGGCAGGCAGGGGGGAGAGCCCAGGCCTTGTTTTATTTTTCCTTCGAGGTTCTGTTTGAGGGGGGCCGGGTGTTGACGTAGGGCAGCAAGCTCAGCTGGCCCACTGGGATCCCTTTGGTCAGCTCTGGGAGTCCTTTGTGCTCTGAAGGAGCAGCCCAGCCTGCTGGCAAACTGTCCTACTTTTGAAGTTTAGGATAAAGAGATTAAAACATGTAGACACAAGACCTGAGTGAGGGCAGGCGACAGACCCCCACGGCGGATGGCGGACCAAACTGGGACAAAGAACAAATGAGCCATGTGTTCACACCAGAGAGCTCACGCAGGTGCTCAGGTCACTCTTGTCTGTGAAACCCTGTGCCTTCGAACCTATGTTTGGTTTTGGTTCTTAAAATATTTACCTTTTAATTGGGAGCAGTTTTACAGTAATTATTCTGGAAGGCAGAACTAAGTGGTTTTCTTCTTCATGTTGTTTTTCTGTATTTTCTCAGCTGTATTTCTGCCATTCCAAGAAAAAACTCAAACCAAAGAACCCTGTCTCTTGTGAATTTTGGGGTTCCCAAGTGCCTTCCTCCAGAGACATGAAGTAACATAAACTACTAACTTGGGACTGAAAAGAAATGCTCTGTCAAATGACGTCTTCTGGGCTTTGCGACCCGAGGTATATGGAGAGTTGGGGTGGGATCGTCTGTCAGGGCAAACATGTCTACACCACTCCATTGGCAGGTCCCATGGACCCCTCAGTCTGGGGAAAAGACCTCCCACTTCGGGCTGAGAACCAGAGGCCCAGATCCCACTGAGCAAGGTTTCTTGACTTATGAGTGATGCTCAAGAAATACTGTTATTGGGGTACCTGGGTGGTTCAGTAGGTTGAACATCCAACTCTTAATCTCAGCTCAGGTCATGATCTCATGGTTTGTGGGTTCGAGCCCCGTGCTGTTAGCGCAGAGACTGTTTGGAATCCTCTCTCTCCCTCTCTCTCAAAATAAATAAATACACTTTAAAAAAATACTATTATTATTCCCTTGACCTAAGAAACAGGGAAATGGGCTCCTGGGAAGATCAAATATGCAGAATATGGTGGCTTTACAAGGTTTTTCCCTAATGAGGAAGGAAGTGGTTAAATTAATCATAAATGGGAGGGTGAGCAGAGCCCTGCCTCATGACCTGAAGGCTGCAGGCATCGTCTGCGCTGGCAGCTGCAGGCTGTGACTGCTTGGGTTCACCCCAACTTCCACTGAAAACTAGCCCAGTGATGTCCAAGCTTCCATGAAACCAGGGTTGTGTTTACACCGTCTTGTTGGCGGCATCCCCACCCTGACCAAACCACAGGGTGCAGCTGGGAAGCAGAGGGTCCTATTTGTTCCAGGCTCAGGTGACCTCCCCAATAGACCACTTCTATTCTCCTGGGACCCTTTGACCCTGATGGTCAGCTACAAAGTTCAGGGGAGCAAGGAGGCAATGGGATCCCAGGTTTGGCCAATCGGGGGCTTTCATTGGCCCCAGCTCCAGGGACTGGTCACATGACTCAGAGGCAGATGATTCAGATCCAATAGTGTGTGTTTCTCCCCAGCTCGGCATTCAGTGATGTCATTTTAGAAGCTTGAAAGCAGACACGTGCACGTGTTTACACCACACTAACGGCAAATTGGGACTTTCCCCCAAGCACCTGAAGACTAGGACTGCGGAGCCAGACTCTACCCGCGCTGGAGCCATGTGTGTTTAAAGTTTGGATGTTTTTGCAAAGATATGACTTGCTTAGAAAACAATTTTCAATATGAAAAACTACTTATTCTAGACAAGCTAATGACAGGCATGACTAAGGTACTCAAGAGGTGAGGAATTATCTGCTGTTAAAAATAGAATAAATAACTTTAAATCTTCAGAATGTATGTTTTCTTTATATGATGTGAACAGGTTAAATACTTTAGACTAATTCTGATTTCCTGCGGTACCTCAAAGTGGTTAATTTAATAAATGGAAAGGAAAAACACTTTTAAAAATAAATAAAAGAAGAACATGTTTCCTAAACCTCAAAACCAAGCTGGCAGCCGTGAGTCTGTGTACACTGCACTTGAGGACACCAATTCGTGGCAACCTTGACCCCATCCTCAGTGGGGCGGTGGGTCTCCAGCTCCCCTCACAGGAGCGCCTCCTGGGCTCCCAGGGCCTCTGCTTGCAGATTGGACTAGCAAAGGGACGGTAACACGCAAAAAACCCTGGAGAATGAAACCACCCCTTCTCCAGGAGGCAGCCCTGTGTCCAGACCCTTCCTTGCATTCTGTTTTTTCTCATGATCGATTTTGTGTTGTTTACAAACAAGGCAGTGATTTAAAATTCTGCATCACCAAGTTTTATATAATCGTGAATTGTTACCACTCTTCTGCAGCTTATCTTTTTTCCAGTCTTTGCAGAGTGTTTTGCTGCACATTACGTAAAAATGAGTCAGTATTTATTACTAAACCAGAGATCCTCAGTTTAAAAATATGTAAATGAATCTTGTCCCATATCGTTTGCTCTTAAAAAGAGATGCTAAAAACTGGAGAAAACAGTCAGATTTTCAGGACTGCTGAGTTGAGCACATACGTGAAGGTATTTTAATCATTGCAGTACTGATTTTGGGTGGTGGTTGGTCATGGATTACCTTACCCTGTTGAAGCCACACACTTATCATCAGGATTTATTTTGCCTTCAGTAGTGATGCAAACCCGTTCTTTTATTTCATCTCCTCCTCCACCCCCAAGTTAACCTTTCTGTTTTGGGATTTCCTAATAAGGCAGCTGGCTTCTGGTTCTCCATGTAAGTGCTTCCTTTTCTCACGGAATTTAATACTCCAGTGCCTGTGCTGCAGACGGGGCAGGGGGTGTTGGGAGACTAAAGACAGTGTGTGTGCACTTTGGGGATGTCTGCCCCTCAGCTGTGGCACGCCGGCACACAGCTGTTTGCAAATGCCACTGATTTTTTAATTCCAAATCGCAACCGATTGCTACTGTCTTCTGGTTGCCTAATCCCAGGCTTCTGCAGAGAAAACGCCAACTTCTGCTCGCTTTGAGAGAGTCTGCGGACTGCACCGCATGCGCAGTCTGTCCCGCTGTCCGATGTCGGTGGGGAAGCCTTGGGCCAGGGGAGGGCACTGACGGATGACGACAATGAAGACGTATGCCTTGCCCATCAACACCTGTCTCTTAATCGAGGCTGGGAATCCCCACCCTCCTGGGTGCCTGAGTGATGTGCCCCTCAGCAGCGGGAGGGAGGGGACCCCATCAGTCTGTCCCGGGGGGTATCTGCTCGAAGTGTGTCCCCAGACAAACAGGGAGTTTACTTACCCTATCTCCCTATCTCACAGGACTGTTTGGGATTCTATATCTGTCTGACGCTATTATTCAGGATAATGTCTAAAAGGGTAAAGTGATTTTGTCCCCAGCTGGCACACCAGTGAAACACCAACATCCAACTTCAGTTGTTTGCTCAGTCGTCTGGAACAACAAAAAGCCAAAAAAAATGGCTTCCCATGGCCTTATCTGCTGCCATGTTGACGAACTGGTACATTTAACACCAGATGAAACCGGCGTTACCGGGACAGACGGTCGTCCCCACTTCCATGTGGAAATACCCAGGGTCAGTGGGCCTGGGGCGCTTGCTGCTGACCCAGGTGGGCCTCCTCGTGGCTTCTCGGGTGCCGTGGAACACGCACGTGCTCTCAGAACACGCACGTCCACCTAAGGTTGTGCTGCCTTCAGGCTACTTGATTCATCCTCACTGCAGCAAAGGCGGCCGTGCGGACACAGGACAGCGTCAAAGTGCTGAAAGGCGTGAAGCCAACCTCTTTAAGTATTTGTGGGAAACACACACCGGGCTTCCTCTCAGTATCTGCCTTTATCTTTCCGAGGGGTTTTCTTCCTCAAGTCACATTTCCAGGCCACTCCATGCCCGTGAAAGGAACCTATATCATTTGATTTCAGATTCCGGCGGGAATATGAGGAAATTGTCCTTCTGTTCTTGATTTATTTATCGATATTTCAGTTGGATTAGGTTATTCTGCCTCTATTTCTTACACTGCCACCTGACAGATACCTGTGCGTCGTGCTGCCTCCATATGGGACCCTCACGTTGCTTCCCCACCTGACACCTGTGATGGGGGCCCCACCCTCCACGTTTCCCCAGTGGATGTCATGGGCTGGGCTCCATCCCACACCACCTCCTTGTAGTTCTCTTGGATTTTCCCAAATCTGTTATCCATGAAAACAAAAGCCTGGGGGACGCTCCAGTGTGCAGCAGATAAGTCGCCATATCCTGGCATTAAAATTGGGTGCTGACACTTGGCCTTGACACAATCTTGTCTTCAAAATGAGGGCCTTGAGGCTAATTCTAACCAGATCTCTGTGGCAAGCACCTGAAGTCCCTTCAAGAAGCAAGCCCTCTCTTTCCCACCTGAAGAATTCCTGACCTCGAGCAGCAGACGGGGCGTCTGCAGCTCTCCCCCTCAGCTCACAGAGCAGCCACACGCCCTTGGGGACAGGATATCAGCACCCCCCTCCTCTGAGCTGCTCTGTCAAAGCTCGTGATCCCAGAGCGCTTCCTATCCACTGACCGGCCAAGTCAGAGCCAGGAGCACCTGTCACAGGCTGGTGCCTCCTGAGAAAAGCGTACTCAGCTTGGTACTAATGTGTCCTTGCTGGAGCAACATGCAGATGCCACTGGAAGGGCAGAAGGAGGTGTGGTTGGGTCACAACCCTGGACTCTTCATCTCTGTCTTGCAAATGAAGGAAATGGCTTTCTCAAAAGTCACCACTGACTCCAGGTCAGTCTGGTTGTGACCACTGATCACTCACCTGCGTCCTTGGGCCACACACTGGAGGACCCCAGAGACACAGCCTGTGTCCCGCTGCATGGAGGAATGTGTAGGAAGTGGGGCAGGGGTGGGGTGGGGGAGAGGTGAGGGTGGCAGAAGCCTCAGCCTTCGTTCTCTCTTCCAGCTTGAGTTCCAGGCCCTCCCCTCATCTGGCCCTGGGTCTCCTGGTGGGACACCCGAGACCTCCATTTCCCAGGGGTCTCACCCTGTCTTTCTGCGTCCTTTCAGACTGGGCTAACATGCTCACTCCTGTGCAGCCACGACTTGGCCCATGCATCACCACGTGCAGGACGCATGCTCCTCTGACATGGCAGCAGTGACCCTCTTGTGGTGGACGCTTCAAGATGACCCCTCCTGCACTGCTGCTGACAGACCAGCCCTGGGTGGGGGGGCAGAAGCATCCCTGGGGTCACCTGGAGTGACAGCAAGTGACTCCTAACTGCCACCTGTTTGTCCCCATGTACTCCACCTGTTGGTGACATGACGGTCATTGCTGGCTTGACAGATGACACACTGTCTGTGCAGGTGGAGATGGATCTTCAGGCGAGTTGTAGCTGTGTGCTCTGTGTCTCAGACACCTGCACAGCCAGCCCCACTTCCCAGGCTCTGCTTCTACCTTTGTCACCCGACATGGTCGCCCCTTCCATTGGACACTGGAACCCATTAGCCTCTCCATCTCTCCTCTCTGTTCTCTACACACTGGGCTGTAGACCTACCTGGGCATAAACTCTCACCCTGAAAGTCTGCGGGGAGGCTCCAGGTGTTTTACCTTCTGGTTCCCGGCAGTGGATTCTCCACCGTGTGTGCTCTGTCTCAGCTCTGGGTTCTTACGTTGACTAGCTCACGTCACTGTTCCTTTAGCTGGATTTTCACACTTCTGCTTGTCTATTTAGAGGGATTTATAGTTCGTACTAGTGCATTTTGCGTCAAGCACAGAGCGCTTGTTCAAGCAGAGAGAAAATGAGGGGGACACATCATTCTGCCCCAGTGAGCAGGCGGCTATGGCAGGGCAGATCAGTGCGCCCACTCCTGTTCAGCACTTAATCACAACTGACTTGATTAAACATAATGAAATGTGACAAAGGCTGTGTAAAAAAAAAACATGTCAACAAAATTGTTAGTTACCTAAGGACACAGGTTAGATTTGGTATTTTCTTTTCTCTTCCAAAAAATATTCAAAAAATGTTGGCAAATTATTTCCTGAAAGATATTCTAAAATAAACAACAACAAAAAAATCAAGCTGGAAGAGCAGCAGAGCATCTGGAAACAGTAAAGCTGGGTTTGAGACCCGTGTGCTGACCGCTCGGAGCCTGGAGCTGCTTCAGGTTCTCTCTCTCTCTCTCTCTCTCTCTCTGTCTCTGCTCCTGCCCCACTCGTGCTCTCTTTCTCAAAAATAAATATTAAAAAAAAATTTAAGTTAGCTTTAAAACACATTAAAACGATAGATGCCAGGGCATATTTGCTGCTGGGCTCTCTCTGCACAGATATATGCATTTAACTCCTTCCCTGCGGACGTTCCTGTCCCCTTCTAGAACATGAAGCATTTTCCACAGCTGCCCCAGTGTTCTCATGCCATCCTTGCTGTGCCTGTCTGGGGGCTCCACACGCCAGGTGTCTGCGCCCGGCCGTCCTGACACAGTGTCATTGAAAGAGGCAGAAGGCAGCAAGGGCGCCCATGAGCCCTGCCCATCCAACTTGGTGCCCGTATCCTCCTCCCAGAGTCCAGCTCATCACAGAGGCTGCATGGATGACCCCTCGTCAATCCCTCCAGAAGTGATCGGGGCTAGATTTCCAAACTCTCTACAGGGCATCTGTTTTCCTGGGCTGAGGGGCAGGAGGTTGACCCACTAGGTGACAGGAAGGCCAGGGGCACAGTCACGGGACCGGCACCACAGGACATGCATGGAGGGGACATGCAACCGTGACAGAAGCCAGCCAAGGTTGTAGCCTGGCCCAGGACCCCACACTGCTCAGTGGCGGAGCTCCTGAGCATGTCCTGGGAAGTGCTTCACCGCAGAGCCTGCCTTCTGAGAGTCTGGGGATAGGGTAGGAAGGACGAGGCAGACAGTAGGGTCGCCTGGGGTGTCCACTGTGCGTTGTCCTCCCGCTGGCCTGCCTGGAACAGCTCCTGCTTCCCGCCTTTTCCAGGACATCTGTCTCTGCCAGTCTGGCTACTCACATATCAGTTACCACCACATGCTTCTTACTAATGAATTGTTATCACTATGTGTGTGTTGCTCTTATTATTTCTGTTATTAACCCTGATCAGTTCATCCAGCTGCATGCTGGATGAGGTTAAAGTCACATCAAATGAAAAACCACCATTTTATATTTTTGTTTCAAACACGTTTTCCAGGGTTTGCTTGGAGAAGCCCCCTTCCCGTTCTGCTGGACGGCCAGTCTGCACAGCATGAGAAAGAGGTAAAATATATCTTCAAAGGAACTGTTTTAAAAACACTACCATTGCTGAACTTACCCTCGAAGTGGAAGGAAACTAGAAGCTACAATCATTTGATAAAACAGCAGAATCCTTCCTTTTCCCTCAGCATAATTAAAAGTTAATTGGAAAATATGGAATTTAATATTAAAACTGTAAAGGCTTTTAATTACCTTAAATGTCTACATGTTAAATATCCTCATTTTGGGGGAAATATCATTAATATATGTTTTAAATGTTTTGCATAATAAACCATATAGATGGGTTAGATATTCATGAGATGTTTTTCAATCACTCTGAAAGAAAATGGTAATTCCACGCAAAACTGGAAGGATGATCCAGGGTATTTTTGTGACCATATAAGGCCGGCAGCAGAGCAGAGGCCACTGGGAGCACACCCATGTCCGCACCGAACCATCTTCAGCGGGTCGTATCGTTTCAGCAGGAGACTGCGGGACTCTGGTCCATTGAGTTCACTTGCCTGTCAGCCGTTGGTGGTGGCCAAGTGCTTCCTAGTCTCTGAGCCAGGGCCCCCACCCCTGGGGGCTTGTAGACAGTGCACCCCGGGCTCCACTCCAGCCCAGGGGCTTCCCGTGTACCCTTGGGCTTTAGAACCACCTCCTGAATGATGAGTGCAGCATTGATGTGTGTTCGAGATGATAACCAGAGGGCTGGAAGGGACAGAGACGTGACCGACTTGTTCCAGGCTGTATGAGCCCCAAAGCCCAAAAGCCAAGATCTAGCTGGATGCTAGCACATATAATTTTTATTCTTTGTCTGAAATTGTTAGTAGTATCTGGGAAGAACATAAATAAGGAGGGAAACATGACATATGTGGTGATGCCCATCCTCCAAGACGCCCAACTAGAACAGTCATGCAAATTGGCCATAACACTGAACATCTTTAATGTTTATTGGTAAATATTAACCATTTATTTTTATTAGTTTATTGATGCCTCAAATCCTAACATCTTGAAATTGGGGCGTTAACATCTTCATGTTGCTGGAACAATACTGCTGTTTACACAAAGGCTGTAAAATTGATGTATTCACAGCAGGTGCTCCAAAGAGAAGCAGCCCCTTGTTCCATGGACACATCAGCAAATGAGTAGAAAACAGATCAGCCCCTTAAGAAGCTGTTTATGCCCTGCACCCTCCCCACCAGGAACCCCCAGGGAGAGAGAGGCTGTCCTCACCCTTCCCTCATCCCCAGCTGTCTGCTCCTATAGTTCACTGGCTGCAGGGGCTCTGATGTGGAATGACCCATGGACACTCACAGCTAACACACAAGCAAAATAATGCAACCCCACCTTGGCAAAGCTCATTTGGAGCTGGTCTTGAAAGCAAGAACAGGATCCCTCAAGGATGGGGATTTGAGGCCCCCAGGGTACAAGACATGGTCTCACCCCTAAGACCGGGACTGGAGCTGGGTCCCAAGGCCATGTCCCAGGTGGGATCTGAGGGAATCTGAAGCTGACTCCAGGCAAAATTCGAGGGGCAAAACTAGCCTACCTGCTCAGAGTGACGGAGGCAATTGCATGTGTTGGCCCCACCCAGCCTGGGGTCTGCACAGCCCAGCCTGAGGAATGGGCTGCAGACCCCACCCAGGGAGCTCAGAGCTGCAAAGCCCGGGAAAGAACCCCACAGTGTATGCGAGGTGTCCCCCTACAAGCCGCTGCAGACAGGGCACGGTCATGCACTGACATCAAACAGGCATCGCCATAGGAAGGAAGTGCCTTTATTTTGCATTCCCACGTGCAGGAATGTTCCAGTTCCAGTGAGGGTGGCTGAGGAGCCCACATACATAATGGAACAGCAGCTGTTGTCCTGAGGGGTCACAGAGCCCGTGGCTGAGTTCAGTCATGGGTGACGTTTCTCGTGGAAGAGAAAACTTTCCCCAGAAGTTGCAGTCACCTGTTGGAAATTCAGACCCTGACCTGTGATGTCTTCACCCATCATCAGGTATGGCGTGATTATTCTAAGAACCCCACTGAAGAAACACATGGATCTACTGTGTGGACAGCCTGGGTGGGCAAGACTCTGGCCTTCTCAGACTCCCCTCACCGCAGCCCTGCGGTCTGGGGTCTCTCCTCTCCGACACCACCAGGGGCTGGCTGCCCACCTTTCCCCAAAGCCTGGTTTAAACTGGAGGCTGGTGGAAACAGGAGGGTCTCTGCTGAAATGGGGCTCTTTGAACCCTGAGTTCCAGCCCCTTCCTGCTCCCCAGACACCGGTAGGCCCCAGTCCTCCAGCCAAGAAATGGGGACATTTCCTTATCTTCTCCGCAACTGCCAAGATTGGGGAACGGTTGGGGGAATTTCCCACCCCTGGGGCCCCAATCCCTGGGCCTGGACTCATACACCGGGACTGAGACACCGGGCCGGAAACACCAGGGGAGGAGAGGGAACAGATGAGGGGCTAACTTGCAGGCATAGGACAAGACACCGCAGGGGACAGAGTCCCAACAAAGCACTTGGGGAATTTCAGAATCTTTTCACTAATATTTAGATAAAGATAAAAGAGGATATGGCATTCATGGGACAAAAGCCAGAAAAACAAGTATTCACAGAGTCATAAAGCTCAGCAGAATACCAGGCAGAAAGAACAAGCAAACTTCAGAGCAAGCTTGGGAAACACAGTAGAGAATATGTCCTGGAAAATTTAAAAGACACAATGTGGGGAAAGGATAGGAAATGAGAGGTTCCGTCCAAGACAGCACCAAGGGATCAAATATTAGGAATTTCAAGAGAGAATAGGGGAAAAAATGGAGAGAATCACCAAATATAGAGTTCCAGAAAATGCCCAGAAATGAGCTGAAGCAATGGTGGGTGCCCAACTAGGAGTAGGACGCCTGGCAAAACAGAGCCATGGAGAAGATGGAGAAGGGAGCAGGGAGAAAGCATGGGGAGCCACATGCGGAGTGTCAGAACTGAGTCCCGACTCTTCACACCACATGTCCCTGCCTTTGAACCACAAAACACCTACAAAGTAACGGGCAAGTGATTTCCAATACCGAGGGCTACGCTCATACAAGTGATCAAATGATCATTTTAGACATAGACTAAAAAAAAAAAAGGTTACTCTTCATGCCCACTTGAGGAGGAAATTCTCCCCGAAATCCAGGAAGGATAGAAACAAGAAGATGATAGAAACCTGGGCAGCGTCCCAGGTGCAGGACGGCAGGGCCCCCAGTGAGGAGCAGGCCTTCCAGAAGAGGAGCCTCAGGGTTGCCTGGTGGTTGGAGAGGAGGGCTGCCCTTGCCGGAGACGCGAGGGTGGCTGGTGGTGTGCACCGAGAACACCAAACACATTTTGTAAAGGTAGTTATTACTGCAGGGGGTGGAAACACTGCATCTGCGAAGGAAAACGTGATTTCTGTGCCAGAACAGATGCTGTCCCCACAGCAGGAGAGTGGGAGCCACCGAGCCCAGGAAACCCCAGCTCCTGGGGAGGGGGTGGTGATGTCTAAAACTGCAAAGCAACACTAACATGTGTCTACATAAATGTGATTGATGAGTGCGGACATGAACTGCCTGGTGGTCTCTGGAATGGGACATGGACGTGGGTTTAGGGACAGTTTTTTCCCCGAAAAAAAAGAACTGAACATAGTTGTACAGATGCACACATGCCTCTTGAGCACAGCCCGCTGGCGATTGCATCCCCAGGTGGGCTCCCTGTGCCCAGAGCACCTGGGGTGGCGTGTCCACCCTCTTCCCAGGAAGACCAGCAGCCCGTCTGCGGGATTTCACTGCAGTTAGACCGAAATCCTGAGCAGAAAGCACAGCATCAAAGGCCAAAGCTGCGATCCTAGCCGGGTCTGTCACTGTTGCACCAGGACAGTAAAAATCTTCCTGAAAACTAAATGGCTTTTTATCTCATCTTCAGACAAGAGAAATGCACACACAGACAAGCTGCACACAAGTGAGCAATCGGGGAAATACAAGGACACGAACGTAAATGAAGTGCAGTCACACGGCAGAATCCACTGTCACCCCCATGAAATCACCCCAAGGCAGATGTCGCTACATAGACCCTAATATTCCTGCAGGCACTGCCACTGCCTCCTCAGTCCAGTCCCCAAATAGGAATGTAGGGGCAAGGGAGACAGAGACTGACAGAGACACAGGAAGAGAGAGACAGAGAAATGGAAGGGGAAACTCCGTGGATGTGGAAACCTGTAGCAGGCACAGGCCAGGCTCAGGACACAGATGAGGACAGGTCCCCCATCCTGCCCACAGCAGCTGGGAACACCCCTCCCTTCATGCCTGTCCCCCAAGGAACTGAGCAGCCCTTGGGGCAATTTGTCTGGCAATGGAAGCCGTCAGTGGACACTCCTCTCCCACACCCCATAGGAGCCTGGATGGAGACATCGCACGTGCTGTGTCCCCAGCTGTGGGCTCTGGATGGCGGCACAGGTGAGCTCACATGCACCCCCTTCTGGGCTGGCCTTCCTGTGTGGGGTCCTGGAGCACCAGTCTGGTCTCCAGAAACATTGGCACCTGTGAACTACATGCCAGCCATCTTCCCAGCCAAGAGAAGCAGCCCTTCTGTGCCCAGAGTCCCTGAGGCAGCATCCTGGGAAGGTCACCACAGTCCTTGTCCATGAGGGAGGAGGGGGCACAAAGCCAGAGACGGTTTGCACAGGAAATGGAGGGAGAAGGAAAATCAGGAATGAAGGTTTGTCCTGTGTGCAGTCTTCTCGGGGGTGGGCCTGGCTTCCGTGGGGCTGTTTCCAGGGAGCCTCTGCTCACTAGGTTCCTCGGGTTTCCAGCATGTTTGTGTTTGAAGCTACAGGTGTTCCTTCAAGGGAGCCTCCTGCCCCCTGGGGCTGGCCCAGACTTTCCCAGAGTCCACCTGTCCCCACAGCTCCTCCGAACATGGCCTAGAAGCATGTCTGAGGCCATGAAGAAAAAGGTGGATAACAAAGAAAAGAGGGTCATTATAGGCTTCTCTTCCCAGATTTCCCTCTAAATGTTAGCAGAGATCGCATGGGGTAAACCTATTGTTTATTTGGAGACTTTCCAAATATCTCTATGGATCACTCACTGAACAATCAGTCTTACATTTACTTTATGTTAATCACTAAAGCTAGTTGTTAATGCTAATTTGTTTAAATGCCAGACTGTCCCATTCTTATTCCTGAGATAACCTACCCATTATGAGATAACCTACTCCGTTTTTCTCTTTGTCTGCTTCCCGAAATGAGAGCCGCATAGATTTCCCATCACTGCAGAGGAAGTGGCTGCAGGCAGAGGGGCAACAGGTGCCAGGACAGCAACCAAGAGATGCCTCTTCCCACTGGCATGGATGCCCCACCCCTCCATCAGTGGGTCCACGTGGGTGTCCCTCCCTCTCCATCAGTGGGTCCACATGGGTGCCCATGGGATGCAGATCTGAGAATGGACTCAGTCAGGAGCTGGTGTGGCCATGAGCTCCTTACTGGCCCAAGTGGCTGCAGACATAGTTCCAGTGGTCTTGAGGGCAGCTGGAAGCCCACCCCCATTTCCCAGCACAGAGACACCTGATCCACGAGTCCCCAGGATCCTACACCCGCTCTGTTGTTGGCTCAACACAGAATCTCCACTGTCCATTAGCGCCCTTCACCAATGCACACGGCCCTCCACACTCCCCGCGAGGTGGGCCCAGGAGACAGAAGCACCCATCTGGGCCCCCTGTGTAGGCACCAGGTTCTGTCTGTCCTGCAGACCAGTGGGGGATCCCCTGTCCATACACCCCACACCCAGAAACCCTCACCAGGGAGCTGCTCCAGTCACAGGGGGCCTGGCAACAGAGCACCCAAAGGTGTCTTAAGGACAGAGAACCACTATTTACTGTGCCCATGGATTCCAGCAATCAGGAATTTGGACAGGATCCAGGGAGGATGCTTGGGCCTCAAGTGGCTGGGAGTGCCTCTACTCCCACACAGTTTGAAACTATCCTATAATGTTTGCCTTTAATTTTTAATGTAAAAATTTGTGAATTTTCAAATGCTGGCTCACTTGTAGTTCTTAGGATAAATATAATGATGTATTATTCTTTAATAATAAAGATTAATCATAACAATCCAAAATAATTATCCTGAGTTATGCATTGTAATTTTGTGTTTTTACTCAAGCATTAGATTGGGCAATTGCTTTCTTTCCTGCAGTACTTTCATCTGGACTAGGTATTAGTATCATGTAACACTTATAACATGATCTGGGCTTCTTTATACACATGTGTTTACACACCTCGAAAGCAGTCTTAGCCTAGCACTTTTTAAAGAAAGAGACTTTGATTACCCTTTCCATTTCTTCTATATTTTTAGATATGTTCATATTATCTGCTTGGGACAACTTTGGTGATTTAGATTTTCTTAAAAAACTGATTGTCTCTATGGCGCCTGGGTGGCTCAGTCGGTTAAGCGGCCGACTTCGGCTCCGGTCATGATCTCACGGTTCATGGGTTTGAGCCCCGCGTTGGGCTCTGTGCTGACAGCTCAGAGCCTGGAGCCTGCTTCGGATTCTGTATCTCCCTCTCTCTCTGCCCCTCCCCTGCTTATGCTCTCTCTCTCTCTCTCTCTCCTTCTCTCTCTCTCTTTCTCTCTCAAAAGTAAATAAATGTTAAAAAAATTTAAATATAAAAAGATGTTGATTGTGTCCACACTTGACTTAGTAATAATGCCTGTGTGAACATGTGTATGTGTCTGCACGCACACGTACACATATGGACACACAGGTTCACACTCACACTCACAGTACCACCTGTATGGGTACTTACCCTTTTTTCTTCCCCAATTTTAATCCTCATTTGCTTGTTTGTACTCTCTTCCTTTTCCTCTTATCAGGGTTGACAACATATATTACATTTTGAAATGTTTTAAAGAATTAGGGGTTGATTGTATTGATCAATTCTTATTTTTATTTTCCTTCGTTTTCTCTTTCACTCATTTCTCTTTTGGCCCTATTCTTTTCTTTTAGAATCCTAAATTTAAAGAATCTTCTATTTATCTATATTCTAGTAAAATGCATCAACTGTTAGTAAAATTTCCTCTATATATTTCTTTGATTTTCTCTGCACAAGCAGAAATATTTCCAAATTACTTTTTCATAAAAAGCTATCCTCACTGTTGATGACTTTTAGGCCTATCTGGGTCAGAGAGTGAAACCCAGGTCATGCATGGTTATTTCAGTGATGAGTTCACACAGACCTCTCTGTTCCAGTCAACACCTGGGAGCTTGTCCCACCGCCCCTTACTCCTGGCGGTTCTCTCTCCCAGTGACCCTCAGCTGAGCCACTGGAAACACCTGGGCAACGCTCAGGAGCAGCTGCAAACCCAGGACCCTGTGCCACTACCAGAGCCTTGTCTACTCACCTGCGAAATCCAGGACCCTACTGGGGACCTTCTGTGTGGTGTTCCACCCTGTTTTGTTTCTGTTTGTCGGCTTCGTGCAGGCCTGCCCCACCCCCACCCCACCATGCCACAGAGCAGGTGGGCACCTGCTAACCTGAAATGGTTTCTCTTGTGGGTTCAGTTGTTGTTCCTTTCTATTCTGAAGACATTGCTCATTGTGTCTAACCTTTAAGGGCCATTGTCCATCCTTCCCTTATAAACTAATATCTGCTCATTTTCTATCACTGTCTCCTTTGTAAATGTGTAAGAGACACTCAAATAGTAGGAAATCAGACCTTTACATGAGGTATAAGACCCCAAAGTTTCCTGTTTGTTATTGTCTTTTGATTCTTCTCGTGTATTTTCTGCTATGCCATCAGCACTTCTTTTTAACATAAATAAAGTTAGTTTCATGACCCTTTTTTAAAAAAAGAAAATCTCTGGGTTTTGAATCATGGTTTGAAGACTCCCCCTGAGACATTTCCCTAACTTCCCTCCCAGCAGTGCCTGCAGGGAGCAGAGCGCTGGAATCCTTTCCCTGTTTAAAGTAGCTTTTACATGGGGCTGCCTGGCTGCCCTCCCACAGTGTCACCTCGGGACTGTGTTCTGGAAGCAGCCATGTGATGTTTACCCTCGCTGCTTACAACTCACAGTGATTTAAAGCTCTGTTTCTAATTGGAGCAGATGATGCTATAAGCAGCAGTAAAATCAATGTGATCCCGTTAACTCTGATCATCGCCCCCACACCCACAGTGATTTAGCTGTTCAAAGGGAGCGCAAACTGCAGAAAGTTAACCCCAGGACAGACTCACTCCAACAGTTTTCTGTGCTGGTTTGTGCTGGCCATAGTGTCTCCCTGCAGGCCCAGGAGACGGCGTCACACACACGGTTCTTAGGCCACCTTAGTGGTCAACGCCATCCCAGAGACCTTCGCAGGATCTCTGCTGCAAGGTAACGTGCCCGGCCTGCTCACTTAAGCATTGGACACAGCCACCCCCAGTGTCACAGCCAAGGAGCTGGGCTGGCAGACCTCCAGCTCTGTCTGGACCTGTCTCAGCTCTGCGTCAGATGACTGTACTTCGTAATACATCTTGAAATCAGGAAGTGTGATGTCTCCAGCTTTGTTCTTCTTGCTGAAGATTGCTTTGGCTATTTGGGATCTTTTGTAGTTCCATACACATTTTAGGACTGTTTTCCATTTCTCTGTAAACTATCTTTGGAATTTAATAGGGATTCCATAGAATCTATTGATGGCTTTGGGAAGTATAAACATTTTAACAGTATTAATTCTTCCAATCCATGAACTCACGTGTCTCTCCATTTATCTGTGTCTTAATTTCCTTTATCAATGTTTTATCATTTTTAGTGTGTCAGCTTTTACCTCTTTGGTTAAGTTTATTCCTAAGTTTTTTTTTTTTTGGTTTGTTTTGTTTTGTTTTTGCTGCTATTCTGGATAAGGTTTTTTAAATTTCCTTTTTGGATAATTCATTGTTTGTGTATGGAGACCTGATACTTTTATATGTTAATATTATATGCTGCAACTCTATTGAATTTGTCCATTACTTCAAAATGTTGTATTGTTGTTGAGTCTTTCGGGTTTTCCTATGCACGTGATTATGCCATATACAAACAGAAATTATTTTATTTCTTCCTTTCCATTTTTCTATATTGAACAGAAGTGGTGAGGGTAGATACACTTGCCTTACACCTGCTCTTAAAAGGAAAGCTTTCAGTTTTTCTCCATTGATTATAATGTTCGCCATGGGCTTCTTATATTTGGCCTTGGAAGTGTAGGGAAGGAGGGAGATATTCCACGTGTGGCAGTGGTGCTGAGGCGTGGCCATGTGGTGGCACTCATCTTTTCTCTAAAGTGTCTAAACTTAACCTTACATTGTTATTGAATGATTTAAAAAGATTAAGCTAATAAGGTGTCTTCTTAAATGGGTGTATCTTAATTATTGTGAGAGAGGAAAGAACAGATAACAAAAAGGGAGTGTGTCATTCAATTTGTGGTTTATTCCTTGAAGTAGACATACACTTTTAGTAGGCATATTTTCTTTTCTTTCTGAAGTTAAAATAAGAGAGTAACTATGGAGTTTTATGTCAGACTTAAAAAGTCCCATTCCCAAAGACTAAATTGGCATTTTCTAAGATGTGTGCAAATGGGTGAGCATTGCTAACACTGCCCTTGGATTCCTGAGTATCTCAGATCCGATTTTCCTACCCCAGCCCTTGTCACTCTTCCAGTAGATACCCATGTGCATGCATGCATGTGTGTGTGTGTATGTGTGAATACACACTTGTATGGGCACACTTGTGCATATGATGGAATCATGCTTCATGCTCATTCACCTAACTTCTCACAAACACTGTCTCTCTCCCTCCCTTGAGGGAGAACTGGGGGGATTTACTCCCTAGACTCACAACATCACATCTCCTAAACTCTGTTCCTCCACATGTATGGCCAGTGTGCCCCTTTCCTTACTCCAGATGATCCTCATGAGGAAGAAAGAATTAGCGTGTGAGGCCCAGGGAAGCCTGAGCTCACAAAACTGAACACCTGTGAAGCAGAAGTCATGTCCAGAGCTGCCTAAGACCAAAGCCCATAATCTATTCCATTCTACTGAATCTTACCCCTGGCACAGAGCAAATGGGCAAGGCAAGTGCTTCGACAGAGCAGATTCTCTCTCTCTCCGAATCTCCAACCTTTATTCAGCCCTCATGGAGGATGATGGTAGACAGAGATTGGTGCAACTTAAGGACATTTTGTTGCAAGTGGAATCTTCAGAGTGTAGGGTTAAGATGCAGACTACGGGTCCCTGGGGGGCTCAGTTGGGTAAGCATCCAGCTTTGGCTCAGGTCATGACGTCACAGTTTGTGAGTTCGAGCCCCGCATTGGGCCCTGTGCTGACAGCTTGGAGCCTGGAGCCTGCTTTAGATTCTGTGTCTCCCTCTCTCTCTGCCCCTCCCCCACTCATGCTCTGTCTCTCTGTCTCTCTGTCTCTCAAAAATAAATAAATATTTAAAAAATTTTAAAAAGATGCAGATTCCAAGTGAAGGTGCCTCTGTAGACAATAGGGAGTATTAAGCAGGATACTTTGGCTGGTGAATAAACAGGGGTGAGGGCAAAATAGGAGGCAGGAGCTCCCCACAGATGTCCAGGGGCCATGATGGAATTTTACCCTGGCTGCAACACCGTGGATGACTGTGTGATCCAATGCAGATAAGATTTAGAAAGAGTCTGTAGAAAGTAGACTGTAGGTAAACAAGACGGTAACTAAGAAAAGAACCCAGGATAAATGTGGGTGGCCCGGTGGGTGCAGAGGACACCTTTGGTGTGTAGCTGCCCTTGCTGTAGGTGTCGGCAGTGTCTCCCCAGCTGTGGTGAGATGAGGACATCCTGACTGCACCCACGTGAGTCTTCAGGGGTGTCCTCCAGGAACAGGGCACAGTAAGGTTGTCCAAGGGGCTCTTCCTTTGTGCTCTCATTGACCCCTGGGAAGAGCCAAAGCAAACATGAAAATCAAGGTGAATTTCAGGGGACACATTTGCAGCTCATTATGGTAACCTTCCGATTTTGCCCTGGGCTGATTATGGAGAACTGCAAGAGAATGATGGGGTGATGCTGACAACACGCATTTTCTTTTCTTTTTTTTTTTCCCCACATGGTATTTATTTATTTATTTTTTAAATATATAGTTTATTGTCAAGTTGGTTTCCATATAACACCCAGTGCTCTTCCCCACAAGTGCCCTCCTCCATAGCCATCACCCCCCTTCCCTTTTCCCCCTCCCCCTTCAGCCCTCAGTTTGTTTTCAGTATTCAAGAGTCTCTCATGATTTGCCTCCCTCCCTCTCCCTAACTCTTTTTCCCCCTTCCCCTCCCCATGGTCCTCTGTAGGGTTTCTCCTGTTAGATCTATGAGTGAAAACATAGTATCTGTCCTTCTTACATTCCCACCAACAGTGTAGGAGGGTGCCCGTTTCTCCACATTCTTGCCAGCATCTATAGTCTTTTGATTTGTTCATTTTAGCCACTCTGACCAGCAGACAACATGCATTTTCATTGCCAGCCCAAACCAGTGGGCTAGGTGTCATTACCACCAACCTCTCCAGCCTGGAGGAGAGCCTCTGTGAGCATGGAATTGGGAATATGACTCCTTCATAAGGCAGTTTTTATAGTTGTATGATGAAGGAATTGTGCAGCACAACAAGCCTTACCTCAAGATCAGCACAGGAATAACCAGATGTCAGCCAGTTGTCTCTATTTCTGAGCACTTTAATAATCTCACCAACGACCTCCCTGGAGATGAGCTCACTGAGAAAATATTCCGTCTTGGGTTTTTACTGTCTGCCTTAGATTGAAATCTGTAAACAAGGGGGCCTAATAGAAATCCCAGACTTGACTCCATCGCTACCACACATGACAGAACTTTGGGAAGAAATGACTTATGTTAGTGGAAGCACATTTGCTGACCCCTGCCCTTGCTGGGTTCCCGTCTACATGTCCCTGGGCACTGTGTCCTCGCTGGCATGGAGTGTGGACAGGTACCTGCAATGTCCATCCCAGCTCAAAGTCTCTGTTCCATTTTCTCCAGATTAGAGAGCCACAGTGAAGGGCCTGTGGACATAGCATTCTCTAAGTTTGCCGCCAGTTTAAGCCTGGCTTCTATACTCATGTAGCTCAGCAAGAGAAAGGGTGTGTGTGTCTTTTGTCCAGTAATCTTCACAAGCCATGTTCTTTGAGCCCAGGAGTGGCACCTCTGAAGTCACCCGCTCTTTTCCAGTAGACTAAGAATAGTGTGATTTTCCTGTGGCAGGACACAGCACAGTTTTCAACCTATCTAACCCCCGACCTAAGCTTTGTGAAAGGAACCACAGAAAATAAATGTCACAATGTCACACTTCTTGGCAAGACTTTCTCCCAACAGGAGTTAGTTCCCTTTTTAATAAAGCAGAAATACTTAAAAAATTTTCCTCAAAATAAGATGAAGAGCTTCCAATCGGATCTCATCAGAACTAAAGAAACCACAGTGAGTGTACGTAATTAACCATGACTTGGCACTTCTGTGCAATGAATATTATTTCTTCAGGCCAAACATATAACCAACCAGTCAAACAGCCTTGGGAAAAGTACCTGCTCCGTTATCAGAGGTGGCAGGCGCTGGCTCAGTCAGGGTTCTCCAGAGAAACGGAACCAACAGGAGACACCTAGAGGCTTAGGAGGAGACTTATCTCCAGGATTGGCTCATGTGGTCACGGAGGCTGAGAAGTCCCATGGTCTGCCATCTGCAAGCTGGGAACCCAGGAAAGTAGGTGGTGGCGCTCAGTCTGAGTCCAAAGGCCTGAGACCAGGAGCACTGATGTCTAAGGACAGCAGATGGATGTCCCAGCCCTTCCTCCACCTTTTACCCCCTTCCTCTACCGTTTTGTTCCTTCCAGGCCCCCCCGTGCATTGGTGAGGGCATCTTCCTGACTCAGTCCACTGAGTCAAATGCTAATATCTTCTGGAAACACCCTCACAGACACACCCAGAAGTAAATATTTGCCGCCATGTGGGCCTGCTGGAGCCCAGTCAAGTTGGCACACAAAATTAACCATCAGAAGAACACAGCTCTTTCCAGTCATGCTATAAAATGCAGTTTAGAGAATGATTGGCCTCTGTATTGATAGCGATCTTGTGACCTGTGCATCATTAGAACAAAGTGGGCTCTACACAAACAGTACACTCACCCAGTGCTGACATGTAAAAACATACATGAAGGTGCAAGCACTGACCCACTTCTACATTTGTCTTCATTTCCCCTTTTCTTATTTACCTGTGTGGGAAATGCTGCTCTATGGTCAGCGGTCAGTGAAGAACTCCACACCAGAACATAGATCCCCCAAATATATGGAAATATGGAAAAGACACAAAACCATCCCTACCCTTATTCCCAGTGAAAATATTTGGAATGGCATCTGCTGAGAGAAAGAATTAAGAAATAGAGCCTGGTGAAGTGGGAGATTGGTAGGAAACACACCCCAAGGGTTAGTTTTCACGTGCTCCCCTGACCCTACTAATTTCAGTTCCTCCTCTTACAGACCTCTCCTCTTGCTCTCGCTGCACTACAGAATGATACCGATATAGGGAACCAGCCAGCCTCCACAAAGAAAATGAGGCAGCAGCAGCACAGTGCAGCTCATGAACTGCTGGGCATCTGTCACTATGTTGACAGTGCGTGATGAAAGATGCTTTGAAGAACTCCCACAAATCAAACTGTCATGAGATCCCATTTCAGCAGCCTCTTGCAGCTTATTAATCAGCTTCCCAATTTGATTTTCTTCACTAGCAACCAACCAACCAACAACCATTATTCCCAAATATACATGAATCATTTCCCTGGGCTATTTATGTTTCAGAGATAAATTAATGTATTATAAAGTACAACTCTAAAGTACTAATATTTCACTTAACAAACCTCCCAGAAGTTACACAGCACAATGAATGTTCTTCTCCTAATGGAGCCCTGTTGCTCATCCATCTGCTTTCCTCTACGGAAGTTCCCTTCTAGAACCTTTACTGTGTGCTATGCATTCTGCATGCATAGTAGTATTTGTTCTGCACCATTGCTAAAGTAACATAAGAAAAGTATACTCAAACATGCCTTTAGTTAGCTTAAGCACTTACCTATATTCACCAATTCACATTCATGGACAGGTTGTCACCATTATCGAAGGTAATTTATGACCTCTTTAACTCTCACGAAGTGCAGCCCTGCCTCTGACTTGTGTCTCTGCAAGTGGGGATTCAATAGTGCTGGTTCATGTCAATGACATAAGCAACTCTTCTGAGAGGATAATACCCCCTGACTTCATTCAACAGTTATTGTTCACCCACTCGGTGCGAGATGGTCTCTAGGCATCAGAGGTTATGTTAATCTGCTAGGTTGGCCATAACAAGATACCACAGGCTAGCGGCTTGAACAACAGACATTTTTTTTTCACAGTTCTGGAGGCTGGAAGTTTAAGATCAAGGTGCCGGCAAGGCTGTGTGCTGGTGAGGGCCCACGTCCTGGCTGGACAGCCCCATTCCTGCTGTGTCCACATATGGCCTTTCCTTTGTGGGTGTGCAGACAGAGGGCAATCTCTTCTTTTTATAAGAACATCCATCTGATTGGATTAGGGTCCCTTTATGACCTCATCTAACCTTAATTAGCTTCCAAAAGTCTCCAACTCCAAATATAGTCACTTTGGGGGTTAAGGCATCAATGTACAAATACTGGGGGACATAATTCAGTCCATGACAGGTGTGTACCTTTGAACAAAAGAAAAATGTCTCCTGTTCTTATAGAGCTTGTGTTTCTGTGGGTAAGGGTGGGGGACCACGTGTGGTAGGGACTCATACTGAATGTGAGAAACAAGCAAACCACAGCCATAAGTGTTTCAGGACAATGCAGTCCAGCTCATCAGTTTTTCTGTTTATGGATCATGTTTTTGATGCCAAATGTGAGAACTCTGCCTAGCCCTACATCCCAAATACTTTCTCCTGTTATTCTTAAAGGTTTTATAGTTTCATAATTTACATTTAAGTTTGTAATCCATTTTGAGTCAACTTGAATAGAGGTGTGAAGATGTTTTCTTGTTTTGTTTTGTTTTTTATCCTGATTTCCACCTATGAATGTCCATTGATTGTTCTAGCACTATTTCTCGCAAAGGTCATCCTTCCTCCCCTGAATAACTGCGTATTTGTTAAGAATCAGTTGGGATATTTGTGGATCTAGTTCAGGGTTCTCTATTCTGTCCCATTGACCTATGTGTCTATCTCTATCAACACCACCCTGTCCTGATTAATGTCACACACGCGCGCACACACACACACACACACACACACACCACAGAAACACCCCCCCACCACACACACATACAGTAAGACTTGACAACAGGAAGATTGATTCCTCTCTCTTTATACATTTTTTCTAATTGTTTTTGCTATTCTAAGCCCTGGGCCTTTCTAATACAAAAGCAAACTTACAAAAATGGTTTTAACAGGAATTGCTGGGATTTTAACAAGAATTGCATTAAACCTGTAAAACCTGTGGGCAGAGTCAACCTTTATTTACTGTCTGTGCCGAGTCTCCAATCTCTGATCATTGTCTGTTTCTCCATTTTTTTTCAATTATCTTAGATTTCCTTCATCAGTAATTTGTAAGTTTCAACCTACAGATCTTGTATATATTTAGTTAGATTTATACCTAAGTATTTAATTTTTTTTGAACTATTTTAAACAGTTTTTTAAATTTTTAAAAATATTTTTAAGTTTTGTTTTCTGTTAGTTTTCAAAATAGTTTTCTCTCTTGTGTTATGAACAATATCTAGTATATTTGATATAAGTTGATTGTGTTTTGCAGAGTCATGACTCATGCATGCATAATATCCAACAAAAGTTTCCTCAAGAAAAATTTCTCACATTTGTAATTTTGGTGATTTCTGATAATAAGAGTTGGGGTTATAGGCGTCACTAAGATCAAAACTGCATGCCTAGAGAACACTTTAATTGGCTACTTTCATCTATTAAAATTCTCTGACAGGAGAACATGCAATTAAACCTTCTGAACTAAAACCAGGCCCCTTTTTATCATGTTGTTGTCTTTCAGAGAAACCGAGTGGAAATTGGCAGAGAGATCAATGAACTGGAAAGGAAATTTGGCATGTGGTGGTTTGGAGAGCAGAGAGGTTATTAGTGGATGGGTGTTGCGAAGCTTGCAGGGCTCCAAGATGAGTGAGTTACATCCTCAGAGCGAGGACATGGTACAAATATGCCACTTGTAAGGATGTCTGAACACAAACTCTGCTGGATCGAGATGATGTGACGTTTGGTAGGAAAAAAAAACACTCAGAAAGGTGTCTTAAAACCACTACCCTAGTGCCACTACAATGTTTTGTATATAAATTCTCCCATTCAATAAAAATTACCTGGTATACTAATAAGAAGGGCAAAAAGAAAAAACTGACAGAAAGAAAAATGAAAATGATGCAAATATTGGAGTTATTGAGCAAGAATTTAAAATATCAATTATTAATATGTCCAGGGAAACATCAAGACTTGTTGGAGAACTAAAGTCTATGAAAATCTAGTGGAGAATCTGGAAGCGGAAGATAACAAGCTTAATTAATAGAATCACAGCTGGTTCAGGAGAGAAGAGACGCCTGATTACTTGGCTAGTGAGTCAGTGGGAAATACAGCCATTGAGATACAGAGAAAAATTACAGTAAAAGGTAGAGAATAAGAAGAAACATGCTGTCTAGTGTGGAAGTCTTGATGGAAGAAAAGGAAAGGACAAAGACGACATTTGAGGAAGTATGGAGTAAGATTTTTCCAAGAGTTAAAAAAAATGATTGACAACCAATATTTCAAAAGAAACGCTAAAATCCAGGGGCACCTAGGTGGCTCAGTTGGTTGAGCATCTGACTTCGGCTCAGGTCATGATCTCGCAGTTCATGAGTTTGAACCCCGCATTGGGCTCTGTGCTGACAGCTCAGAGCTTGGAAGCTGCTTCAGATTCTGTGTCTCCCTTTCTCTCTGCCCCTCCCCTGCTTGTGCTTTTTCTTTCACTGTCTCTTAAAAGAAAATAAATGTTAAAAAATTTTAATTAAAAAAAAGAAACGCTAAAATCCAGGGACAAAGAAGTAAAGTGTCTAATGTGCTGGAAAAAACACAAATGCTTAAATAAAAATTCAACGCACACCAAATATATCCTCTGCTAATCAAGATGAAATAAAGACATTTTGAAATATACAAACATTGAGAAGCTACAGGGCCATAAGACAGCCACTAAAACCAACATTTGGGGCACTGCTGTGGACAAGGCGGTGTTCATACACTTTCTCCTGCTCCTCCTGCTGAGCACAGCCATAAACTTCAGGAGCAACACGAGGTACAAGCAGAAGAGAACTATGAAGGACAAAGGATCTCTGACTGGAGAAACAGCAGCAACAAGCATCCTATGAGTCCCAAACCAATAAAAGAGACCCAGGTGCTATCTCTTGACCCTCAGCCTAGAAACAGAAGGCAGCCCAGGCAGGTTCACTCCCACCCTGGATCTAACAGAATCCTGCCTATGATGCTAGGGAAGCCCAGCAACACCTGCAAGGTGGTCACGTGGGAACACTGCGGACAACCAGGAGAGACACAGTCCTTCCCTGACGGCCTGGATCCCCTCCACCATTGATGGTGGTGGGGCATCAGCACAACATGCACCCAGAAGGAGCCTTCGTGTCTCCTTGGGCCTGAAACTGCCCATCCATCCACATAATGTGCCTGGCCAGAAAATGGTCTTAATTTACTCTTGCCAGAGACACCACCCAGAGACACCAGGGGACTGCTGGGAAGGCAAACATGGTATCATGATGTACAGGAACATTGCTAACTCCAGGGTTGGGGCAGTGGTGGGTGATCCATAAGCAACAGCAGTGCTCATAGTAGTAGCCATGCTGGTGGTAGCATGGTGGTAGCCATGCAAGGGATCCATACATTGTAGTAGTGGTGTCCGTGGTGGGGGTGGTGCTGGTGAGTGACCCGTAAATTGTAGTAATGTTGGTGGCCATGCTGGTAATTACTAAATTTTCAGTTTATTTTCATTATCTTAAAATGCTTTTTCAAAGCATGTAAATCTATTCAATTCTCCTTGCTCTGAGGTCAAATGAAATTAAATTTTAATTTTTTATATTTTTTAATGTTTATTTTTGAAAGAGAGTGTGAATGGAGGAGGGGCAAAGAGAGAGAGACACACACAGAATCCGAAGCAGATTCCAGGCTCTGAGCTGTCAGCACAGAGCCCTATGCAGGGCTCATACTCATGAACCATGAGATCACACCCTGAGCCGAAGTTGAACGCTAAACTGATTGAGTCACCCAGGCGCCCCTGAAATTGAATTTTTAAAGTAATGGAATTTTGTGAGCACCTGGGTGGATCAGTTGTTTAAGCATCCAACTCTTAATTTCAACTCAGGTCATGATCTCATGGTCTGTGAGATTGAGTCCCATGTTGGGCTCTGCGCTGACAGCATAGAGTCTGCTTGGGATTCTCTCTCTCCTCTCTGCCCCTCCCCTGCTAGCATGATCTCTCTCTCAAAGTAAATAAACACTAAAAAAATAAATAAAAGTAATGGAATTTTATAAATTAAGCAGGAATATGGGTCTAGCCTTAAATTGTAGCTTCACTGGGGTAAAGCTAAAAAAGTGTATGGATGATGATTGTTTGCAAAATGATAAAGGGTCCCATAGGATTCTAACACCTCCTGTGTGACCTGGAATCCATGTTGGTCATATCACTTCTTGGCCGACTCTGCCCTCAAACTGACCAACTCTTGGATAGCAGCTCCCCTCCTCCCTGTCACACAGTATCACAGTGGTTTATATAGAAGTACCTCCTCACAGTGTTTACATTTATCAGGTGTACAGAACACGTACTGCTTACTTATTGAATGAATGCAAGGTTGGATTGTGCGCATGCTATTCTTCTGTCTGTCCTAACTCCTTTCTCTCCTCACTTGATGAGCACTCCAAAAGATGAACGTTACAGAATGGAGGATGCTAGGCATTTTACTGAACTCATGAGAAAATACCCTTGTCCACTTATAATAGCAATAGTATTCCTTCAACCAGGTGATCTCACTGATCTGGGACTCACAGATTATTTTCCCATCCAAGATTTCTGCCTGGCAGATTTGAAGGAAATGAGGTTCTTATTGGGAGGGGGGGCCTAATAGGTCAACATCTGGGTCTGTAAGTTCAAGTGTCTGCCTGGCACTGGGCACACTTACTTCTAGACCCCACGTTGCACACAGTGCTGTCTTTCCAGACAGCCATGCTTTCCATTCCTGTAAATACAGTTTTGATTTAGTTAATCAAATCCAGGGATCAGTTATAATCCCTGGAAACAAAAGCCTCCATCTGTTGGCCGGGAGGGTGTAGGTAACAAAATTAGCAAAATTGGTGGGCCAGCATTTCAGCTGTGGGGGAGGGAATACAGCTGCCTTGAAATCTATACAGACACTCCATGCAGCCCCCTGAGGGATGGGACAGCTGTAGACAGCCTGGGAAGGAAGAAAGAGAAAGATGACCCTGTAGCCTGAGGACTTTGGTAGCAATGCACCCCAGACAATGGAGAAGAAAGGAAAGGAGGCCCTGCCCCCTGGAGGAGGTCCAGCCCCACAGGGAGGAGGGCAGGAGACCTTGTGGAGGCTTATAAACTGGCAGAGAGTGAAAATTCAGAAAAATACTCTGGCTAATTGGCCCACATCAAAAACACAAGGTAACACTAGTGGTGTCACTAGAAGCTTCTGGTAGACTGGAAGTAACTGTAGCAGCAACACACCTCAAACCCCGTCTTACTCCTGACTAGACCAATGCATACCTCAGTGTGCATTTTCTGTACAACATGTGTGGCTTTCAACAAAAATCTTGAGGCATGTAAATGTAGACAGTCTGAAGAGATGAAGGAGTCCTCAGAACCAGACCCAGATGCGACACAAATGTTGACACTACGCCAGGGGGGAAAGTATACAACCAGTCTCTCCTCACATCCTAAGCAGCTCTTCCTGCCCACAGGTCCTATCCCTGTGCTTTAATAAAATCACCTTTTTGCACCAAAGATGTCTTCAAGAATTCTTTCTTGGTCGTTGGCTCCCGACCCTGTGAGTCCCACTATCATCCCCAAAAAATCTCATCGAGAGCTGGCAACATCAAATGGTATGATACATGCAATATTTGGAAGCTCAAAGTAAAAATCATGAAAGAAGAAATACTTGAGGGAAGTGACTGAAGGCCCAGAGCCCTGGGGAGGAAGGGCCCTGAGTGGGGATTTGCCTGGGGACGCCTCGCTGCTCTTCTCTTCCTGCTGTGATGCACTCATCACTAACTTGATATCTGACTAGAAGCACTTTTCCATTTACTTTTTTTAAATCTGAGAATAGCCTTTCATCAGAACATCACTCAGTAGCTCAAGTGGAAACAATGAATGTTTTCAACAATTATAATTTCTGTCACTTTAGCTCCACTTGCTCAGAAGGTTTGGATTCAGGCTGGTGTCACTGAAGAACAGAGGGTTTTCCACAGGATCCACAGCCATGCTCTCGCCTTTCATCACCTGCTTCTCCTCCTCCCCACACTCTGCTTCTGGCCCAGCCAGCTACACACGTGAGCCCACACACCCACATGGCTACACATGTAAGCCCATACACCCACAGGATGGCTCACAGCCCACTGCCGTGCCCTTCCCTCCGAGGGTCGAGAGAGCTGTCTGAACAAAGCTAACATCACTCCTGTGAAGGACAGGCCCTCACCAAGCAGGAGACTCTGGTTGGTCAGCACTAATTTCTCTAGAACATTCTGTGTGAATGAGCTAGATGGCCTTTCTTGTGGTGTCTTCCAAAAGAGAAAGGACCTACGTGTTCTTTTTTTTTTTTTAATGTATGTATTTATGTATGTATGTATTTAGAGCACAAATAGGGAAGGGGCAGAGAGAGAGGGAGAGAGAATCTCAAGCAGTCTTCATGCTGTAAACACAGACCGTGACACAGGGGCTCGAACTGACGAACTGTGAAATCATGACCTAAGCTGGAATCAGGAGTCAGACAGTTAACCGACTGAGCCCCCAGGCGCCCCAAGGACCTACATGTTCTTAACTCGGAAGTGGGCAATACAACAGCCAGAGCATGCTGAAGTTTTCATGGCTCTTCCTGTGACCTCAGCTGGTCCTGCTGAATCATCCATGACTTAGCAGGAGAAAGGAAGAAACTTCAAGACACATCTGACAGTTGATTAGCAGGTGCTCCCAGTACAGATGCATCCTATTTCAATGGAGGAAATCACCATCTGTGTCTGGGAAATAGCTTCCTTTTACACCTTGTGCTTTTGGGAAGTAATCACACACCTAGTTCTCTCCCCTGCTGTATTCCCTTTCTGGTTGACAGGTGTGTTGAAAGATCTCTGCTTATTACTTGCTGGTTCAATGCTGTTGTAGACAGAAGAATGGAGAAGCATCTCAGCCCCACAAACACTCATGGACAGTGAGTGGGCAGGAGGGTGCCCCGCACTGTAGGTTCTTAGCAGCTACCGCTGTAGTCCATTGTTTGGTGTTTTCATTGTTGTCATTCACTGCTTTGCCCTTGAGCAAAGTCCTTGAAGGAGAATAAAGAGACAGAAACATCTGACATCTCACAGGCAGGGGCAGTGCCCAATTCCTCCTACCTAACGTGTCTGAATGGACAAATCCAGAATCCATGAGCTCTGGGTCTTAATACCCCTGAAAGATGAAAGAGAGGAGTTCCATCATTAGATTCTAGTTTCCCCATTATACAGTGGGCTCCCTTGCTGTGTCTTCAGCAGTGAGGTCTGTCAGTGCCAACAGCTGGCACCTGTGCCCTGAAGGGGGTCCAGCATTCCCACACGTGAATCTCCTGAACCCTCACTTCCATCCCTGGAAAACAGTAGCTTCCACAGAGCAAACCCTTGTGACTGCAGTAAAGGGTACCTTTTAAAATGGACATAGGGACTTCAGGAACAAGTCATGGGTACTGGACAAAACGAAATTTGGAAAATCATTAAGGAAATAAGAGAAAGTCAAAGAAAGAGTGCAAAAATTATGATGTCTTCAACAATGAAATGTCTAATGTTTCTTGAGAGCCACAACTGTCTGAAATGGAACACAACTTGGAAATTTTAGCAACAGAGGAAAAGCGATTTATGTAAAACAAACAAAAAGCTTTTTGCTAAATTGAAAGTAGGTTTAATCGTTTCTAAAACATCTTGTAAAATGGCATAAATGCTGTACCTTGAAGAAAAAACCTCAACTAAAGGAAATTGCAGATTGCACACCAGACATTTCCACCTTCTCTCACATGCATAGATACAGGCGGGAGCTGTAGATTCTGAATATAAGAAAGAAATAGCAAAATGTGTAAAATGCAGGTGCATTCAGTGTTTAAAGCACGTATTTGCCACATTAAACCACACTGCATTTTTTGAGGGCTCAAAGTTGTCATCACATAGAGAAGTCTGAGTCAAAATGTCACATTAAGGAAATAAATGATACAAAAATATTAAGAAACTCAAGAATGTAGGGAAGATTGACCAAGCTGCATGCCCGGAACAGACGTTCAGGGACCAGGAGCACCTGCTGAGGTTACTAATGGAGACATGAGTGCGGGTCAGAGGGAGAGGGAGGGAGACAGGATTCAGAAGCCCCACAACAGCAATGATGAATCTGGTAAATAAGAAGAGCCTCCCTTCCTGAGAAATAATGGGAGATCTGGACAAGACATAGGAACACTGTCTTCCTAAAGGAATAAGTAGCAACATGGCTGTGGTTCAATGAGGGGTCACAGTTTAGGACAGGAAGGGGACGGAGTAAGGTGAGGACGTTTGGAGCAGTTTTGCTGGGAGCCAATGACCGGCAGTTCGGGATGCCTGGAGACAACTGTGGGTTGGGTTTGCCGATTAGTGAGAACAAACCGCCACCCCCCAACCCCACCGAGGGCCTGGACCCAGGATTAGCCTGTGTGTTGCATGGCAACCTTAAAATTGTCTAAAATCATGTTAAAAAGATAGGATTCCCAATACAAATCAAAACCACACTGAGATACCACCTCACACTGGTCAGTGTTGCTAAAATGAACAAATCAGGAAACAATAGATGCTGGCAAGGATGTGGAGAAATGGGAACCCTCTTGCACTGTTGGTGGGAATGCAAACTGGTGCAGCCACTCTGGAAAACAGTGTGGAGTTTCCTCAAAAAATTAAAAATAGAACTACTCTATGACCCAGCAATAGCACTACTAGGAATTGTATTCAAAGGATACAGGAGTGCTGATGCAGAGGGGCACACATAGCCCAATGTTGATAGCAGCACTTTCGACAATAGCCAAATTATGGAAGGAACCTAAATGTCCATCAACTGATGAATGGATAAAGAAGATGTGGTTTATATATACAATGGAATACTACTTGGCAACGAGAAAGAATGAAATCCTGCCATTTGCAGCACCATGGCTAGAACTGGAAGGTATTATGCTGAGTGAAATAAGTTAGTCAGAAAAAGACAGATATCATTATGCTTTCACTCATCTGTGGGACTTGAGAAATTTAACAGAAGACCATACAGGAGGGGAAGGGGAAAAAATAGTTACAAACAGAGAAGGAGGGAGACGAAACATAAGAGGCTCTTAAACACAGAGAACAAACTGAGGGTAGACAGGACGGGGGGCAGGGAGAGGGGAGCATGGGTGATGGGCATTGAGGAGGGCACTTGTTGGGATGAGCACTGGGTGTTGTGTGTAAGTGATGAATCATGGGAATCTACACCAAAACCAAGGGTACACTGTATACACTAAGTATGTTAGCCAATTTGACAATAAATTATATTTAAAAAAAAGGACAGGATTTGCAGATTCCCTAGCCACTGGCCAGAATTCTCCCTTAAGAAAGGTAATTCTATCATAGACCTCAAACTGTTTCTACAAGTGTTCATATAAAATGTCTAGTACTCTGCTTGAAAAAAAAAAAAGATAATAGAACTATAATACGAGGCATGACTTGAAATCTAGAGTATAAAATAAAGAGGTAATAGAAAAAGGCAGGTGAAGTTTTTATTAACTAGGGATAATAAAATACAATGCTAATAATAGTGAAATGAGAGAGAAAAATGTCAAAAATGAACCACAGAATACAAAGAAACAGGATAAACTAATATCTAAATTGTTTGCAACTGGAGGCCAAATAAGATGAGAATCACAGAAGCAATATTTGATGAGATAAAACTGAGAGGTATTAAGTCACAAATGTATGAAAGCCTATGAGTTCCATGGAATTTTTCTGAAATACATTTGGCATATCAAAGTAAACTTTCTGGAAATAAAAGAAAAAGACACAATTTAAAAATGATTACCTAAAAAAGAACAGCAAGGAGATTAATTTTTTAATAGAATACAGGTCAGAGGACCTCATTCTGTAAAGTCACACTGTGAGAGATGTGGCTGTCCGAAGTCGTTGAGAGCAGGGCATCCCAAAGCTGCCACCGGAATGTGGCTGGCGCGTCACTTGGCTAGAGAAGCACCTAGATTTTCAAACCAGGCATGAAGACTCCAGTCAGAAGACTTCCAGCACATTCCACATTTACGCCAGGCCTGGCCTCTGACGAAGCACATGAGAGGCCATTCTCACGGCCACGCCCAGCACCTCATGTACCCAGAGTCCCTGCCCCAGTGCAGGGCAGCCGCTTGGATCTCTCCGCACTTGTGCTTGCCTTGATCGCTTGACTGAGAGAGAACTAAGTTCCGCTTTTTCATATTTGAGTGATTCGTGATTTCCCTAACGTTCTAAAAATGTGTTGAAATAATGAAATAATTTTACTAAAAATGCTTATATCTTAAGTTGACATCAGTGGCCCTGTATGTGTGAAGTCAGTTGGCTGTAGTTAGAAGCATTTTACATAATTGGTATCTGAGACTCCCTGCTTGCCAAAACCAGGCCAGAAGAGTTTTTCTTCTGTTCATATCTGAAGTCATTTTTATATTGTATTTTATTTTGATCTCAGTGGAAATTTATTGCTGGTGTGACTCATCAAGCCTGTCATTACTTTACCACAAGTTTTGCATGCTGGAATAAAAATTATGTAATTAAAATCATATTAACGTATTGATAGCACTGGTGCCCATAAAACACAGTTGTTCACAAGTACACAGGACATGCAGACTCGACACTTCTGCACTCTTCCCCTCAGCTTCACTGAGTAAAACACAGATTGGACCAGGCTGATGGAGAGCTTGCTAGGGCAAGAAGAGAGAGGGCCATGCGAGGCGGACCAGGAGCCCAGTCACTGGACAGGTGCATGTTGAAGTGTGGGAAAACAGAGGTCTTGGTTGCACTGGGCTAACCTAACATCTGGGCCAAATGGCCTTGTAAAAGCTGATTGGTATTTTATTTCTTGATGACTAGTTGTCCACTGAATCACGATCTCTGCTGCAGAATTCATGACGGGCAACATTCAATTCCATTCCATTCACTCAGTTCATGACCACTAAGTCCCCATGAAAGTTTGGGTTTTATCTCTTCTCAGAGCGTATAAGGGCCACCCAGTTTTCCCCAAGTCCAAAACATAAAGTTTTCTCTATTAATTTGGTAGAAGTAAATACTTTTCTACTATCTTTGAAACCCCAAGCTATCTCCTTATTGTTGTAATTTTGTATTTGAATTTCCATACTTTTTGAGTTTTTATAGTTCAGATGATTGATAAATAGAAAATTTTCTTGCTAAAGAAAAAATCAGTTGAATATCAGACAAGATTTCTTTTTGGTTTGACAGCCAAAACCAACCAAACAAAAACAAAAACAAAAAACTAATTTCAGATATAAACATCCACCTACGTTTTTCACCTTGCAGGATCTAACCTATCAAATTATAGGTTTATATATTTATCTTTTATATCATTAACCAATTAAAATAAAGATAGAACTTTATTAGATGACTCACCTAAAAAATTAAAGTGACTTTATAAATTTGCTCATTTTACTCTATTAACAAAAATAGGCCCTTTAAATAGATCTACAGAAAAATAAAATGACCAATACAGACATTTATCCAGATGAGTGAAAAGTGCAGTGCACCTCATACATACACACACACACACACACACACACACACACACACACAGCTCTGCCATAAATACAGCCTCAGCACCCGCTTCTGCAGGTGTAATTAGCAAGCAGCCCCAGGCCATGTCTACCCCACCCCCAAGAGTGGTTCTGATGGTGGACAGAAGAGGCACCCTGAGATGTATCAGACAGCCATAATGAAGTATGGGGAACTGCTGGTCACAGTGGTGGCTTCCCAATGACCTGGTGCTGAGTGTGTGCATGTGTGTGCATGAATATGCGGGTGTGTGGGGGTGCCTGTGTGTGCATGTGGGAACTTGTGTGTGCATGATTAGGCACCTGCATGTGTGCATATGTGCGCCTGTGTGTGCATGTGTATGGGTGTGCCTGGGTGCATGTGGGTGTCTATGTGTGCATGTGTGTGGGTGTGTATGTGTGTGTCTGTGCTTGTTTAACTACTAAGTCAGCACATAAAATCTGGGACAACACCATAGAAATCGTAACCATTGAATAAATTTTCAAGAAAACCCATTTGAGAAAAGTTGCTCTGGGCATTTATTTTTAATGGAGTCCCAGATTATAGGTTTTCTAAATGTGTTAAAAGTATTTTTATGTTTCCTTTCAAAGAGGTGACATTTCAATTTCACCTGCAGTAAGCCATCAATGCATGATGTAAATTCTGTTTTCTCATTTGATTAAGCTAAGAAGATATGTGTGATGTCTTCACCCATGTGAATAATTTGACAAGGTTTTCCTTGCATAAACTCAGTTATGCAAGTGTCCCTTGTCACGTGGAAGTTTTCTTCTCCATTCTTGAAATGCCTGTTAGTGAGCGTCAGTGACAGAGGCCCACATCCTAACTGTGGAACAAGTTCATGGTCTTCTATTTTAATTAGTGTCTGGAAAGTAAAGTGGCAGATTTCCCTAGGACTTACTGTTTGCTTTCCCTTTTTTCTCTCAGCAGCAAGAGGTGGCATCTTCCAGATTTGCAGTTCAGGTGTTACCCTCGAGAGCTCGGCAGCTCAGCACAACTGTGCAGGGTGCACCTGGCCGCACATCCAAAAGGAGGCAGGCACATAGATGACCAAGCCTGCCAGCACCTCCCAGCTCTGGACACTGATCTCCCTGGGCATCTCCCTGACAAGGAATTGGTTCCGAGCCCCTCCCTTGGGCAGCAGGACCCTGCTGCCGTGCCCATGAGAGTCCGCAAAGAGTTTCAATCATCACTTTTTAAATCTGTTGGCTCTGTGTTGCTGATTCTCACCAGGTGAGGTGGTGGGCGTGGAGGGTTGAGACTTTTATAAACTCTGGGAGGCCAGAGTTTGTCACCCATGACCGGGGCAAGTTCTGGGTCCCCAGGTTGGGCTGAAAATCGGTCTCGGCCACTGCCCAGCTGTGTGGCTGCAAGTTTGCTGCAGCTCAGCTTCCTACACCCACCCCAGTGTCGTCCCCAGCAGGGGGCTGCCCTGCACTCTGTGGGTGGCTTGCACAGGTGGGGGCTGCAGGGACTGTGAGGACACTCCAGAAACGAGGATGAAGGTAAGCCTGGGAGCTTTTTTAGCACAGTGGGTGACAAGCTCTTTAAATGACCTATCAGCAAATAGTGTTGAGATCCCATATTTGTGTATTTACATATTCACAAATTATGTATAACCCTCTACATTTAATAATGCAGTATTAAACATCTACATATTATTGTATTAACTTTTCCTATAGTTTATAAAGTATTACAAACTAAAACCATAAACCAAGTGAGCTAAAGATGACACAGGATGACAGCAAATGACTCATTCACTAGCAGAGCTAGTATCCAGGCCTGTGACCCTGAGGGCAGGGCTCATATCAATGGTCTTGACTGAAACGACATTTTATTTATTTATTAAAGAAATTTTTTTAATGTTTATTCATTTTTGAGAGACAGCGCGCGAGTGGGGAAGGGGCAGAGAGAGAGGGAGACACAGAATCGGAAGCAGGCTCCAAGCTCCAAGCTGTCAGCACAGAGACCGACACAGGGCTCAAACTCACAAATTGAGAGATCATCACCTGAGCCGAAGTCAGATGCTCAACTGACTGAGTCACCCAGGCGTCCCAATTGAAAAGGCATTTTAAAACTTTCACCGAGACTCCATTGTGGCCATAGGCTCTGCTTGGTTGACAAGGATGCCATTCACAGATGGGTGAGTATCAGCCTCCCCTCCCCCATCCCTAGTGTCCCTCTTGTCCTTGTCTTATCAGGGACAATACTCCCCCTAGTAACATAATGGGGACTCCAAACTTCAGCATACTGAACATGTGGAGTAAGAGGGGGAGAGATGGCACCGAGGAACGGGATGCAGTGTTCAGCCAACACGGAAAATGAGTCAAGCATCTGTTTCCTTCCTGTTTTGAGATGTCATACCTCTTGCTAAACTCCACCTCCTGGTGTCACCGGGCAGCACTGCTGGGAGCAATACTCCCACTATGCGGTTTTTCTGCACATGTAATCACACAAGAATATTTGTCAATGTCTTTCCACTAAGAAGACATATTTAAAAAAATGCAAAAGCAGAAAACCAATAATCATTGACAATGACAGACATATGTATAGAGAACATTTTAAGAAGACAAGAAAGTCACACATCAGGACCAACAGGTTGTAGAAGCTACACAGCAGCTTGCACACAGTACACTCAGAACCACTCACAGGGCAGCTGTCTCAAGTAGAATTTTGGACAGAAGGGCACCCAAGCTCAGGGGTACAAGTCTGGCTCCCAGACAGCAAACCCTGCGATTCTGGGGCTTAAAGGAGAGCCTGCAGTCTTGCCCAAGGTTCAGCTCCTGCTGTCCTTTTTGGACTCACCATCAGTGTTTGTGGCTGGTGAAGGCAAGCATCCTGCACTAAGGGCAACATTCCATCCACACCAGGGAATCAGATGCCACTGAGCTCCTGGAGCCTTAGACCAGAATTGTGTCCTGGTGTGCAGGTCTCCAGAGTAGCTTAGCTGAGGATTAGTCACATCATTTCGGAACGGATGTCTTTCCACAAATTTGTTAGAACACTTGATTGGAAGCTTTACAAAAAGTGCAAATGTATCATTTTAGATGTGAAAATGCTGCCACTTGCAGGATAAGAATTATTCTGTCCTCCCTAAAGGCTGCTTGATCTGCAGGCTGGTTTGCTTTCAGTTTTCGTCACTGCGACATTGTTTCCCTGGTGTCTGTGTGATGCCAGGGTCCTGACTCCTGTGACTGCCCCACATCCCAGCTTCACTCAGGGTCCTCAGACAGTCCTCCATGCTGGCCCAGCTCCAGCTTTGGTGGTGGGTCCCTCTCTGTCTCTTCACCCAGAACCCTCTTCTCCCCTCACTGCATATGGTGGCCCATGTCTCCAAAACTGGCACCTGCCTTTCTCTCCTTGAAACTGCCTTCTTCCTTCTCTGGGAACATGTCCAGGGCTGGACACTGCTACTTGCCAGGACACTCACCCCCTTCTCAGCCCCAGACATCCCTTGCTACCACCACAAGACTCCACTATGTCATCCATGGATGCTCCTACCTGTACATAACTTTACTTCCTACAGCCATCACTCAAGCCAACACATGCCTTTGTCCGAATGAGGACTCCAGAGCTGGCTCATGCCCCATGAAGGAAGGTCAACAGTCAGACCCAGCTGGTCTAGCCTGCCATGTTGGCTCACAAACTCTATTCTGAGAAGGATTTCCACCTCCAGTAAACAGCCATCCCAATCCTGAGTGGGAGGCTGATTACACACTGATTTCTTCTCTGAGAAAGGCATCTTTCTCTGCAATTTACTACCAAGACCTCAAGACCACTGCACTGCTGGCACCCAGACAACTGGGTGCTCTGCGAGCACTCCCCACAGCTGTAGCAAGAACCAGGCTCTGGACAGTGACCAGCAAGTTGAAGCTCCATGTCAGAAGGTGGTGCATGGGGAAGGGATATTGTGTACACGTACATGCAAGTGAAGGTCAAGTAACATGGGGAGAAGACAGCTTGTACCTACTGTGACTGCAGCGCAGGGAATTGCAAAGTTTAAAGCTTTTTCTTTCACAAGCAATGTTGATGGTAAGCATGCTGTCAGATGGCACACACATGGGTGCTGGTTCTGCATTCCAGGGAAAGGTTTGGGTGGAGGTTTTCTGTGACTGTGGATTCTTAGAAGAGGTGAGGTTACCAGTTATGCCAGGGTGACTGTCATCCTCTGGAGGTTGCAGCCAGGGATCCAGTAGCATCTTTGGAGGATGGCGGAGGCTGGCACACCCAGAGGCTACTGGATTCACTCTTGCAACAAGTGCTATTGTCACACTGGGATTGGGTTCTTGTCAGGTCATGGGCAATCATAAAGACCTCAAGCTTAAAGAGAGCCTGACTGGTAGAGTTACTGTGGGAAGGCCCTTTCATCAATTGAAATTGGTCTTCATGAAAAGTAATGAGGCCTGTATGTTACCCAGACAATCTCTACCTTTTGGCCGAACTATTTAATGCATTTACATTCAATGCAATTATTGAGATGCTTGAATTTACATCTGCCATTTTGTTATTTATTCTACATTATTTTAACTCCTCTGCTTTTTTCTTTCTGCATTTGTTTTAAACAATTTTTAGTGTATTTTAATTCTTCTGCTCATTTTTAAACTGTGTTTTTGAAGGGATTTTTTAGTGGTTGCTCTATAGATTACATTATACCCCTTTAACTTCAGTTGAATACTGACTTTATCATTTTGAAATATGCAACTGCATCCCAACTTAGGTGCTAATATGTTCTTAAAATCAGTTTCCTGTCACAAAATCCAATAAATATTTATGTAACCTATGTGGCAGTCCAGTATAGCAAGGAAAGCATCAGGTTGGACTAAAGTAGCATCCACCTGACATGCATGTGAGAAACTAATTGGTCAGTGTTGGTGAAAGCACATAGATTCTTAAAAATTGTATTTCTTAAATATTTTTAGGGGCACCTGGGTGGCTCAGTTGGTTAAGCGTCCAACTTCAGCTCAGGTCATGATCTCACGGTTCATGGGTTCGAGCCCCGCGTCGGGCTCTGTGCTGACAGCTAGCTCAGGGCCTGGAGCCTGCTTCAGATTCTCTATCTCCCTCTCTCTCTGACCTTCCCCTGCTCACACTGTCTCTCTCTGTCTCTCAAAAATAAAAAATAAAAATTAAAAAAAACATTAAAAAATAAAAATAAAATAAAAATATTTTTTGTCATATTTGTATCTGTGGTTGGTATTTATACATCAGAAAGCTTATTAAGACTTTATACCAATTTGTGGTCAAAGACTTTGACTTACGTTGGAAGTTTTCTGAATCCCAACACCAGCCTAACAGGAAACCAAGTACAGCAGCTACTCATTTGCATCGTGTGGGCAGATGTAAAATTGACTGAGTTGTAATCACTTGTTAGCTTTTTATCAATGCACTGGGAGGCTAAATTATACTAGACCAACCCCTGCAGCAGCAAGTTCTACAGGGATGAGGCTGGATATGACAGGAACTCAGCAGAAACCCTGTCTTTCCAATCCAAACTGGGAAGATCAGTCAGGCCTGCCATCAGTAACACTAGAACCATTGGAAACACTTTCCCTGCAGCCCTTGTGAAAGAGCAAGTCCCTCAGAAAGCCCCTGTGGTCAGGAAGGCATGTCAGAAAACAGCCCCCTCTAAAACAAACAAATAAAAAGGCGTGCCTGGATGGTTCAGTCAGTTGAGAGTCCAAGTCTTGATTTCAGCTCAGGTATGATCCCAGGGTCATGAGACTGAGTCCATTTGGGCTCCATGCTGCACGTGGAGCCTGCTGGGGATTCTCTCTCTCTTTCCCTCTGCCTCTCTCTCCTGCTCATTCTCTCTCCAAAAGAAAAGAAAAGAAAGAAAAGAAAAGAGAAGGGAAGAGAAGAGAAGAGAAAAGAAAAGAAAAGGAAAGGAAAGGAAAGGAAAGAAAAGAAAAGAAAAGAAAAAAGAAAAGAAAAAAGAAAGAAAATGAAAGGAAAATAAAGGAAAGGAAAGGAAAGGAAAGGAAAGAGCTCCTTCAATGGTGGAAGTGATGCGAAGCCATGTTTGGTGACAGCCCCTCAGGACCAGCAGATGTGCAGCAGGGCCAAGGGGGAAATAACCTCAAGGCTTGTTAACTATTTCTTGATTTCCAGGACCCAGTAACTCAGAAAATTTTCTCTTTGAGAATTTTAATGAATTTCCATGTCTTTTATTGGTAAAAATTTTCCACACAAGAAAATGTGATACCTTTATTCCCAAGAATTAATTTACAACTTGACTTTACACTTTTTCAGGGAGTTTGTAGATTTTAGTATATAGCAAATTATAGAAAGGAATGTTACTCCTCATTAAAAGTGTCACACTGACAAAAATATGCTGCTCTGGAAAGAAATCCCTTTTTAAATTTAAATCTAAACAAAAAGAAAGCAGTATTGCAAACGTGCCTGCTTTATCCAAAATGAATTACAGCCACCATAGCTGAATCTCTCTTAACTGAGCTGTTCAGTAAGATCACTTTTATCCAGAATCTGAGCACAGTAGATCACTTCTGTGATAGTTAAAGTAATCATTGTTAGAAAGGGTACACATAAAGTAGAAAACAGCAATACTGAAGTCAGAGATCTCACCAGCCAGGGCGCTTCAGAACTTCTAGCCAGAGAGAAAGGAGTCCTTGCCAGTTCCCTTCGTTTGTTTTATAAAGATCTTTTATCCATGTAGAAAAAAATGTCTAAGATATTTTGATTCATTTGGGGAATGTAAGTGTTCCAACAGCTTTTAAGTTTGTAAGATTTGACGTGGGTTACACCTTTTTCATTTTATTTTTATTTGAAATAATTAGTGGGCAGATCCTATGTGATGGATTCTAAATTAAAGGCTTCTTGTCCTAATCCAGGATGTGTACCTGCAGGTGCTTTTCGCCTTTAGCCTTCCTCAACCTCCCGAGGAGGAAGAAGTGGAAAATCTATAGGAAGCCGCACTGTGTAATTAACTTAAAAGCATTTTTTAAAAGGTCTGTCATTGTAACAGCATTGTAATTACTGAAAGCAAGTTCACACAGCCTTACTGTCAGTGTCCTGGCAGTCGTGGCTGGATATGGGGATGGACCGACGGCCCATGAGAAACACAGTGGCCATTCTGTGGGTCTGGAGTGATAGGAATTCAGGGTGTCTCACTGGGGTGATGAGGTTCAGTGGGTCACATGGCCAAGCTAAGGGTGTGCCGAATGACTTCCCGTGAGATCTATTCACGGGAAGATCTAGTTATTGGTTTTGACCCAGGGGAGTGAGGAAGTGTCTGTGAGCCTGGGGAGTCAGTACTGGGGACAAGCTGGGGCTTTCCTCTGCTGGCAGCTGAGAGTTGACTACAGGTGGCTGCTGACCCTGGAGAGGGGACCTACTGAAGATCCCATGAGATGGCCATCCCAGGGCAGTGCCAGTGGACCAACATCTCCAGTTTGGGGACACAGTTTGGGACACTTTGGCAGCCTACTCATTATCAGACACCTAAACACATGCTGCCAGTGCTGATAATCCCTCTGGTTCGAGGCACCAAGGACCCTTCACGTGCAGAGTTCAAAGGAAAACATCGAGCAGTAATCGGAAATGCGACAGCCCACGTGCAACTAAAGAAATCTTGTTGAAAAGAAAAATGCACACTCTGTAGAAAAGGAAGCTATAACTCTCTCACACACACAAATAAATTTCAGATTTTCTGACATTATATGACCTTAAAAACTAAACCAGTAGAGTAACTTAAAGTTGACGTCTGAATATCTACTTAGAATCCTGAATGACCAAAGAAAAGAAATGAGGAGCAAAGATAGAGATACAGATCTGACGACTGTCCAGAGTGACAGGGGGTGGGGAGAGAACATGTGCACAGGGTCCTGAGCGTCACACGATCTCAGCATCACCTGCATGAAAGGGCTGAACAGGTGGAAACTAACGAAAGTCATGATCTACAAGAATAAATAAAAATATTTTGAAATCTTCCAGACATAAAGACAAGTTACTGAAAATAGAAAAAGAATAAACAAGCCTCTGGCTTTTGTAATACAAGACAGGAAGCTAAAACAAAACAAAACAAAACAAAACAAAAACAACTTTGGACTGATGCTTACTTTTGTTTCCGAGGAAAAGGGTACAGTCCAGGAATCCTACAGCTCGATTATACAAATTCATCTGTCAAACAAATGAGATGTATTTCCTGGTTCCAGAGTGCAGGTGATGAAGAATACCGTACAGCAGTGGCACTCAAGCCAGCATGTGCTGGAGTCACTGGGAAGGTCTGTTGAAACAAGGACAATGGTCGGACCTGGAGTTTCTGGTTCAGCAGGTGTAGGGCAGGGAATTCACAACCCTAACGAGTGACGCTGATGTGGCTGGTCTGGGCTCCACATTTTGAGAACTGCTGCTCTAAACAAATGACCCAGGACAGGGGAACAGGCACAGAATCACAGATATTTAAAGCAGACGATGCTGTGTGACAACCCGAAAGATCGCAGCGGAAAACACTGGAACCCACAGTCACACAGGGACCCCACGTGCACACTGGTTTCCCAGCACTTCTATAGGACTCATTTCTCTACAGTTCCTCAGTGCAGTTTTCAACACCAACTGCGCCCATAAATGAGTGGGTCTTGAGCCACACTTGGTCTATTTTCCATCCCAGCACTGACAGTGCCCTGGCCTTATTATTACAGCTTTAAAGCAGGTCTTGCTCTCAGGGGAGCACAGCCTTCCACCACGTGCTTCTTCGACTTTCATTCCCCTGTGCCTTGTAGAGTCAGTGTGCCTAGTCCTAAAAAGGACAGAAAAATGTTGACATTGCATAGGAACTATGGAATATCATGGGAAAAATGAAATTTTATAATATTCCCATAAATTTCCAAAGAATTTTAATGTATATATTTCTAAATACCACACATCTGTTCCTAATATTATAAACTCTATATCTTGGATTTTTCTGTATTGTTTTTTTATTTTACCTTGAACTGTAATTAATTTTAATATATTGATATTCACCCAGAAGACTTGCTGAACACACTTATTAAAACTATTGATTTTTGTACCCAGAATATAAACACTTTATTTTATATATGCATTAATTTTTTACAACCAGAATATATGTGTGTGCATATTCATCCAGATTTTATATACAGTAAAACCCTGGATCATGAGTAACCTGTTCTGTGACTGATCCGAAAGACAAGCCAACATTTCTAACAAATTTTAACTTGATAAACGAGTGACGTCTTGTGATACGAGTAGTACGTGACGCTGAACATCACACGATCACAACTGAGCCAAGGGTTTCTCTCTCTCTCTCTCTCTCGCTGTGGGATTGTGGGTGATCGTCAATGCAATGTCACATTTCTGTAAAATCCTCAAAAGGAGGCAAAAGCAAGTGTCACCAGATAGGTTCCCTGTTTAAGTTGCACGAAAAGAAAAAGATTCCATTGAGCCAATAGAGAGCAGTGATTCTGTCAGTGATAGTGAAAGTAGTCCTACACAATAACCCTCCTCTCTCTTGTCTCCCTCACTCCAGCCGCAAAAGTTTTCAAAGATAAGTACTGGTAAATTTGTTTATTTTTCTTTAAATTTTGTGTTTTCTTTATTATCTTGTATTGTATTATAGTATTGTAATCATTTTTATATGAATATTTTTGGGTTGTGGAACAAATCATCTGAGTTTCCATTATTTCTTTGGGGAAATTCAATTTGATACACAAGTGCTTTGGATGACAAGCATGTTTCTGGAACTTAGTATGCTCGCAAACCAAGGTTTTACTTATACAAAGATAGAGCTTGCATGTGTGTACACATTCATCCAAATTATATTTATGTGTGTGTGTGTGGCCCATGAAGAGAAAGATAATGTATTATATATACAATAGTGACTTTCTTGAGCTTCTTTATAATTTCACCACCTAGGTATGCACGCTTAAGCTGTACACTTTAATTATGCTCATTGTTTAAAGAAATAATTTTATGGAGCACCTGGGTAGCTCAGTCGGTTAAGTGGCCTACTCTTGATTTCAGCTCAGGTTATGATCCCAGGGTTTTGGAATTGAGTTCCATGTCCCTTCTCCCTCTCTCTACCTCTCCCCCCACCTCAAAATAAATACACAAAAATAAATAATTTTATGATTGTTGATTTATATTATACCTCTTTTGCTCAGTCTTTTGCGTATAAGATCTATCCATGGGGTGCACATGGCTCTAGTCCATTAATTGTGCTGTAGAATTTGATCATGGAAACATGATTCTACTTTCTACCATAAGGCCACATTAGACCTTCTCCCCACTGATGAACAGTGTGGTTGCTTACAGGTGGAACAATTATAAACAATGTTGCCAATACCTTCATGCATGCAGTTCACGCATTTCCTGCAGGATACATTCCCTTGAGGGGGTTCCTGGGACAGTTTACAGATCCTTCACCTTACTTCCTTTGCTGTAACAGATATGCTCTACCTGCAAGCTGTGAGGACTTCTTCTGCATACTTCCCTCACAAAGTTTGTGTTGGCAGATTTTTAGTTTTTGTATCCCAGTCGATTTACAGGAATATTTCACTGCAGTTTTAATTTGAAATAGCCTAATCAACAATGGAATGTTAAGCATATCTTTATGATTGGAGTCATTTGTGTTGCTTCTTTTTTGAATTTTCCTTCAAGATTCTCATCCACTTTGTTTTTGGAGGTGTTTAGATATCTGTCTTATTTATTGGTTTTATTAATTTTTATATATTGTGAGTTCTTGTTCATTTTAGGTTCTATAGATCGCATTTTATTTGCCCCTCTATCTGTCTTGTCTTTTCTTCCTTAAGATGTTCTTTACATAAACAGAACATCTCAATTTGTACAGTTAGTTATTTTCTCTTTTACAGTTAATGCATTTTGTTTCTTTGTAAATTTGTTTGCCTACCCCATGTTATAAAGATTTTCTAATAAACTATTCCAAGCTTAACAGTTCTTCCTTTCAGGTTTGGAGGCACAATCTACTTGGAATTTGTTTTCCTTTGTGGGGTAGTTTCATTTTTCCCATGTGAGTGTCCACATGCTTGAGGACTATTTGTTGCAGTGTTTGCTCGATCCCCACCCACACCTCCTTGTCATGCAGCAAGTGCCCACATACATGTGGGTTTTTCTCTGGATCCCCTATTTTAGCCAAATTTGAGTCAATCTCTATGCCAATTACACAAAACTTTGTAATAACTCCAAGTCATGTATTAGAAATGATTTTCCATTTTGTCCTTCTTTGAGACTGATTATTCTAGGCCTTTTGTATATATAATTTTCAGAATCAGGTTTTCAAATTAAATTCACACACATTCACAAACACACAAGCTTGTTGAAGTATTGTCTAAGAATACAATTGGATCTGTAAATTACTTTTGGAGGAATGTACATCTTTACAATATTGAGATTCCTAACCTATGAGCAGATTCACTGTCCCCTGTGAGAGGGTACCAGGCCATCCATGGAAAGGTATGCAGGGATGAACCTTCTAGAAGGCTGGGTTATCTCTGCTTTCAAATCTGTGGGTGTGTCTCTGCCACAGGGTGAGGAAGGAAGCCTGAATAAATACATACACATCTACATAGTTATGACTTTGACTATAAATAATAGAAAATTCAAAATACTTTGGCTGAAACAAGTGTTAAAATCCATTAGTTAATGTAACTGAAAAATCTGGGCAACTGGCTTCAGGCATAGTGTGATCCAGGGCTACACTGTCATCTCTTCCCTTGTTTGTCTCCTTCCAGCAGCCTCAGGCTCACATCCTGCAGCACTGAGACCAGAAAAAGAGAGAGAAACCTCTTCCAGGGACACTGGGAAGGGGGGTGGCTCCTCATGGTGATGGTCAGCTCACTACGTCCTTCTAAATCTGTCACCAACATGGAGTTAAGACCCAAGGAAGTACCACTTTCAGTCATCACAGAAAACAGATATAGACAGAACACTCAGTATGGATGCTGTAACCAGGAGAAGCAGGTAGATGTGTGGGCTTCACTGTCGCAGGATGACCTCTGTCTTGGTCACAGTACTCAGGTTGCACGGTCACTTCTGGGTCCACATCAGTGTAGGGATTTCAGGGAGACAAGTAAAGGTGAAATATGTGTTATGCCCCTCTAGGAAAACAGAGGTGTTTTCTTTGTTTCCTCATTGAAGGTGATAGACGTCCAGAATAATCTGTCTACATCAATAATAACACATCAAAACATTCAGTTACTTAACTTACTTTGAGTGTTTACACACATCCTCACTTCAACAAAATAGATATCATTTTTATTTAGTTATTATTTCCACTAACAGCCATTGGGGACTTAATTAATGTAGGGATGGAGGGTGCTTTAACTTCAGTTGATTAAATTTTCTCAGTGAACTCAAGGCAAACTGCATCAAGTTTTCACTACTAAATCCCTTGAAGCAGTTTATTAATTGAGAAAGATGAATCTGGCCTGGGAATGTTATCATAAATGTAATTGAGTTGGGGATTTAATAAATATGCTGCCTTTGCTGGCAAAGTAGAGGAGTAAATAGTTGTTGGAAAGAAACTCAGCTGTGTCACCATACGGTGCAGTCTAGCCCTGTACATGGAGAATCAGGCAGGGGACTGGCCGTTTCTGCATGTCCTTGCTCTGCCACAGGCCATTTTCAAATCCAGAGCTGCACAGACCTTCCATTGCTTCCCAAATGTCTTTCCAAATTAATGTCATGTCATTTTCCTTCTTTCCCTTGCCTGGTAGCATTCCTGGAGTCCTAGGATGCAAGGATGAGATGACTGTAGCTTTCTTGAATGTCTCAGTGTCAGCTTCTCAGGATGCTTCAGCTCTCCTCATCATCTTGACCACACAGGGAGCCTCCTGCAAGGGTTAATCCTCGACCCAGGCCTGAAATTGGCCTGAGCTGCTTTGCTGAAGTGCTTGCCACAGTGTTGGGTGTTGCGCAGGTCTTGGGTGCTAAGACGTATGGGTGCACCTGGGCTGGGGCCACGGAAGGGCTGATATTGGGAATATGCTTACATGACCAACAGGATAACTAAAGCCTGTCTTAGGCTCCCTGGTTCTGAGGTGTTTGTGCACAGTCCCATGGATCTTGATCAGAGAGGGAGGACTCTTCTAACACGGTCTGCAGAAGGAGGACAGCCAAATCTCTGAACCTCTCTGAGGGAGCCTTTGGCTAGAACCTGCATCCTTACCTCATGCATATCCTCACATGACCCATCCCCTCATCTGATGCACTCTCTCACTTGATCTATGCTGTTACCCACTGCACACCCTTGCCTGACCCATATACTCTTCCCTGATGCATCTCTCCCTGATCCATATCATTACCTGATGCATTCTAACCTGACCCTAATCCTTCCCTGATCCATGTTGTTATATGACGGATGTCTATACCTGATCTATATCCTACCTGAGGTACGCCTTTATCTACACACATCCCTATCTGATCCATATCTTTACTTCACTGTTACTGCTGTGTTCTATCTTTTTCCTGAAATAAACCATAAGTTTGTCACATAGGTGTCTGGGTCCTATGAGTCTCCTTTAGCAATAAAAAACTCCTTAACTTCCATCAGTTTTGTACAAAAATATAAAATAGTCTTATTTTTAGTCAACAGTATTTCCAGGCTAAGCCAATATTCTTAAAAAATGTCTTTTCTAGATATTTGTAGGGCATTGTTTAAATTTGGAGGGCTGAGTCACTAATTTCTAGTAATAAGTTCAGCGGATGTTTATTTAACAGTAGATAGCTTTTAAAATTTGATCATATCTGATATTATTATAATGTGTAGCATTGCGATCACAGTTATGAAAATAAGATAAACACAAGACATGAATGTCATTGAATTATGTTTTCAGACAGGAGGTTACCTTAACATGTGGTTTCTAAAGCGCCCCTGAGTTCTGTTTTTTTCTTGGGTATCCATTCTGTAGACGTCCTCTCTGGGTCATTCACATTAACTAACATGAGACCAGGGACATCTTGGGAGTCAAAAAGTTAACCTGAAGGCCATCCCAACTCATAGCTTTGCTTAGACACTTACTGAAAGAACTGCTCCAGCCCCAACTGGAGAGAGGGAGTTCTGAAAGAGCCCACCATTGAGCTATCCAGTCCTCCCTGGCTACTCACAAGATGGGACAAAGTGGACAGACCTAGCTCCCTGAATGGCTGTCAACATGCAGACTCTTGACTGGCCATACTTGACATTCCAGCTTCCACCTCATGTGTCCTCAGGCTGGGGAGGCACAGAAGTGTCCTTCTCTGGCCCACAGTCCGCAAACAGGCTCATGGTGTTCTCCTCTATGTCCCCAACAGTCTTGCCCAGGCCTTGTTGATGGATGCAGCACTCCTTGGTCCACAGAGAGTGTGGGTGGGAGTGGTGGTCACAGAACATAACCATCAGGAGAGCACTGACCACTGACCCAAGGGCTATGGGCATGCTGCTATGGGGCTGCAGCAGGGGCTGGAGGACTCGGGGTCCTGGGGGAGGAGGTGGTGACCAGGAGGTGGAGCCTGGGCACCAAGTATACTAAGAACATGCCCCAAGGCATAACAACCACATGGCCAGGCTGATAGGAACTCCCAGGCTACTCCTCTCCCACTGTGTGCACATTAATCTCTAGCAGAGATATTTGTTTATGATGGAAAAGGATGATGTGTTCCCTACCCTTACCTCCATTCAAATGGCCTACATCACAGGTGGTCAATAAATGTTTGTGGAATAAATGAACCTAAAAAGAAAATCACCTTTGTCAAAGTATACCTTAAAGTAGAAACTCTTCACAATCTAACCTGAATATTATGAAGACAGAAAAGAAATCCTCACCTGTGATTTACGGGGTGCCAATGATGACTGGCAGAGGAGCGACACATCTGGAGTAAGTGTCAGGGAAGGAGCAAGAAGGCCCACATGGTGCTAGGTGGGAAGTGAATGTGATAAAATGCCAGGTTGCTTCTGCCATGGAGTCTGCCACCAGAGCCCAGACTGGGCAGAGAATAAACAGTGAGAGCAGAGACTTTGTAGCACAAACACTGTGTCTTTGGCCAGCAAATGCACCTGTATTTGTTCATTTTATGGGCACCTAATGGCTTTTGCAAGGGCTTCATACTCAGTAGCCAAAACCTCCTCAGATGTGACCAGGTGGTGTTGAGACGCAGGACTCTCCAACATATAGGAATGCTTGCAATGGCATCCCACTGTTGAAGGTGTGTTTCCACATAGAGATCACTACAGAGCTCTGGTTATCTGTTTGTGGAAGACTGTGAAATGAAAAGAAACGCATCATATAGCAAAGCCAGCATCTGCAGGAGAAACACCAGGAGACAGCAAAAATGAATCATCAGAAATACAAGCAAGGAACCAGGCCTCAAAGGAGGAGAATTAATCACAAATATTTATTCAGATGTCCTATAGGAACTGAAGAGCTATAAGTGGGGGGGTGGGGGGTGGAGCTTACTGCTGATAATTTAAAAAAGAGCTAGAGCTTTTATCAGTTCCAACTTGATTAGAAGAGTCACCAGAGAAGATATCTGTTTTTCTGTCAAGGGCTTGTGACAGAATCTGTACCCGTCACCTTGGCAGATGGATTTGAACATCAGTGCATTTGTTCAAGTTCTGTGTCCTCTTTTTATATAAGGAAATGCTTTCACATACATAGATCTGTCTGTTTCTGTGTTTTTCTTCTTTTGCAAATCTTAGTCATTTTGATGTGAAATAGCAAAGGTTAAGTGGTCAATAAAAATCAGCATTAAACGTGACTGCCACACTTACTTTTCCAATGTAGCTGATAAATGTAAAATCCACGCATGATTGAGACCACCTACCCACAAAACATGTTGGTTACTTTTGAGTCTTCCCCACCTTGCTTCTGCCTGTTGTGGGAGGTAATGTTGAACCTTGCTCAGATCCTCAAGGGGAACACACAGATGCACAGGAAGGAAAGTGACTAACATCCCACAAGAATCCTTGTGCGACAGTGACTGCAATGTTTACTGCTTCCTAAGAATAGAACCTGTTAACATTCAATTTCTGTTTCAGTTGGATTCATAAGCAAAGATCCTTTATTTCTGCAGAAGTCATGTATGTGAATATAGCTTGTGGGTTAATTTATAACTATGCTCACTTGACCTGGAGAATGGTTGTTAAGTTTATTGGAACTTTTCCTGGTAGAGGAAAGGAGGGCGCTTCAGGTGGGGACCTGCCTTGATGTGAAGTTGGAGGGATGGGACAACTCTTCAGGGCCTGGCCACAGAACTGGAAAGGCAGAAAGCTCTGAATCAGCCACATGGCCAGAGCCTGAAGTCGGCTTTGGATTCTGTGTCTCCCTCTCTCTCTGCCCCTGCCCCCCACATGCTCTGTCTCTCTCTCAAAATAATAAATAAACGTTAAAAAACTTTTTAAAAAGGAGGCAAGACTGTGTTCCCATTCTCCCCATCCAAGGAGGCTGAGGCCAGCCTCCCTTCACAGCCCCTCTGCTCCTTTCCAGGCCCCCTTCCTTACCACTGAGCCTGATCCTGAACTACTGACCACTCCACTGCCAGCACTTCACACTTCACCAGGTGGGTTGAATGCAGGACCATCTTAGAAAATCACTCCTCCTTCTCAATTAAAAAAAATTAAGATGCTTAACAATTTTGATAAAATGGTTTGGGTGGCCCCAGAAAATTGAGGACACAAAGGTGAGGATGGAAAATGATGACTCATCAGGACCCAGGTGGGTGTGAAAAGTATTAAATGACGCATTTTTCATCTCATCACTTGAAAACTTGTACTTTTATGCATGCTTTACAGGTATATAAACTTATAGCCCACCATGACATGCATATTATCTACAAACAAATAAGTATACATACATTAGAGTCATAGTTCCAAGACCTGCTTCCTAATAACAATAGCCACAGAACATGGACCTGGAACCAGACCTTTATTCTTGACAAAGGGCTAGTCTCATAAACCACCAGACCCCTGCAAATGTGGTCAACCAAAAATCTGAGCCTGAGTAGGGTCCCTCAGCTCATGTTTGGAATCTCAAACTGGCTGTCAGGTACCACAGGGTACTCAGGAGAGGAGCATCAATACTACAGGAGCCACCTCTTAGCTTTCAGCTTCCAGCAGACCCCACGGTACCCCTGACAGCAGCATACAGCATCGGCAGCTCCAAAGTAACTGGGCAGAGAGCCTGGGGATATAACCCAGCAGAGTTTCTTGGGAACTCCCAGGATTTGGATGTTGCATGGGGGAGTGATCCTAACTATACCTGTGCAGCTACTGGTAAAATATGACCTTCACGTACGAGTTATCTAAAGTGAGCAAGTGGAGTCTGAACATTCAGGTTGGATACTTAAAATGCGGTACTTGGCACAGCACTCAAAAATGCTATGTGGGATGATCCTTACATGTTTGTACTTATCTCAGATGCAGAGTTGTGCCACTAGGCTGACCAATGAGTGGGAAAGCTTGGCTTTCTGCATTGGTAAGTTCCTAACACAATTACATGTAGTTTTTTCAAATACCTTCAAGAGAACATCTGAGAGAAAGTGGTCAAAATATAATTGCTTCCTAGGAGTAAAATAACAGCACTCATAGAGTCCATTATGACAAATAGTTTCTGCATAATAGAGCCTCTTTTTAAAGTGAGTAGAGAGATTATAGCTAAGAGTGCGATGAGTTGCACTATTTAGAAGCATGGAGTTCTTATTTACTGCTTTAGGGAAAAATAATAAAATTTAAATGTAGTAGTTCTGTTTATCTATCTTTAAAAATATGCTTAACATATAGGAAAAAACCTACATAATTATCTATACAGCCTCTCAGCCTTCATGTCATCATGAGGTTTAAAACTTAGTTCTTCGCAGCTAGGGTGGAAAATAGCTTGTAGCAAGCTCTTCCCTCAACTATCGAAAACTGAGATAGTAGAGTATTTTAATTTGGATGCCAACAATAATGTCTCTTTTGTACATACTCACAGACACAGATCCTGGGTTGAGATGAGAGTCCAGCTTGCCTTCTGTAAACTTCAAAGGGAAGACATCACCTTCACACATAACCATGACCACAGTGTGTGGACATCAGTAAAAGATTCAGTGAATGTTTGAAACCCTGGAAACTTGATAATAGAAATACTGTCATCACAAATGAAAAGCTGCATTAACCCAGGACACTCTTTTCAGAGGATTATTAATAATTGGATAGATAATGAAAACTGTTTTAAATTATCAACTTCAAAAAGGTGTGGTTGACAATCTTTGGAGAAACACTCTTAAGAGACAGTGTTTGCTTTATAGAGTATGAAGTTATACTTTACTGGGGTAATATTTTCTCTTTATCCACATATAGTAAATTAATTTAGCAGAAACTTATTGATTAAATATCTCTGTATTCAAAATTTGAACAAAGTTAATAAAATATAAATTGACATAAGTGTGCCTGGGTGGCTCAGTTGATTAAGCATCCAACATCAGCTCAGGTCATGATCTCACCGTCTGTGGGTTCAAGCCCTGTGTCAGCCTTTTTGCTGACAGCCTGGAGCCTGCTTCAGATTCTGTGTCTCCTTCCATCACTGCCCCTCCCCACTTGTGTTCTGTCTCTCTCTGTCTCTCAAAAATAAATAAATGTTAAAATTTTTTTTAAAAAAGATTGCAATCAAGAAATTAAAACAATATTAGCAGAGAAAAAGCTTGAATATTAATATAAATCTATCCCAATAGAAATTTTATATTGGTGGCCTATGAAATAAGTATACAATTCCCAACTGGAGTTTGATTTTAAAAAATTAACATTTATTCATTTTTGAGACAGGGTGTGAGTGAGGGAGTAGCAGAGACAGAGGGAGACACAGAATCCAAAGCAGGCTCCAGGCTCTGAGCTGTCAGCACAGAGCCTGTTGCGGGGCTTGAGCCCAGGAACCATGAGATCATGACCTGAGCTGAAGTCAAACACTTAATCAACTGAGCCACCCAGGTGTCCTGGAATTTAAATTTTTAAAATCCATTCTCAATAGCACCAAGAGTACACACATTACCCAATTTTGAGTCCACTGTAAAGCAGTGGTAATAAAGACAGTTGATATTAGCAAAAAGATGAACATGAAAATAAATGCAGCAACATAGTGATCCCCACAATAGATCTACAAAAATATAGTCAACAGTTTGTTGATAAAGATGCAAAGCAATTCAATGGAGATAGAATAATATTTTCAACAAATGATGGCAGAAATTTTGGAAAATCATATGCAAACAAACAAAAAATGTAATCTTGATATATAATCCTCACCTTACAGGAAATTAATGCAAGATGAATAATAAAGCTAAACATCAAATTTTTGGAAAAGAGAGAAAAACCTGTATGATCTTGGGTTTGGCAATCGGAAGCAGGCTCCAGGCTCTGAGCTGTGTCTTCAAGTCAACCACAGTCTGCCACCTAGTTTTTTAAATAAAGTTTTATTTAAATACATATATGCCAACTATTTTATGTGCTGTGTACAGCTGCTTTCTCACTACCTCTACAGGCTTGAGTAGCTGCAACAAACACCAAAGGATCCACAAAGGCTAAAGTATTTGATATCTAGCCTCTTACAGAAAATGTTTTCCAACTTCTGCTTTAGATCACAGATAAGAACAAATAAGTTAAAAGATTTTAAGACAGTACATCTTGAAAGTTCTCAAAACACACAAAAAGTTATAGCTATGTGAAGTGATGAATGTTAACTAAACTTATTGTGATAATTATTTTACAATATATACATATATCAAATCATTATGTTGTACACCTTAAACACATGAAATATTATATGTAATTTATATCTTAATAATATTGGTTAATAAAATTGGTTAAAAATATAATAAAGTATGTGAGGGATAAAAATTAAGTACAAATAGGGTAAATGGCCAAGATGACACAATAATACTAAATATATGTGTGTCTAGAAAAAGTTCTGAAATAAATAAATCAAAATTTGATGAAACTAAAGGAAGAAATATAAATATAATTATAGTAGCGATTTATACATCCTCTTTCCTTAACTGAAGGAACAAGTAGACAAAAATAATAGGTATAGATATAGTTCACTAAATTGAAATTTATAGATTGCTACATCCATCAACTGTTGAAGAGGCAGTTTTTACAGATGCACAGGATTTTATGCTGAGCCATAAACAAGTCATAAATTTAGAAGATGTAAAAATTCTATTCTATAATACTGGAAATCCTAGCCAGAGCAATTAAGCAAGAAAAATAAATAAAAGGCATACAAATGGGAAAGGGAGAAGTAAAAATGTCCATATTTGCAGATGAAATGATATTATACAGAAAAAAATCCTTAAGACTCCACCAAAAACAAGAGAAACAAATTCAGTAATGTCATAAAATATAAATTCAATATACAAAAAACAAAAAAAAAACACTCAAATTATCAGAAAGTGAAATTAATAAAGCAATCTCATTTACAACTGCATTAAACATAATAAAATATCTAGGACAAAATTTAACCAAAGAGGTTAAATCTCTGTAGATTAAAAACTATAAGAAAATAATGAAAACAATTTCAAAAGATACAATTACATGGGAAGATATTTTATGCTTTTGGATTAGAAGAATTAATACTGTTAAAATGTATAGATTCAATGCAATCTCTATCAAAAATCCAGTAGCATTTTTTATAGGAAAAAAATACTAAAATTTACATGAACCATACAAAATTCCAAATAACCAAAGCAATCTTGAAAAAGAATACTACCTGTTTTCAAACTACATTACAAAGCTATAGTCATCAAAACAGTATGATGTTACACCAATTAGAATGGCTAATATAAAAAAAGACAAGAAATAACAAGTGTGGTGAAAATGTGGAAAAGACAACCCTCGTGCACTGTTGGTGACAATATGAATTGATGCAGCCACTCTGGAAAACAGTATGGAGATTCTTCAAAAAAACTAAAAATAGAAGCACTGTATGATCCAATTGTTTAACTTCTGAATATTTAACCAAAGAAAACGAAAACACTAGTTTGAAAAAATACATGTATGCACTCCTATGTTTATTGAAGCATTATTTACATTAGCCAAAATATGGAAGCAACCTTAATGTCCATTGATAGATGCATGGATAAAGAAGATGTGGTGTATATACAATGGAATATTACTCAGTCATAAAAAAAGAATGAACTCTTGTCATCCAGGACAATACTGATGAAAAAGGTTATTGTGCTAAGTAAAATAAGTCAAAGAAAAAGACAAATACAATATAATTTTACTTTTATGTGGAATCTAAAAAAATTGAACAAATACAACAAAAGAGAGAAACAGACTAAAAAATATAGAGGACAAACTAATAGTTTCCAGAGAGGAAGAGATGGGGGATAGGCAAAATAAAGCAAATGGGGGTTAAGAGGTATAAACTTGCAGTTATAATATGAATAAATCATGAGAATATAAAGGATAACATAGGGACCATGGTCCATAATACTGTAAAAAACTTATACGGTGATAGATCATAATTACACCTACTGTTGTGAGCATTTCCTAATATATAAAATTTTTTAATAATTATGTTGTACACCTGAAACTAATACAATGTTATATATCAACCATATTTCAATTTAGAAAACAATATGGTATTGGCATAAAAACAGATACATGAATGAATGGAACAGAATAGAGAAGCCAGAAATAAAGCCATGCGTATATGAGCTTACATGCTATTTAATTTATGACAAATGAGCCAAGAATATGGGGAATTCTTGGGGAAAGGATAGTCTCTTCAATATATGGTGTTGAGAAAACAATCACATGTAAAAGAACGTAAATGGATGTTAATATTTTTAAAAGATTTTATTTATTTATTTCTGAGAGAGAGAAAGAGAGAGAGAGAGAGAGAGAGAGAGAGAGAGAGAGAGAGAGAGAAAGAGAGAGAGAGTCCCAAGCCAGCTCCATAGTACCAGTGTAAAGCCCTATGTGGGGCTCAAACCTGTGAACCATGAGATCATGAATTGAGCCACAATCAAGAGTGAGACACTTAACCAACTGAGACACCCAGATGCCTCAAAAGTGAATCCTAATCTTAAACTTTGCACCAAAATCATCCCAAAATGCATTCAATACTTGAGTGTAAGACCTGAAGTCATGAAACTCCTAGAAGATAATAAAAGGGAAACCTCTTTGACCTTGGTCTTGGCTATAATTTTTTTTTATTCAACACCAAAAGCAAAAGCAACAAAAACAGAAATAAACAAGTTGGACTACATCAAACTAAAAGCTTCTGCACGGCAAAGGAAACCATCAACAAAATAAAAAGGGAACATACAGAATGAGAGAAAATATTTGCAAATAATATATCTGATAATGAGTTAATACCTAAAATACATAAAGAATTCATACAACTCAATAGCAAAAAAACCAAACAATTAAAGAATGGGTAGAAGTGGGATGCTTGGGTGGCTCAGTTGGTTAAACATCTGACTTCAGTTCAGGTCATGATCTCACCATTCCTGAGTTTGAGCCCCACACTGGGCTCTGTGCTGACAGCTAGAAAACCTGTTTCAGATTCTGCGTCTCCTTCTTTCTCTCTGCCCCTCTCTGACTCGTGTTCGCTTCCTCCCTCTCTCTCTCTCTCTTTCTCTCTCTCTCTCTCTCCCCTCTCTCAAAAATAAATAAACACTGTTTTTTTAATGGGCAGAGGAACCGAATAGACATTTTTCCAAAGAAGACATACAAAAAGGCAATAAGTACATGAAAAGATGCTCAACATCACTCATCCTTAGGGAAATACAAATCAAAACTATAATGAGGTATCAACTCACTCTTGTTAGAGCAGTTATTATCAAAATGATAAGAGATAGCACGTGTTGGCTAGGATGTGGAGAAAAGGAAACTCTTGTGCACTGTTGGCAGGGATATAAATTGTTGCAGCCACTGTGGAAAACAATATGGAGGTTTTCAAAAAGTTAAAAATGGAGCTATCACTGACCCAGCAATCCCACTTCTGAGTATACATTCTAAGGAGGTATTTCACCCCCTTGTTCATTGCAGCTTTATCCACAATAGCCAAGACATGGGGACAACTTAGATGTCTATAAACTGATGAATGGATAAGAAGATGCGGCACATGCATATAATGAAATATTACTCAGCCACGAGAAAGAAGGAAATTCTTCTACTTGTGACAACATGGATAGACTGTGAGGGCATTGTGCTGAGATAAGCAAGACAGAAAAAGACAAAAACTGCATGGAATCACTTATATGTGAAATCTTAAAAATAAATAAATAAAATAAAAATGTATTAAAACAGAGTAGACAAATGGTTGCTGGGGGCTGAGAGAAATAGAAGTCAGTAAAAGGGCACAAAATTTAAGCTGTAAGATGAGTAAGGTCTGAGGATCTAATGTGAAATATGTTGATTATAGTTAATAAACTATTGTATAGTTGAAATTTGCTAAGACAGTAGAACTTAAATGTTCTCAGTAAAAGAAAGAAAGAAAGAAAGAAAGAAAGAAGGAAGGAAGGAAGGAAGGAAGGAAAGAAGTAAATGTAATTTGATGGATGAGTTAATTAAACAGATGGAGGGGGAAAGAAGTGAAAAGAACTGTATCAGTACCTCACTGGATAAAATGGGGAAAGTGACATAAAAATCAAAGTGACAAATATATAAATGGAACAGAATAGAGGGTCCAGAAATAGACCTATATAAAACAGACACACACACACACACACACACACACACACACACACGTTATCTTTGATAAAGGAGCAAAAGGAATGCAATGAAGAAAAGATGACCTTTTCAACAAATAGGGCTGGAACATCCACATAACAAAGAAATGAATCTAGAAACTGACCTTACATCTTTCACAAAAATTAACTCAAAATGAATCATAGACCTTCATGGAAAATGCAACACTATAAAACTCTTAAAAGATAAAGGAGAAAATCTAGATGACCTTCGGTATGTGATCACTTTAGATAAAGTATCAAAGGTACAATTCAGGAAAGAAAAATTTGACAAGTTGACAGGACAAAATTGTTAAGCTAATAAGACTTCATTCAAAATTAAAAACTTTTGTTTTTCAAATTACACTATCCAGAAAACGAGAAGACAAGTCACCAACTGGGAGAAATTATTTGCAAAACATATATAAAGGACTGTTTTCCAAAACATACAGATAACTCTTAAATCTCATTAGGAAAACAGACAACCCAGTTAAAAAATAGGTGGAAAATGTTGGCAGACACCTGACCAAAGAAAATACACAGATGGTGAATAAGCATATGAAAAGACACTCCCCATCTTAAGCCATCAGGGAAATGCAAATTAAAGCAGTAATACACACCTATCAGAACCCCTGAATCTGGAACACTGACACCATGATTGCTGGCTGAGGGGAGGAGCAGCAGGGGCTCTCAGTCACTGGGGTCACTGCAGGTGGGAATGCAGAATGGTGCAAGAGAAGAGAAGAGTTTGGGAAGAGAGTTTGCTGTTTTCTTACAAAACAAAACATAGAGGGGCACCTGGGTGGCTCAGTTGGTTAAGTGTTGGGCTTTGGCTCAGGTCATGATCTCGCAGTTCGTGAGTTTGAGCCCCGCATTGGGCTCTGTGCTGACAGCTCAGAGCCTGGAGCTGCTTCAGATTCAGTGTCTCCCTCTCTCTCTGCCCCTCCCCTGCTAGTGCTCTGTGTTTCTTTCTCTCTCAAAATAAATAAATAAACATTGGAAAAAAAACAAAACATACTTTGCCATATGATCCAGCAATACTGCTCTCTGATGTTTACCCAAAGGAGTTGAAAACTTATTTATAGCCACACAAAAACCTGCATATGGATGCTTATGACAGTTTTATTTATAATTGCCCAAACTTGGAAGCAACCAAAATGTGCTTCAGCAGGTAAATGGATAAATAGATGGTGGTCCATCCAGACAATTGAATATTACTCAGCACTAAAAAGAAATGAGCTATGAAGCCATGAAAAGACCTGGAGGAACCTTAGTGCATAGTATTAAGTGAAGCTGATCTGAAAAGGCTCCACTGTATATGGTTCCAAATACATGATGTTCAGGAAATGGCAGGACTACAGAGACAGCAAAAGATCAGTGGTTGCCAGGGATGGGGAGGGTATGAATAGTTGGTGCAGAGACGATTGTTGTGGCAGTGAAAACACTCTATATGATACTGTAATGGTAGATACATGTCATTAAACATTTGTTAATACACATAGAATGCACAACACCAAGCCCAGTGTAAACTATGGACACTGGGTGATAATGATGCAGCCATGTTTGTCCATTAATTGTTATAAATACACCCTCTGGTGGGAAGACTGGGCACGTGTGGAGGCAAGGCTATATGTACCCCATACTTTCTGCCCAATTTTGCTGTAAACCTACAAAAGGACACTTTTCTGCACAACAATAAACTGCAGAAAGAAAACATTGAAATAATTCTTCAAAGCACCTTAGAGGAAGGATGTCACTGTTATAATGAAATGTCCTCTACATTAAAATCTGTGTATATATGACATCTATGAAAGAGGAGGAAATTCTATCTGAGAAGAGGCAGAGCTCATGGAAGATGGACAGGTTCATGCCTCTCATCCTTCACCTGGAATAAAAGAACCCCCTGTTCCAAACCTCAGTTTCACACAAAACGCTGCCAGCCATAGCCGCCACCCCACACCCTCCATGGACCCTGCCTGTTGCAGGATGCCCAGCCACAGGTGCCCACCACCCCTAACAGGGGGACAACCAGCCTCTTTGGAAATATCCCCAAAGAGCTCTGTTCCCTTGAAGCCGACCAAGCACAGCCGAATGTATCTGAAGACCTGTTAAGAGCATCTCTGTCTTCCAAACCCCCACCTGCTTGATACAGATTGATTGCCTGTCACAGACCTTCTAGTCTCTTCTTGACATGTAGACACTTGTGATTTCCTGAGCTCCAAACCCCCATGGCTGTCACCCTGGGTGGGGTAAGAGGTGCCTGGGGCTCTAATCCCATTGCCTTCTGATCCCTAGAGTCCAATCCTCCCTATCACATGCTCCTGTCACTTCACTTGTCCCAGAGCCTGTATTCCAGGTCTGCCTTGCAGGACCACTTCCCCAGGTCTGAGCTGTGAGGACAGCCTCTCTCAGAAAGAATGTAGGAAACTCCCAAACCATTAAGCCCCGGATCACATAGGAATATTCTTGTAAGAATAACCTGTAAGAATTCTCTTGGAAAATGTAAGCTGTTCATACACCACAAACTGGAATTAATTTTCTGGAAGTTCTGGTTCTATCATGTTATATACTACCACTCGTGAGAGCTGCTTGCGCCACAAGACAGGAGCAGCATTTCTTTACAACCTGGTGCCTACGAAATCTCTGGGACCATTCACTAGCAACTGTGAAAAATAGCTCTTCAGGTAGTTTAACTCTTGGAAAAGATAAAAAAAAAAAGGGGGGGGAGGGGGGAGTAGTGAAAATTTTCTAGCATGCTCATTATCTAATAATTTTAGGTTACAAATATGTACATAGGTTCGGATACCCTTGAATTCATGTGACTTGCTGGGTGATGCCTGCCACAGACAACAGCCATCAGTCCTCAGCGCTGCGCCTGTGGCTCCACCTCAGGGTGCATCTCCAGCTTCGCTGGGTCAAGCGAGCCTCTGGGACCCAAGAGGCCCTTCCGTTCTGTGTGGCTTGGTCTAGAGTGAGCTGCTCAACACCACCCCCCACCCCACTGACAGGGGGACCCCTGGACACAATCTTATCTCCCACGAGAGTGGGTAAACCCCTGGACTGCCACGAAAGAAGGAAAATCCATAACGAAAACACTGCATATTTTGTTCACTGGTGTGTGGAGACGGACGGCTGCTCTGGACCACTGGAGATGGCTTCTTGATGAGGCCCCTGTGTGTGGTTCAGGGGGATCACATGATCAGGGATTTTAAATGTTAGGATGAGCTTCTTGTCCCTATCAAGGTGGCACTAAATTCTTACAAAGGAGCATGCTCCTTATCTCAAAACTTGTGTCAATAAAATTTTCTTAAATATATTTAAATAGTTTGGAGCACAAGTTAGAAGTAAGAGAATAATTAGAAAGAAAAACAGATCATTGCCCCAGAAAAAGAAAAGTCATTTCAGATGATGAATTTTGATTTGATTATCAAGAGAAGTAATGAACTGGAGTCCTGGAAATAATCAGTGTTAATAGATTTTCATTTTTCATTATCAACATGGGAAAAACAATTTCTCTCAGCCTATTAATAGGACATTGTTAGCATAACCTGTTCTAAGTATAAGGAAGTTTTAACTTCTGAAAACTGTCCTGGTAAAAAAATCTGATGCCAAAATAGGGAAGGAAGAGAAAACAAATAAAGTCCATATGGTATGACTGAAGCCACAAAATACCCCACTTGCAAAACAAAAACAAAATATTTTGCCTAAATATTACCATAACAAATTGGTGGCCATCTATGGTTAGTGCTTTCTAATGCATTTTTTTTTATTTTTTAATATTTATTTATTTTTGAGAGAGAGACAGAGTGCGAGCAGGGTAGGAGCAGAGAGAGGGTGACACAAAATCTGACACAGGCTCCAGGCTGAGTTGTCAGCATAGAGCCCCACAGGGAGCTCATACTCACGGACCACGAGATTATGACCTGAGCTGAAGTTGGATATTTAACCAACTGAGTCATCCAGGTGCCCCATTTTTTTAAATTATTTTTTAATGCAGTTTTTAAACTGACCTTGAAATCAATGTAACATCAGGGTTGAGTCTGATGAATTTTGGGAAACCCCTTTGTGATTTGGATCAGACTCTGTGTCCGAGTGTCCTTCAGGTGCAGGACCCCTGAGCAGGGTCTCTGGATACTTACACTGAGACTGCCCATTCCTGATCATGGGACACAGAGGCTCCAGGTTGCTCACACTGGTGCTGAGTTTCGCCCATGTGGAGGGGACCTTTCTCTCACCTCTTATTTACAGCCAAGCTCAGGATACTTGTCTAGAGGGTAAGGCAACACAAGGTGTCCTTGTGGGGAGGACTTGTTTGCTGATTGAATAACAGACAATAGCCTAAGCCCTGGAGGCTATTGGGAAGGCCAACACCTTCCCAACCTGGGCTGGGCAATGGAATGTGGGTCTGTATCCTGAGACTGGCCTGGTCCCACAGGACCTCACACACTTGCTTGCAGGTGTCTGGGCTGTCCTGTTGAATGGCCACTGTCTTGCTGAGGGAGATCTTGGTGGTCAGGCCTGTTCACCAGAGAGATACATGTTGGGACATTGGCTGGGAGACATCTCCCACCCTCCGCACTCACCATCGTGGTTCATACTATGGAACCCCTCAGGCCTCCCAGGAGGTGACAGAGGAAGTAGGCTGACTTTGGGGGTATAGATGGTGACCAAACAAGACTTCCTTGGTTGTAGAAGAATGCATTAATTTAATTTTGGCCCTACATTAATTTACACATCAATCATAAGCTGTTGAGGGGGGTGTAGAAGGGCCAAAGTCAAGGTCTATTCCCCTGCATTTTTGAGCAATACCCATGCAAATATATATCCAGCCATATGGATATCCATTTTCGGCATACACTGGGCTAAGTTCAGCAAAATGGCTCCCATGTATCCAGTAAAAGCCCTTCATGCATCCCTTATATGGCACAGGCATCGATCCCTCTGCTAAACAGGAAAAACACAAATGCAGAACATTTGGAGGCCAGCAGTGAGGACATTGCCACCATCGTCCCAGCCTTTGGATCAAAGGAGGGGCAATTTCAACCAAGGCTTGAGCAAAACAACTCAAGAGGGTGTGCTGTCCTGCCGTTTTGGTTAAAATCACAGTTCTTTCCATCTTTTTGGGCAGACAAAGGAGAAAAAATCCTTCACTATTTTTTTCTTAATCAAAAGCAGACCAAGAATCTAAGGAAACCTTGTCTTTTTAACAGAGAGTAAACCAGAATTTTAATCTTATACCAGTGTACTTTTAAAATACATTCATTTTAACCTTAGTCTGTCCGACCACAAAAAAAATTCTTTTCCAAAGATTTCCCTTCACAAACTTTCTACAGCTTTCCTTTGTATTTAGATTTTGTCCCAAGCCATTCCTCTCCAAATAAGCAGTCTCATTTAGGACAAAATTAATTTCTTTTACCCCCAACAAAAATGTATTTCCCTTTTGTTAATAGTTTTTTTTACATATCTACTTTTACATACAAAGTTGCTTTCCTTATTTCCATCAGTCTTAATTGCATTTAGCAGAATTTTAACTTTTAGAAATCTTCGTCTCCTGTGAAAAGTAAGTAGTCACTGGTTGTGAACTGTTACCTCAGAATTCCTTAGATGGCAAATTTATGAATCTATTAAGCACAAAGCATGTTATCAACAGACCCAAATAGCCTTAGTTTCTCTGCAATAAGAAATTTAAAAAAGAAAAAAACTATGTTTAGTAATCAACACTTTCGCATTTTATCTATTAGTTATCCAATGAATTTAATCCCATTTATTGTGCAAGCAAAACTTTAACATTCAGGCTATCAAAGACTTTGAAAGCTATCTTAACAATCACCTATCCGCGAAAACTTGAGATAGAATTAGCCATCATTTTAAGTCGTCTTTTTTGCTAACAAATTGCAACAGAGATCACATGAGCTTACTTGACCTTCAGTAAACCTTGGTAATAAAACAAAAACATTAAGGCAGCCATGAGTTCTAGGAACTTTCATGTTCAGCATGTTTCAGGTGTCTGTCAGAGGGCTTCCAGGTGTAAGCAGATTTAAGCTACATTTCTCTTGCCTTTGTTTTTCTCACCATCCCCCCCAGGGGGTCCTCCATTCCCCCTTTCCTTTCAATTATCTTCTCCACAGTAGTTACCATAATCTTTGCTTTCTGTTTTGTCTCTCCTCATCCCTCTTTACAAACATTTTTTGTGCCTCCCGGAGTGGTTCTTCCATCTGCTTCTCATTCCATCCATCCATCTTCTGTAACCTTCTGGCAAAATCATGTCAACTTCTAATAACAAAATTAACCTTCAGGAGACCCTGCCCCATTGGGTCCTCTGGATATAGGCCTGAATATCTTTATTTGATCCCTAAGCCTCTGTAAGAAAGCAGTTGGGGTTTCCTCCTTCTCTTGCTGTATCTCAAGAACCTTGGCAACATTCTGATATCTTGGAGCTGATTCCCTGATTCCTTTGATTATTAGCTCTCTTAAATCCTACGTCCGAATCCTGTCCCCAGGATCATTATTGTCCTAATCAGGGTCTACACTGGGAAACTTATTCAGCTGGCTGAACACCCTGACCAAAGGAATGTTTCATATTCAATGCTGATAACTCTACATACATGTCTATCTCAATTAAACCAACAAACTTAAATTAGTTTAAACATTGAATATATTCCACCTGCATCTACTTAAAAGTCAATCACTTGTTCCCCATTGTCAGTTTTTACCTGGGACACCAGTGGGGGAATCTGAAGTGAGCCAACACCATGTGTTTTGTTTTGTTTTGTTTTTCCCCACCAAAGTGGAAATATGGGGTCTATATCAGGCTGGAGAAGGCAGGGAATTTTCCTGAAACAAAAGGAAGGAATTTTGGCATCTGTGTGGGAATATTCCACAGACAATTGGATCCAATTATCATAGTCATTAACCCAGGAAATTAATGAGGGAGAAGTCCCGACATATAGCTCCCCCAGCAGCCTGGGTTTATTTGGATTTGAATAGACAATCATCCAATATATCAAGAGGGAGTTTACTAGCCAAAGACATTTGGGCAAACACATTCTGCAAAAAGCCCTCAGTTCTGGATGCTGATTTAGAGCCATGAAAGCCTGGACACAGCGTACCTCAGTCCACTTGCCCTGTTTCTTACAGAAGAGATCTGTATTAAAATGTAGTATCCCATTAATGGGCCATTTTTTTCTCATCTTCTAAGGAGTATTGAGCCCAGTATTACAAAAGAAGATCACTTTTTTTTCTCTTTTTAAGGTCTTGCAATCTGAATTGATTTTAGTGGGTTAAAAGGCATCACAAGGGAGAGTCCCTGGGGACTGAAGAAGATCCATTTCCTCAGATTCGGAGAGCGTCACCCATTTCCTCCAGTGTACTAGAATTTGTCATTCACATAAAGGACTAGGGCCTGATAGACCCAGTCTTTCTCTGAGCCAAAAAACCAGATGACCCTTTAATTGGGTCTTTAGTCCAAACAGAATTTGATCATTTTATGTTTGCCCTTGTTCCCTGTACAAGGAGCATCTTCCCAGTACCATAACATTCACCCCAGTGGACTATCTGGGGAATCTGAAGAGACTCCACCTCTTTCAGGATATCTCTTTCCTTAGAATTTTTGTTCTGCATCCTCGACCAGGCTAGTTCTTGCTCCTGAGTGCCCCTGGGGTGCTCAACACCCCTTCAGGGAGGTTTCTCACACTCTCCAGAAGTTGCCTCATCTGTCTTCAGCCGTTTCCCTTGCAGGAGAATGGAGCCGAGATTGAGACTCCTCATTCCCTTCATATCTAGGATAGGTCTCAGTCACACACACTCAGCCTCTGAAGATTTCCTGACCCCAAGGCAGTACTTAGAGTCCAATTTTCCTACCTTGGTCCGTGCACGGAATTACCAGGTTGCTGCAGTGCTCATCTTTTGCCCTTTCTCCAGCATCATTTCTTCTGTCTCCAGAGGCGAAAAGTCTCCAGCTTCACGGATCCCGCAGGGCCAAAAGCCCTCCCTCGGAAAGGCCACCCAAAATGGGGTGGGACACATCTCCCCTTTCGTAAGAAGGCCTGGACCCCATGGGTCAAGGTGAATCCTGGACAAGCCCCCAAACATGAGAAATAAGCCCACTGACACAATCAAAGGAGGGACACAGAGACTCAGAACACAGTGAAGTAAGACTTTAATCAATGTTCTTGCAAGAGCAGGTGTCTGATGTACAGGCACACTTGGGGCAGTTACAGCAGATAATTTATCTCCTAATGTGAAGTCCCTCCCTTGGTTCCTCATTGGCTGAGTACTGCAGAGGTTACAGCCTCACCCAGAAGTTGTCTATGCCCATGTAGGAAAAAGGTAGTCTGATTGGAAAAAACGTACAATCCTTGAGATGACGCAGAGACTTCAGTTCTTTGGCACATGCTCGTTGCAAAGCTCATGAAAATAAGCCTGTGAATCAGTGAGGGGAAGAACCAGGAAGTGAAGTGTCTAAGGGTTAGGGACTCCATTGGACCACGGCCGGGGGTGGGGGGTTCATACATATTTCCAGTAAGTTGTAAACCTATTGTTAACTAGACAGCACAGCTTTTATTTGGTCTTTCTGAAAATGAATCATCTCCTTTACCTTCATAAGTGTCCAGGCTGGAGGAGAGCTAGGGACCCTCAGGACAGTTTCAAAGCAGGGATCACCCCCACTATGATATGGAAAACAAAGGCAGAAGGAAATGGCAGATAAAATTAAATTTCCTTATAACCGCAACCCATTGACAAATACTTGAGGCAAATAGACATTTGAGGCAAAAAACATTTCTCCAGGAAGCAGGGGAAAACAACCTTAGCTTGACAATAGCAAGGCCTCCAGTATCTCCTGAGTCCTCTTTGGCATATCAAAGTCCTTCTGGAGGCCTCCCTTTTGCCTTTACCTCCCCAACTCCATAGTATATAACCAGTCACTCTTTACAAGTCCAGTGCAACTCTTTCTGCCTACTTGTCCTGTCCTTGTGCTTTAAAACAATCACCTTTTTGCACCAAAGACATCTCAAGAATTCTTTCTTGGCTGTCAGCTCCAGACCCCCACCACTACTCCAAAATCAGATCAAGTGCACCTCAGGGCAGGTGGCTGTCCATCTTGTGAATCATCCTGTGGAGCACAAAAGGTGGGTGTGGCGCCTGTCTGGTGGCAGGAGGGCAGATGCTCCGAAAGCAGTGGGAAGAGCCTGAGAAAGGTCTGGGGAACCCAAATTTGCATTTTCCTGGACTCAGTCCACTGATAACTCCACTGAGGGTACTTATCAAAGAACTCAGGGCTGTGTGGTTTCTAGTATCACTGCTCATGCCTGAGTGTGCTGGCGCTACGGGAGCCCATCTGACACTGGCCAGGTGCGTCCCAACAAGGAAGAGCTGCCGGAGCTCTGATTCACAGCTGCAATGATGTTTTAGTGTGGGGTGGGCAGAAAGAAAGAAGGGGACAGAGATGGACATGCACCGTTGGTCTCTACCCTCAGTGCTCCCTGAGCGGCTGGACAATCTCTGAAGGAGGGGTTGAGACGACGGCACCAGGACAGCAGCACAGCAAGCTGTCCCAAAGCTGGGATGAATCTAGCACAGGAGACACCAATCCAAAGATACCAGACACAAGGCAGCACAAAATCTGTTATGCCTATAAAAGGTTCAGTAGGCAAAGTAGCCCCTGTTTTCAAAGTGAGAAGAGGGCTGTGCTGTCTTGCTTGGATCTGATGTGCCCAGCTGTACACCTTCATGTATTATGTTATACTTCAGCACACTCTTCCCCCAGGCCCCATCCTCACCCCAGAAACCAAGAGGAAACCCTGACAGACATCAGTGGGCTGGAGACTGCATTCAGAGCTCACACTTGAACAATGGAAAACATCTACAATAAAAACAGTACTTGTCATGGGTAAGAATTGTGAGAACCCTCCTGGGTCAAGCAGATCCTTGTGGAAACATATCAGCCATCGTTTCACTCTCTGACTCTTTTCCGGGTTGAGCAATTGGGCTCTGGAAGTCCTAGTATGTAACCAATAATTACAACTTAAAGGTTAACTTGTTTTTCAAGACATGTTTACACAACTTCGTCCCTTAACGGTTAAATTCTCGCTTCTGTACACCTGCTTCGCCGCCCCCTTTGATCTATGATTGGTCATTTCAAACCTCTCCTGAGACAAAAAATGATAGGTTTCCGCCAAATCTAATGGTCGAGTGTCAAAATGTGATTGACCCCCATGAAATGCTGTAAACTATGATTGGTTACCTCAATGATGACCTTTCCTACTCTGCTGTGGCCTATATAAACCCTGAGCTTCTGCTCAGCGGCGCGCTCTCCTGAGGACTTGCCAACATTCAGGAGGGGCCCTTCAGCCGAACTAAAATAAACCCCAATAGCCAACTCTGTTTTTGTGTTCGTGGATTCTATTCTCAGTGACTCACATTGGGAAGAAATGTCTAACAGAATGAACCGACAACTTGATAAAAACTTATAAAAAATGGCAAAGGAGACAAAGGGCAAGCCACAGAGAAGGAGAAAGTCAGGAAAGTGCACCCCAATGATTTGCAACTTGTCCTTCCCAGTTTGTAAGCGTTTTGCTGTGATAACATCTAACCCTTTCAGAAGAAAGGAGATGGGAACAAAGCAGGTTTTGCATTACTGTGGGACAGTGGAGTGCAGCTATTTTGCAAACTTGTGATGTTTAAATGCCCCTGAGCATTTATTGGCCTGAATAGCACACATTCCGGAGCCTATCACAGGGAAATCAAAGTCCTTGTGTGTAAAAACACACGAACTGATGTCTACCATGGCCATGATCTCAGTGCTCAGGGTGCAAACTCCCTGAGTCCCTGCTCCCTGCAGGAGAAAGTCAGGCAAAGGATTGAACATGCTGTTGAATATTCAGCAGCTGCATAAATGAAGTGAGAACACAGTCCCTCACCCTTCAAGGTCTTCAGCTGAAAACCAACCTTGCTCTCATCACATCTTGGGAGAGTCTGGCAATATTTGGTCCTGCCAGAAGAAATGACCGGCATCCTCCTGGATGCTTTCACATAGGAATCTGTAGAGACTCCTTCCTTCTGACCCCCTCTTCAGGGTTATTTAAGCTTTTTTATCTTTGCTGGCCTCTGTGGTGGGGACTGGGATGGCAGTGCCTTTGACCAGTGTTCTACTGTGAGGGTGGGACCCACACAGGAGCCCTGAGGTAGCCTTCTGGCAAACATCCATAGGCTTTCCTTGAACAGAGGATATAGAACAAAGAGTTTGCCAGTCACTATTAAGGTATCGGCTGGTTGTGTAATAGGTCAGCTTATGGAATGTAACAGGTTAACTTACTTATGGAATGTAATAGGTTAACTTATGGAATGTAATGGGTTAAAGTTACTTAAGGAATGTAATAGATAACTTGTTGCAAACTGCTCCCCCACCCCTTTTCTATGGTTGCTAAGATCCGACCAAGGCCAAGCCCACAGAAGATTCTCTTAGTCACTGCCTAACTATGATTGGTCATCTTAAAGAACAAAGAACTTTAACTTGATAGGTTCCCGCCAAAACTAGCGTCTGTGTGTGACAGTGTGATTGGCTATCCTGGAATGCAGTGAATGTGTATATAATCTCACTGCAACCTTTGTTCGGGGCTATTCTCTGCTCCTTAACACCAAGGACCGGGTTTGGCCTGGCCATAAATAAAATCTTGCCTCGCTCCAATTCGGCGTTTGGTGGTCTTTTCAACGTCACCCTGCAACATTTGCATGACTGCAGTTCCTCAGCAGGGGAACCCACGCACTGTGGATGGGGTTTCAGGCTGTCATCTGTTTACATGAACATTCAAGATATGAAGACAGTTGAGGGCAGAACCATCCAGATTTGAAAGATTGGAATTATATAAAACATACAACAATTTATTTATACACAAACGACCCAAATGCATGCAAGTGTGTAAGCAAGCCTATGTGTGCATGCATGTGTGAGCAACGTGTGTCCAGGCATGTACGCATGTTCATACATGTGCATGTAAGGGTTTGCACATGTGTGTGCACGTGTGCATTTCGTTGTACTGTTAGCTTACACTGGGGAGTTGCTGCTCGCCATCAGCATGCAGAGGGAGGCAGTAATAGAAGGTAGATAATTGCTGAGCAGCTGGATTATCATAAAGAATACAATTATCCTAATTTCATTCTATGAAAAGGAAACCTGAAATGAATAAAATATGCAACAATGCTTCTAGCAAAGAAATTCGGCCCCGTCATTAACCGAACCTTGAGACCTGAATGGTTTTAGTTTGAATTGAATTTTATACCTTCTCTCATTTAAATTCCTGTTATGTAAATCAAATTGGGTTTAAACATTTTGATTTTCACTTGAAATGGTAAATACAATATTATGGTGTTTTGAAATCAGCAACAACCTAAAATATTGCATGTTCAGTATTTACTCATCATCTTGCAATGTATATACTTTGTAGTGATCATGTAGTTACAATTTTAGTATTTTCATTTACTTTTATTGTTATTATAATACTTCTGCCATTCGATGGACACTTAGAAAACATGATCTCATTAGTACTTGGTAACTATCCTGCCTTGAATTGTAATTACTGTTTATGCTGAAGGATGGAGCTCCCACCAGCAATGACCTTACCCGGAGGAGGCAACGAAGTAACTCTAAAGCCAGATGAGAACAGGGCTCCCTAGAAGTCTGTAAATATCTCATGTGCGCGTACCTTCCACAGCACACTGAATTTCTCCTTCAGAAACCTCTAGAAGCCATGCAGACATCATCCATGAGCACACGAAAGTGTTAATTCTATCAGCATGCCGCTCATGATACTAATATACATGTTTGATTAAAGCTGATGCACTGGGGGACAGATGGCAACAATTCACTGCAGAGGATGCGCTGTTCAAAGGAGACTATTTCTCTCACAGGGTCATCTCTGGTGGCCTGAAATCCCAGGCTACTGTCCTCCTTCACAGCTGCTGGCTGCAGACACACTTGTGTATTGTCAGAGGCTGAGGGTGAGAGCCAGGCTGCAGAGCTTCATGTGAAGGAGGTGGGGGAGAGGACACAGGCACCCCTGGGTGCCACACCCCGCCATGGCCCCGGGGCTCCTGCCTCTCCCTTTGAGCTCCAGGTCAGACTGAACAGAGGTCAGCCTACAGGAAGCCCCAGGGCCTGCCAGGACCCCTCTCAAGGGAGGGACTAGGGACAGGGCCTTCTGCAAACTTTCCTGACATTTCTCCCATTCTGAATGAGGCTTTTTCTTGATCAGGTGTTTACTAGGTTGCTGTAAACCTTTGGCTGTTTTCCAGAACTCGCATAATTATTTTGGCAAATCTCTTCTTGTTTTTTTTTTTTTTGTTTGTTTGTTTTGTTTTTGTTGTTTGTTTGTCTAAATGTTTCCAGGGAGGAAGCAGAGCCTGGCACATTGTCTTGCTGATGTCACTCTTCAGAAATGTTTTGGTCCCTAGGAATCTATTTTTGTTGGAAATCTATATGTGCATTAAGTGTACATAATGTGTTTTCATTTATTCAGATTCTAGGTGATTCCCTGTGGGATGGGATTTTTTCCCACTAAATCACTGTTAAGTGCAAGTGTGAAATACACTAGTGAGGAATTATATTAGCAATCCCAAGGCCAGGCTGCTGCAAACTGAGCACACCTGACATGTTCCCTTATTTTCATGCACAGGCAGATATTGGTGGAGCTGGTTGCACTAAGAGAACATTGCTTTTCTACATCGACACGCGGAGAGAAGCAGAGCTGACCCTGACAGAAGTGAGGGCTTGTTCTGAGCTAGAGGCTCGTGGCTGCGGTGCTCAGGTGAGGACGTGAGACAGAAGCCTCCTGAGAGAAATAAAAGAAAGGCTGAATACATCACACCCATCACCACACCAGAAATACAGATTCCTACCCCTTGGCCGAATTTGCACGTGTAGTCCCAAAGCTGAGTATTAGGTTTGTTAGCTTGATTTCTCTAAGCAAAGTGAATGACACGTCTCCACCTCCGTGTCCATATTGGCACAGGTCTGGGCAAATTTTAATTACTTAATATTTTATTGAATGGAGCTCTGAAAAGATTACATGCCATTCACAAATTAATTTTGGTCCTTTTGTGTGTTCTTGTTGATGTGTCCTCTCTAAGCATCCCACCCATGGGAGAGGGCAAAGTTTGAATAAACAAAAACATGAAAGTATGTGTCCCCTGAGAGTTTACCCTGCTAATTTATTTGGGTGGACTTCACTGATAGAGATAATGTTAACAGATGCCACCTTAACAGATACAATGTAGAATCACATACGTGATTTTCACATAGTGAAATTGTATTCTGCAATTTACTTGCAATAGTTTTCTTTTTCATTAGGATTTTCGTAGAATGAGTGCTGTGTTCTCCGCCCAGCATGGATCAAAACGTTAGGATATTACTCACTTTAAATATAGTTTCTTACACCTACTTTATAAACATTTCTATGCTTTAAATTTAGTAGCCTCTTTTGTGAGAAAATTTTGCAAAAATAACTCCCAAAATTCACCTAAAAACTGCTCTATAATTATAATTCAAAACACCAAGTCAGTATCAAATTTAATCTACCTCTTGTTCTATTTAGGCTCACTCTGCCCATTCGAGGTAAATGTGTGATCTAATTCAAAATCCTCTAGAAATGGCATGCATAGTTTTCAGAACAAATCAGACTAGACTTCTGTCAGATATTCATGTAGCTTTTTAGCCATAGGACATTTTTTTTTATTGTCAGAACCCCAGTTTAGGACCCAAAAGTTTTAGTACATAGACTTATATGTGTCTCTCCAAATGTCAATTCCTGCGTTACTGAGCTGACAAGAGGCCCATCACCTCACAAGGCCAGCCTTCTGAGATGTCTCCAGCAAAGCCAAGGGGAAGCTCTGGAGTTGCGGTTCCTGGAGAGCCAACCTAACCCTACTTCCCTGTCATCATCTTGCTACGCAGTCACACGGACAGCACAGTAGACATCACCTAGCACATCCACCAGCTGCTTGGAGGGCAGAAAAGAGACATCAAAGTTGTCGATCCAATGAAAACTTTATTTACTTACTTATTTACTTATTTATTTAAAACGTTTCAGTGCTTCCTGGACACCTGTGCTCAAGAATGAGCACATCTTGCTGGCACAGCATTTTACAGGACCTGGTGTCCCCGCAGATCTGCAGGGAAGAACCCCTGGGTCTGAGCATTTGTCACACGTGCCTCGTCTCTGACACGAGTCTGCCCACAGAGCGCAGAGCAGTGAGCCGGGACACCAGCACAAGACCTTCCCTGCCAGTGTGGCTGCCCTGCCACCGGGTCTTCGATGAGGTGGAAACAGGAAAGCTGAAAGTCCCTCCTTGTTCCAAGTCTAGAAGTAGAGACTGTCTGTTGGTTCTTCCATTATTGATAAATGTTCATGTGCTGGAGACATGGAGGAGTGAGTACACCTGACGTTTGCGAGGAGAGAAAAAAATTCTTTCCCAGGTCAAAATTCAAACAACCAAGATTTCTTTAACTTAGAAGTCCTGAATTTTCATCTATCTGTACAAGGCCAAGGCACATTTCTTACTAGTGGAAGAAGCACAGGCCTCCATTAGATGGCAATGTATCTGGGAATTATTCAGGTATTTTTAGAATCCTTTCTCGATTCTAAATGCCTTTAAAAACAAAGTAGCCTATGAAGACTCATATGCGATTTTCCGTCTTTTTAATTTTTTTAGTCCTGAGTATAATGTAGCGAACGCGATGCAGAAACCGAGGCCAGATATGGAAGTAAAAAAGCCTTTATTGGGAGTGCTCTCTGGCGAGGTTCCCTGGTCCGTACAGAAAGGGCCAGGGGAGCGGGATAGCGCGTTTTTTATGGAGTTGGCTGGGGGGGTGGGTATGAAGTGTTCTGGGTGAGGATGTGTCCGTTGTTTAGGGTGTAAAAGTTAGGTGAATGGTTCCCTTGAAAGTCCTCAGGTAGGGGAGTGTGGAGATAGTGAGTAGCTCTTGTTGTCTGGGCGCCTGAAGGTCACACCTGCCTCTGCGGCCAAACACTGAGAGCTTGAGTGAACAGCAAAGCCCAAGTGGCGGGAGCTCGCACTCGGGGACTGGTTGGTGCAGTGACAGGCCCCCATCCCCAGCCTCTCCTTGCAGACAGGGGAGCCGAAGTGCAGGAACTCACAGACTTTGCACTGAGGTGTTTCTGCAAAGAACCCTTCGAGCCTGCTGCTCCTCCTACACCCACTGCTTCCAGTGTGAATAAAGGCAGGAGAAGCTGCAGTGTAGACATGATGAAAAATCGTGAAATGGCAAAATTTGTGCTTGGCCTTTCTCACCTCCAAGACTCCCATTTTGTAATCTTCTTCAACACGCCCCACAGTGCCCTCAGCTGGCCCACCTCAGCACCCCTACTCCCTTCCCCACACCCTGACTTGGTGGGGGAGGGTGGGGGTGCTGATGGCTGCCTGCCTGAGACTCTGCACCAGCATCATCTTCACCCCAGAGCACTGTGATGCTTTCTCCACATCACACAGGCTGACACCCTCCTTCCTGCCTTCCTCCATAGGGAGTCTCACCTTCTTCCCAGAACCTATCAGGACGAGTTCTTCTGTGGTGCTCAAAGGCCAATAAGGTCATCTGAAATCACAGGTTTTAAGAACAATCAGAAGATAACATTTAAGTCACACACATGTCACCAAATAAGGCTGGGTTCGGAGTTCCTGCCACCAGCACAAGAAATGTGTGAAACTTAAGAAATTCTGCTACTAGTCATGTGAAGCAACATGGGTTGGCTGTGATCTTTCAAGTCGCAGACCCAAGAAGTGAGGCTGTATTCACAGGTGGACCAGGAAAACTGGGGCTGAGTCCTGGTCTGGTCCTCAGGGAAGAGGGAGATGAGAGTGCCGACAGACACGTGGACGGCATAGAAAAGAGGGCTTGGAGAGGAACCTGTGGCTGACATGGAGAAGGATAAAATGGAAATTGTATTAACATTTTGTCGGAGCAAGGAAGGGTTTTCTTATACATATAAACTTGTTCCATCTTATACTTACTGCATATAATCAGAGCTATTTTAACAGCTCTTTTTAGTGATATAACTACATGGTCTCAAATTTCTTTCAGATATTTTTATGACACTCTTCTTCTTGTAGATGAGGCATCAATTTTTAAAAGTCTAATTATAACACCTGGATAAATATATTACATCTTACAAAATACCTTAAAAATCCCTGGTAGGTCATTAATTAATTGTCTTTTGTTCATAATGATGGAAAAATATTTAAAATGCATTTTTGTTTGTCAAGATGAAGTGGCACATTGTATATTTTCACACCGTTAATGTCACATGCTAACATCACAAGGCTAACATCACAGCGCTGACATCACAGCATTAACATCATAGTGCTAAGCATACACAGAAAAAAGTCACTTTCTACATATTGTGGTTTAAAGAAGTCAAAGTCCAGGGGCGGATACCTGGGTAGCTCAGTCTGGTAAGCATCCGTCTCTTGCTTTCTGTTCAGGTCATGATCTCAGTTTGTGAGATTGAGCCCTGTGTTAGGGCTCTGCCCTGACAGCACAGAGCCTGCTTGGGATTCTCTCTCTCCCTCTCTCTCTTTCCCTCTCTCTCTCTGCCCCTCCCCTGTTGGCTCTCTCTCTCTCTCTCTCTCTCAAAATAAATAAATAAACATTAAAAAAACAAAGATGTCAAAGTCTCACCTGCTCTTAATAAATCCCACCAACCAGCCACAATGGACAAAAACCCTACCACTTAATTGTGGATCTCTGGAACTTCTACAGAATGAAAGAAAAAATACCATAAAATGTGTTTTTAATCAGTAACTTTAATTTTGTATTTTATTTTGATGACATATAAAAAAGGAATTTTGAAACACTCTTCTAAATAACACATGAGTCAAGGAAGAAATATCAAGAGAAATTATTATATAATTTGAACTAAATGAAAATAAAAAACAACAAAATGTGTGAGATGCAACAAAAACAGTGTTTAGGAGGAAATTTATAGCACCTAATGAACACACTAGAGAATAAAAAAGATCTAAAATCAATCATCAAAGCTTCCACTTGAGGAAATTAAGAAAATAAAAGCAAATAAATCCAAAGTAAGCAGAAAAAAATAATACAAATTAGAGCAGAAATCACTGAAATTGAAAAAAAATCAACAGAGAAAATCAACAAAACCAAAACTAGTTCTTTGGAAAAACCAAAAAACCCGATAAGCCTCTACTCAGCCTAAGAAAATAGGAGAGAAGACACAATTACTAATATGAGAAATGAAATAAAGGCATCACTACAGATCCCATGGAGACTAAAAAGAAATATTAGGGACCATTATGAACAACTGTATGCCTGAAGATTCCATAACCTAGAAGCAATAGATTAATTCTTGAAAGACACAATCTGTCAAAACTCACACAAGAAGAAATAGATCATCTATACAAACCCATATATTTAATAATATAAAATATTATCCTATATAATATTATATGTTTTTATATAATTTATTTAACATTTATTTAATAAAAATTAATAATAAATTGATTAAATATATTTATTGAATTAAATGTTTTTAGTAAAAATATTGAATCAATAATTAATAATCTTCCCAAACAGGGTTGCCTGGGTGGCTCAGTCTGTTAAGCCAGGTCATGATCTCGTGGTTCACGAGTTCAAGCCCCACGTTGGGCTCTGTACTGACAGCTCAGAGCTTGGAGCCTGCTTCAGATTCTGTGACTCCTTCTGTGCTCCTCCCCCCTCATACTCTGTCTCTCTCTCTCAAAAATAAATTTAAAAAATTAAAAAAAAAATCTTCCCAAACAGAATGTCTCAGACTCAAAAGGGTTCACTGGTGAATTCTATCAAATATTTAAGGAATAAATGATACCAGTTCTCTACAATCTCTTTCAGAAGATAAAAATGGAAGGAATGTTTTCTAATTTATTCTATGAGCTAGCACTATGCTAATATAAAAACCAGACAAAAGCATAGGAATAAAACTATAGACCAACATCTCCCATAAACATAGATACAAAAATATTGAACAAAATTTTAGCAATCAAATCCAACAATGTAGAAAAATAATTATATCACAAACAGGTGGGATTTATCCCAGGTGTGCCAGGCTGGTTCAGCATTCAAAAATCAGTTAATGTGGGGCACCTGGGTGGTTCAGTTGGTTAAGGGTCCAACTCTTGGTTTCAGCTCAGGTCATGATGTCACAGTTCGTGAGTTTGAGTTCTGTGTTGAGTTCTGTCTCTCTCTCTCTCTCTGCCCCTTCCCCCTGCATCTCTCTAAATAAACTTAAAAAAAATCAGTTAATGTAACCCATCACATCAACAAGCTAAAGAAGAAAAGTCACATGATTATATCAATAGAAGCAGAAAAAGCATTTGACATAATCCAACATCCATTCCTGATAAAAATTCTTGGCAAACTAGGAAGAGGAGAAATTTCTCAGCTTGTTAAAGAACATCTACGAAATACCACAACTGATACCATACTTAATGGTGAAGATCTTGAAGCTTTCCCACTAAGACCGAGAACAAGGAAAGGATTCTCTTCTCATTTGGGAGTTGCAGATTAAAACAATGAGATAACACTAAATATCTATTAGAAAGGCCAAAATTAAAAACACTGACAAATATCAAAAGCTGGTGAGGAATTTTCATTCGTTGCTAGTGAGTATGCATAATGGTATGAACCCTTTAAAGGACAGTTTGACAGTTTCTCACAAAACTAAAAATACACTTATACAATCCAGCTATCTCACACCTTAGTATTTATCCAAATGAATTGAAAATTATGTCCACATAAAAATTTGCACACATATATTTATAAAGGATTTATTCATAATGGATAATATTTGGAAGCATCTAAGATGCTCTTCAGTAGGTGAATGGATAAATAAACTATCATGCATACAGCTGATAGAATATTCTTTAGCACTAAAAAATGAGCTATCAAGTCATGAAAAGACATGCAGACAAGTTAAATACACATTACTAAAAAAGAAGGTCAATCTGCAAAGTCAATCTGTATGATTCCAACTATATAATTTTCTGAATAAGGCAAAACTATGGAGACGGTAGAAAGATTAGTGATTACCAGTGGTTGGGGGAAGCAGGGTGAATTGGTGAAGTGGAGGATTTTTAGGGAAATGAAACTATTCTGTATGATACTATAATGATGGATACATGTCCTTATGCATTTGTTAAACCTATAGAATGTACAACAACAAAATGAACCGTAATGTACATTATGGGCTTTGAGTGATAATGATGCACCAATATAGATTCATCAATTGTAACAAAGGTATCATTGTCCACAGTAGTGGAGGCTGTGCATGTTTGGGGATGGTGGCATATGGGAGCTCTCTATACTTCCTGCTCAGGTGTGCTATGAATTTAAAACTGTTGTAAAAATGTATTATTTTAAAAAACGAATTTTGCAGATGGACCTTGAATTGAACAAGTTCTCAAATTTACTAATATTTCTATTAGTGTGAAGATTCTATCAGATTTTCTGCATGCATAATCCTATTTTTGCAAATAATGACTAGTTTCAAACATTTCAAAATTTGTATGTTATTTTATTTTCTTTCCTAATGTAATGCTTAACAACTCCAGTAGACAATGTTGTTTTGTTTCCAATCTTAACCTTTTTTAAAAAAGAAATTAAGTATGATTCTTGATTTAACTTTGTACAGATAATCTTTATCAGATTTAATGTTTATTTTGATTTCTACTTTGTTAGGAGGTTTTTATCATTGTGGACATTGAATTTCATCAATGTCTTTTGTGCACTTTTTAAGATAATCAGATAATTTGCTTCATTTATATTTGAAGGATAAAGACTACTTTTTGAATGTTAAGTCAAGTTTGAATGCTTGGAATACACCCCACTTGATCATAATAAAATGTAACATTTTATATGTGACTGGACTTAATTTACTAATATTTTATATAATATCTTGCATCTATATTCAGTGAATAGATTTTTCTGTAGTTTTTCTTTCTTATAATGCTTTGGTCTGGTCATATTTTACATTTGATGCTATATAAATCTTATGTATGGCAAGTGTTGCAACTTTTATCTATGCTCTGGAAGAATTTGTGTAAGACTGGTATTCCTTCACATATGTTTAGAATAATCGATCAGTAAAATCATCTTTTTAAAATCATGTTTCCTTGTGAGAAGGATTTTAATAACTGATTCAGTTCTATTAATATATGTAAGACTACACAGACTTTCTATTTCCTCTCATGTAACTTGCATAAGTTGTGTTTTTCAAGATACTTGTACATTTAATTTAAGTTATCAAGTTTGCTGATGAAATGTACCTGTAGTATCCACTTATAACTTTTTAATGCTCTAGAGTCTGTGGTGACATCTGCTTTGTCATGTCTTGTGGAATTTGTGTTTTATTTCTGCTTCCTTAAATTTGAATTGTTAGGAGTTTTGTTGATATTATAATCTTTTCAAAGAATGTGTACAATGTCAATTTGATTTGATGTTTGTTTCCCTCATCCTTGATTTCTGCTCTTATATTTATTTTCCTGTTTTCATTTCACTTGTTTCATTTTCCATGCTTCACCATCTTGTTCAGGTGGAAGCATATCATCTCCTTTCTCTAATAGACCCATTTTGGTTATAAATTCTCCTCCAACACTGCCTTAGTTGCATCCTACAGACTTTTAGGCTTTATTTTCATTATCATTCAGTTCAACTATTTTCTAAAATGGCAAACAGATACAATATTTGCAACATATATCACAGATAAAAGGCTGGATTTATATTTAAAAATATAAAGCATTTTTAAAAACTGAGAAAAAAAGCAAAAACTAAATAGAAAAAGATAGACAAAAACTATTTGCAGACCATTCACAAAACACATACATTTAAATTAATCTTAAATCTTTTATTTATTTTTTTAAAGGTTTTTAAACATTTATTTATTTTTGAGACACAGAGAGACAGAGCGTGAGCAGGGGAGGGCGGAGAGAGAGGGAGACACAGAATCCGAAGCAGGCTTCAGGCTCCGAGCGGTCAGCCCAGAGCCTGACGCGGGGCTTGAACTCACAAACCGGGAGATCATGACCTGAGCCAAAGTCAACCACTTAACTGACTGTGCCACCCAGGCCCCCCTCTTAAATCTTTTATATAAGTTTTATTGATAAGAAAATACATATTTAAATTAATGAGACACAATTTCTTACCTTTTAGATTTGGCAAGAATTAAAGCACTTAAAGAGAAATTTTCAAGATATATATTTAAGGTAAAAAATCAGTGTAGAAGAAAACTTGTTTATGAAATCTTTTCTATAAGAAAGCATTGGAAATAGAGGAAAATTTGTTTATTTTTGCAAATGTATGCCCACACACGTACACACCCACACATATAGAGGATCAACAGAACTAATGAGGTTGTTTACCTAGAAAGGATGGATAGGAATGTCTGAAGACAGACAGGAGGAAATGGCATATCTTTAGATATACTTCTTCCCATAATTTTGGCTTTTTAACCATTTTAATATTTTACATGCTCAGTCTAAGTGTTTCAACAGGGGGGATGAGATGGATTATAAATGGAGCTTAATCAAAATAGCATTTTTCAAATAGCACAAAAACACAGAAGTAGCGGAGAAAACAGAACCCCAATAACTTTTGAACATAGTACTACTATTTTCCTCAGTACGAAGAACTGCAAAATAATCCTGAGATCTATTAACAGGTTTGTAAGTGGGGGTTATTTTACATGATTATCTCTTAGCAATTCTGAAACCACCTTTTGATTATAGTAGAACTGAGCAAAAGAGAAAATATAGTGATGCTGATATCTGTGTTTTCTCCACTGCAAAGATCTCCCACTTTGTCTGCCTTTGAATCTTTGCCAAATGCAGTGATGGTGGCTGACCCTTTTGCTTGTTCTCACCTGGGTAGTCTCTATTTATTTAACAGAATAAAGGCTGGATCTCACTATAAGGAAGGGTAATGGAGACCACTGAGAACCTTGTTCACAGGACAGGTTGCTTACTGTGTTTGTACAGCATGCAGGGAGAAAAGATTGGTAGCCACCACCATGCACCCTGGCTAGGGTCTCATCTAGAACATAACCTCATTTTCAGCATTGAGGTAGATTGGGGGGCTCTGCAGGTACCAACCAATCACATCCCCTGGATCTGTGTTCAGCTAGGGAACATAGCTCCCTGGAGGATTACTGAGCTGGTGAGGATGCACCATCACTAAGCTCAGCAGTCCGTCTGATACCCCAGCCAGGAATGAGAGATGGTATTTATGGTTCAGGACAGGTGGGACCTCCATGGTTTTGTTATGTCTGTCACCACTCACCCAAAACTATGTTTTTTGGTCTTTAGTGGGGACAGAAAATATTTCAGTACTTACTTTCAGGAAGAACTGGACAGATTCTCAGACTCACGAGGAAGACATTTCCAGCCCACTCTCACCCTGGAGTGGATGCCACATCAAATGTTTATAAAAGTGCATTGGGTTAAAGCTCTACAGCCTATTGTCTGTGTTTTATTTGTTTAACGATCTCATCCTTATCATGGATATACCTTATGCAAGGGAAGCATCGCACATGTGGAGATACACAGGCATCTACAGACCTCCACCCTGTGTGCAAGCCCACCACAAACCATTATTGTACCTTCAGATATGCAAGACAGCAGACTCACACGTGGGCTGTGGCTGTGCTGTCCAAATATGTCTGCAGAGCCAGGCTGATCCATGATCTTCACTCCTCTCTGCCCCTGCTCACAAGGTGATGGGTACAGAAATTCAAAGTAAGCCTTTAGAAATTGTTACAGCTATTTGTCAGAGTATTTTTAGGTCTGTTAAATCTGGTACTAATGTAAAAATTGAGGCTTTATGTTGTATATCCTTTTAAAATTTTTCTAGGAAATCATTTTTGCTCTCTTTTACCAAAAATCTGACTTGCAAAAGAGTGAACATGAAAATACAAAATAAAACCAATAAATGAAAAGCTCACAGAGCAGATGTTTCTCAGTTATGATCTGCAAAGAAATTGCCTGGGATCTTGATAAAACACAGATGCTAATCGGCAGGTCTGGGGGGGCCCCAGGATTATGTTTTTCTGTTTCTGGGAAATGCAGTTGCCACTGGTCCTTGGGCTGTACTTTGAGTCACAGAGATCTAGAGTGCCCATTCTGGAATCACCTCAGAACAATTAGATCACCAGCTCGGGTTTGCCCTAACCCCTTGTGGAACCCAAGGTAGCTGACTTGACTGAAGACCACTCGTATTGGAGGTGCTGCTGCGTCCAGTAGATTGGGCAGATGTGGTCAGTCTGGGGACTGAGGGGACCAGACTGCTTAGCCTGGCACTGTCATATAATGACAAGGACTGGTTAGGATGTCCTGGAAAAATCCAGAGTTCCAGTAACTCCTTCTTATAGCAGTTACATCTAATTTTAGTATATGTGCTGCCGAAGCGAGCACAGCAGTTACATCTAATTGCCATTTCCAGGCAGTTTACCACACCCAAACTCTATAAAATCACAAAACTGATTTTAAAACATTAAGAATGCTCTTAAGTGTTCAGGACTGTTGGGTGACTCCACCACTGGAAGATAACTGAGGTAGGTGGGGGGACAGCTAAATAGAGCGAGGATATCCATGTAGCCATGCTTTCAAACATGTCCTGAAGATGCCCTAAAGCTGTTTGCCTGAGGGAAGTTTGTAGGTAGAAATCTGTTTGGGTGGCAGGATCTGCCTGCATGTAACTCCATGTCCTTGAACCTCTTCTTTTCCCTGCTCTATCCACTATCCCTCACAACTCCCAGTTTTTAGCATTGGACTCTGGTATTTCATAAATGATAGATTGTACCTTATGTGCATTTTTAGAGTATGGCAATAAAATAAATCTGACTTTCACACAAATTTTAAATACATGTTTTCTAGAGGAGGAGCCAGAATACAGATAAACAGTATTGCGAGGTTGGTGTCCTGACCTCAGTGATGGGCTCAGCCCCACCTATTCAGTTCCTCCACAGGCTTCATCCCAAAATGTTACCAGTTGGGAAAATTTTCTGAAAAGCCAGATGTTTCTTTGCTTGGATTCCTTTTCATAATGTGGTAACAAAATCATTTGATTTCTCTCAGATGGGAATTAGAATGAAAGCAAACAATTTAAAATCACCTCATCAATTCATGCATGTGCCTTCTTTTTAAAGCATACTAATATATGGATATATTTATATATTCTTAAATGCATGTATTTATATACATTTTTGCTAAGTTGGTTATGCATGGAGGCTTCTAAAATTCTTGCATTAAACTAATGATGAATATTTACACAGAAATGTTTTTCATAAAATAGCGATAATGCTATGTGACTGGGATTCTATTTTTTAATGCAAATTTATTTAAGTATCTTTCAAAAAGTTTTAAAGACTTTGAGGGCTTTCTTCACCTCAACTTCCAAGTGTCAGGTGCTGGGTCAGGTGACTGATATTCTTAGGTGGATTCATGGACTGAACACTGCTTATGCTGGAGTTCTGCCTGGGCATTCATCCCAAACCTCCCATCAGGCTGAGGAGTGTGGTGACTTCATGAAGAACCAGGGTGGGGTGGCCCTGGGTGGCCCCACAAGGAAAGAGATGCACAGACATTCTGACAGGCTGTGTTCCACGAGTGTCAGTACCCTCCATTTCTATCAAATACCTTGGATACTATACATTTGTGTGGGAACTGCAGGACTCCAGAACTTTGAGGGGGGTGGTCTCCTGCTGGGCAGCTCATGTTACCCCTGCATGGCTAGGTGGTTCAAATGGGGGTCCTGTGGCCTTGAAGGCCAGCCTGTATGGCTTCCAGCTTTTACACAAATGTAATAAGCTTTCCTGGCATACATGGTGATCTCAGCGCATAACTTGCACGGATGCCCACTCAGTAGTCTTGCCTGGACCACCACTTCACCCCTTCCTACCTGAAGTTGATGAGGCCCTTATGGACCTACAGATGAAATTGCTTTATATATTTCTGTGCTGTATTCAGAAACAGAGAGAATGCTTCCTCCCTAAACAGCTTAGAGAAATTTTCAAATCAGAACTGCAAGAAAACAAGAATTAAAAAAAATTTAAAAATATATAGAAGGGTGGGGCACCTGGGTGGCTCAGTGGGTTAAGCATCCAACTCTTGACTTTGGAGCTTCCCAGAGCAAATCTTCATCATGTTTTCCAACTTGTTCCCTTTTCTTGCCAAAAAAGTGTCTAACTCATTATGATTGGGGTGAGAAAAACTATCCACTACCACCACCACCATATTTAAAACTAAAAGACCAATCAGTCAATCAGTCAATAGTCAAGACTCATGGAAATCATAGATCTTTACCCAACACTAAACTTTAAAAAAAGATACCAATGCTATAGTATTTTTTTTAATCCAAGTTAGTTAACATATAGTATAAAAATGGTTTCAAGAGTGAAACACTCTGCCTGTTCAGGATCACTTGGTGTTGTCAGGAACTAAGTGAGGAGGAATGAGCCCACCTGTCCATCTTCTGTTGTGGGTTGTGGGTTGGAAAACCTCAGGTACAGATTTGCTTCTTCTGTTGATTGGAGCGACTTACAATGTCCTGGCATGCTGTTGCTGCTCCACTTCTGGGGACTTAAACCAATTCTCCTTCCTCTTCTACATTTTAACATTCTTATTGGGCTGCTTCTTGCATTATTCCCAGGTGTATAGTTATATTTAGTGAGAATGGTCTACACCATTTTGTTCCCAGGATTTAAAAATATTGTGTAAATAAGTTTAGAAAATAAAAAAACATTCATGGAAAAAGTGCAAAATGTGTGTCAAAAGAAGGAGAATTTTAGCAGAGGGATAAAACCTATTTGGAAATTAATATTTGGGGGGTGCCTGGGATGCTCAGTCAGTTAAGGGTCTGATTCTAGATTTTGGCTCAGGTCATGATTTCACAATTTGTGAGATTGTGCCCCGCATTGTACTCCATGATCACAGTATAAAGCCTGTTTGGGATTCCCTCTCCTTTTCTCTGCCCCTCCCCCACTCTCATTCTCTCTCTCAAAGTAAATAAATAAACTTAAGAAAAAAAAAGGAAAATAAGATTTTATATACCAGTAATGGTAGAATAATTTATATTTGCCCAAACAGCCTATATACAATAATTAAGAACACTTTATTTGGGGGATTTAAAACTGAGCTAAAACAGGCAAACCAGGAAAGGAATTGGCCTTGAAGGGAGACAAGGGCTCTTGTGACTTCCAGAATCCGTAGCCATGTGCACAGGGACTCTCACAATATCCAGATGAATGGACTGTGGTACTGGCTCACAGTGTGAAAGGACAAGTAATGGGGTGACTGTCAAGAAGATATCCTGGGAAGAAGGGGAGAAGAGCTTCAAAATCTGCATAAAATCTCTGTCCCAATTCTTGAGTGACTGTGAAGTGCAAATGTGTGGCAGAGGTGCCCAAAATCTCCAATAAAAGTGACATCAGGGAGGCTAAGAATGCATTACATATATAACATTTTATGTCAATTACTGCTCATCATTAGGGAGCTAGAGTTTGGGGTTTGATTCAAGCCAGCTAACTGCATAATAGAACAAAAACTAACATTCTTCAGTTGAAAATAACAGAATCTAAAATCTCTACATTGTACCATCCATAACATCCGATATGAAATTAAAAGAGTACACAATGTGCAAAGAAATAAGGAAATTTGATCCACTTACAAGAGCAAAAACGGTAACCAAAGAATAATAACCATAACATGATTCAGATATTGGAGTTAACAGATAAAAACTTTGAAGCAATTATTATAAATATATTTACAAACATAAAAGAAACTATACTTATGGTAAGAATTAAAAACCTTGAAAAAATACGAATTCAGAAAGTGAAAAATTGCTGAGAGGGGAATTTCTGATGGTTGAACTCCAAGGTTCTGCAATTACAAATTAGATACATGGCCAAAGGCATGAAGTAGGCAGGCCTTGATTGTGTCCTACTTTGTATACACATTCATATTATCAGGTATATACCTTCTATGATTAGAAAACCCCTGAATGCAGAGACATTTTGTTTTTTGAGTGTTGGCCAAGGTCCACGGTGGAAAAAGCCACGTCTTAAAGTCTGTTTGGAAGATTACTGAAAGTTGGACAAGGGAAATGTGTTCGAGGACTATTCTAGTTGTGATAACTAATTTCTCGTGTCAATCTGAGTGGGTCATGGGGTGTCCAGATATTTGGTTAAACATTATTTCTGGGTGTGTCTATGAGTGTGCTTTCTGAATGAGATTAATGTTTGAGTTGGTAGACTGAATAGAGCAGATTGCCCTTTATGGTGAACCTCATCCAGTCTGTTGAAGTCCTGAATAGAACAAAAAGGCTGAGGAAGGGAGAATTCATTCTATCTGCCTGTCTTCAGGTTGGCACATCAATTTTCTCCAGCCTTCAGGCTGGGACTTGGACTGGAACTACACCATCAGATCTCCTGGATTTCCAGCTTGCCAATGGCAGATCTTGGAACCCTCAGCCTCCAGAATCACATGAGCCAGTTCCTTATGATGAGTATCATTATATATGCACATCTTGTTGGTTCTGTTTCTCTGGACAAGTGACTGGCAGAGCTGAATAGAAGAAGCCTGTAAAGTGACTTCAGAAGGCTGAGCTTGGGTTAGCCATGATGCTATGCACTTGCCCACTTGGCCATGTTGGGTCCTGCCAGTCTTCTAGGGGAATCTTTCTTGGCAGCACACCATTCTCAGTATTGCAAACTCAAGAGAACTGCCATGAAGAAGAATTCCCAGAGCTTCTAATGTTTGCCTATTTTAATAACTCTCTCCATATATTGCCTTGCATGACTATTATCGTGTACCATGTTTCTTTTCTCCATTAGAAGATTAATTGCTTGAGGATAGGAATTGGGTTGTTCACTATTATTTATCTAACACTTTCTAGTAATTTCTTTAATATCATAGTCACAAAGGAAATGTTAGTTGAATAAAATTGACTTCTATTTAATTCTGCAAAGGTATGTTTATTTCCTAACTAGACTTGAAATTAAATCCATTAATATTGTTTTTCCTACACTGCTTAATTTCCAAATAGGCCATTAAATTTTCTCCTCTGATTTAATGTAGCTATTAAACAATAATATGTATAAGGAGAATGTTAGGAGCTGCTAAGAAAAGTGTCTCCTTTCACATGGATATTATGACATAATATCATGCAAACAGCAGACCTGAGGAAGATGGGAAGACATGCATTGTGGGAACAGGAAGCATGTGCAAACCAGCAAGCTGGGAGAGTGTGAGTAAGGTGGCTGACTGAAGTTAAGAGTTGGACTGGAGTTTTGAAAAACATTTGAATGCAGGGTCAAACATTTGAGGGAGATAGAATTGAAAGACACTTTGACTTTTCTGTGGGAGAGGACCAGGAATGCCTTGAAACAGTTAGGAGAGGAAAAAACATTAGAGATGTTGATCATGAAGACATGGTGTCTCAACAAGCAAGACTCCATTAATTAGGAAGAAAATTGCAGAGAACACTGAAGAACTAAGCAAGGAATAGTACTTTATCCAAAGATGGAAAAGGTGATCTCTTCTAAATTTTTAAAAATATAAACATATTTCTTTCTTATTTTTATACACGGGCACCAGGCACATATTTTTTGTGCTCTCTGTGGGTTCTGGTGCTCTTTCAATCTCAGTGCCCCCCTGTTAGCGCCTGGGTACTACCAGTCATGGGCTTAATGCTGGTGCTCAAAAGAACATGTTCATACCCTAAGCCTAGGAACCCTTGAACGCTACTTTATATGGGGGGGGGGGAGATCTTTGCAGATATAATTAAGTTAAGGGTCTCGAAATGAGGAGGTCATTCTGAATTATCCAGGTAAGCTCTAAAACCAATGGCAATTGTTCTTATAAAATACAAAAGCAGAGAGTATGGCCATGTGATGATAGAGGCAAAAACTGGAGAAATGTGGCCATAGCCCCGGGATGCCAGAGCCACTAGAAACTGGAGGAGTAGGGACAGACTCACCCTTAGAAACTGGAAGGAGCATGACTCCGAGGATGCCCTCATTTTAGGCTTCTGCCCTCTAGAATGTAAGGGATAAGTTTTCTATTGTTTCAAGCTACCAACTTTGTGATGATTTGGTATAGAAGCCCCCGGAAACTAGCACACCACCATCAGGCTCAATTTGTGAGGGTAATGGCCCCAGAACAAAGGAAAGGAAAAATCAACCTTACTATGAAAGAAGACAAGTGTAAAAATTAACCAAAGATGGTATCAGTCATTTCTATGGGCATAAGAACATAATATCCTGTTTCTCCTGTGGTCTTTCACCCAGAAATATCTTGCAAATACATTTGGTTGCTGGCCTTTAGGGGAGTACCGCTTGAAAACTCAGCATCCTCAGGCAGGGCTGGGTAACTCTTGCCACAGTGATATGAACTGTCCTCACGTCCGAGGGTAGAGATGGGCAGGTGACTCTGGTCACAGTGATGTGAACTGTCTTTATGCCCAACGGCAGGGATGACCAGGTGACCCTGGCCATAGTGATGTGAACTGTCCTCACATCCAAGGGCAAGGATGACTAGGTAGCCCTGGCCACAGTGATATGAACTGTCTTTACACCCAAGAGCAGGGATGGTCATATGATCCTGACTGAGGTGAGGTGAGGGCCCGGCTGGTCTAGGCCATGAAGAGACAGAACCCACCTACTGACTCACAGCAGGCCTGAGACAGAAGTGGACTTGAGAGGTGTGTTAGAGCAGGGGTCCTGGCCCAACAGAGAGGACCTTAGTTTCCCACAGCAGCTCTGTCTGTTTCACACAAACAACACCTTTTCTCACATGTATCACATTTGATACATAGCATTTCCTTACTAAATTGATGATTTTCTGTGTTATTATTAAAGTATGAATATAACACAACTTACATCTTAAATAACTACTTTTTCTCCATGAACATAGGCAGAAAATAAGCTGAGGATACATAAGTTAACACAATTTTAAAATGGATTTTTTATTATTTTTAATTCATTGAAGCAATTTCATTTCCAGTACAGAGATTAGGCTTTGACTTAAAAAAAAACACACAAAAACTTAAACTGAATTGAATTGAATTAAATTAGGTTAATTTATGATGCAGACTTGAGAACACAGTGACTTTAGTATTTTCTGCCTAAAATGCCCCTCAAATTTAAGTGGAGCGGCCCTAATTCCATCTACACCATTATTTTGCTTTCCACAATAAGTACTCCGTGACTAGAAAAATGTAATTGTTAACAAAAACACACACACAGAACAAACAAAAAAACAAACAAACAAAAAACAATTCTTACTGCTGAATAATCACCAGTAATTTGTACCTTGTAAAACAATGCTCATAAATTTACTGCTTTTTCCCATCACATTCTTTCTTTCCAGGTCTCTGTCACACACAGTCACAGTCATGTCACATTCACCACCTGTGGTGCTGTGGGTGGTGTTCCCAGAGCAGAGCCTGGGTATGAGGTGAGGGGAGCAGGACAAGGCAGGAGAGGCCCTGTGGTGTGAGCTCAGCCCAAGCCCAGTCTCAGCCCTGCCCCATGGAGCTCTGGAGCAGCCGGCTGGTCCTTGGTGCCCAGCCACCCCTGAGAGACAACGGCCTCCAATTTGTCTGTAGCTTCTCCCCTTGGCGTTCTCCGGAGGGTGAGGCCGGGAGCCACTCACAGCAGCTGGGTGTGCACGGGTGACAACCAACAGACTCTACTACACAAGCTTGCTTTTTTGGTTTTGGTTTTGGTTTTGGTTTTGGTTTTGGTTTTGATTTTTACCAACTACAGCTTGTCTTTTGAAATCCAAAATCTATTTTAAATATTTTGTATAGAAATCTTTCTTTGGGGCACCTGGCTGGCTCAGTCTGGTAAGTGTTCGACTCTTGACTTCTGCTCAGGTCATGATCTCATGGTTGGTGAGATCGAGTCCTGCTTTGGGCTCTGTGCTGTCAGTGTGGAGCCTGCTTGGGATTCTCTCTCTCCCTATCTCTGCCCCTCCCTTGCTTATGCTGTCTCTATCTCTATCTCTATCTCTATCTCTATCTCTATCTCTAAATGAATAAATTAAGCTTTAAAAATGGGTGTACACTCTCTTTTTTTTATTTCTGAGATACTTATTTATGAACTTATAAACCTTGGTCTTTTAAATTTTTTATTATTTTTTTTATTGAAGTACAGTTGACACACATAGTGATCCAACAAGTTTATATGTTATGCTTGATGTACACTCTTTGCCTCCCCAAGTGAAATATAATTAACATAATCCATTCTCCTCTTGGCATCTCAGGGTCACCATGAGCATTAATTTATAATGATTATACTGAACTCAAAGCCTTCGGGTATGGCAATATATTAACATTGTAGGGGGCCAAGCAAACTTATTTCTGAATTCCCAACTTGGACATTTATAGGATTTTTTTGTACCTGTTTTCACTGTCACCAATATTTCACTAATCAGTTTTTGTTACTCTTGGAATAGCTACATCTGTAAAATTCAATTGCTCTTTTTTTCACCATGTTTTATCTTTAATTGGCTCTCTTCTCAGAAATCTATTATGTTTATAATAAAAGCAAATGGTCTCTCAGTAAGATGGGAAGATGTGCATGAAGTGCATGAATACAAAGAGTTTGTAACTTCATATGCCAACTCCAGTCCATGTCTGTGCCTTTAACATTAGGTCTCTCCTCCTCTGTTGCTGTCAACACAATCCCTGCTGCTCTTCTCAGTCCTTAAGCTCCTGCCGCCATGTGTCCTGGTCCTTCTTGTCAGGCCTCTGCTCAACCCTCCATCCCTGCAGTGGTTGCAGAGCATGAAAAATTTACTTTAAGGTCCTTGGGGAAAGAGAACAGAGTTCACATTGCTTGTACCTCTCAGAACATGAACAAACTCTCTACAAAAGAGGAAAGAATGGGACCTCTCTGCTTACTTTTTTGGTCTCCTTTACCTAACACCAAATGCCACCAAAATAATCACAAGACAAAACAAACAACAACCAAACAACAGAAACCAGACCAATGTGCCCCATGGGCACAATCATCCCTTACATATACCAGCAAGTTGAATCCAGCAATATTAAAAAAGGATCATATGTCATAATAAAATGGGGTTTTTCTTGGGAATACATGTGATTCAACATTCAAAATTCAAATAATATATTCACTATACCAACTGACAAAAAAAGAAAATGAAATGATTGTATCAACAGATGCAGAAAAAACTTTAGACAAGATTTAACAGCAACACTGAGCTAATTAGAAATACAATAAATATTTCGCAAGTTGGCAAAGGGCATCTGCAAAACAGCCAAAAACAAACAACAATCAAAAACACACACAGAAAATATACATAATGGTGAGAGACTGAGTGCTTTCTCCCTAAGATGAGGAACAAGGCAAGAATGCCCATTCTTACCACTTCTATTCAATATAATCTGGAATTCCTAGCAAAGAAATAAAGCATGAACATTAAATAAAAAGTATATGGATTGAAAAAGAAGTACAAGTGTCTTTGTTTATAGCTAACTTCCTTGACTCTGTAGAAATCTCAAAGCTACTCAAAGCTACTTGCACTCATAAGTGAGTTTATCAATTCACAAGACAGAAAGCAAATATACAGGCCCCATCATTTTTCTATATGTTAGCAATGAACAATTGGAAATTATTTTTTTCTTATTTATTTTTTTATAGTTTATTGTCAAGTTGGTTTCCATAAAACACCCAGTGCTCATCCCCACAATTGCCCTCCTCCATGCCCATCACGCCCCTTCCCCTTTCCCCCTCCCCCTTCAGCCCTCAGTTTGTTTTCAGTATTCAAGAGTCTTTCATGATTTGCCTCCCTCCCTCTCCCTATTTCTCCCCCTCCCCCTCCCCCGTGGGCCTCTGCTAAGTTTCTCCTCTTACACTTATGAGTGAAAACATAGGGTATCTGTCCTTCTCTGCCTGACTTATTTCACTTAGGATGACACCCTCAAATTCCATCCATGTTGCCACAAATGGCCAGATTTCATTCTTTCTTGTTGCCATGTAGTATTCCATTGTATAGATAAACCACATCTTCTTGATCCATTCATCATTTGATGGACATTTAAGCTCTTTCCATGATTTGGCTATTGTTGAAAGTGCTGCTATGAACATTGGGGTACATGTGCCCCTATGCATCAGCACTTCTGTATCCCTTGGGTAAATC
>CM053578.1:107241305-107277967 GCA_028646485.1 Cryptoprocta ferox
CTGGGTCATAGGGGAATTCTACTGTTAATTTTTTGAGGAATCTCCACACTGTTTTCCATAGCGGCTGCACCAGTTTACATTCCCACCAGCAGTGTAGGAGGGTGCCCGTTTCTCTACGTCCTCACCAGCATCTATAGTTTCCTGTTTTGTTCATTTTAGCCACTCTGACTGGCGTGAGGTGGTATCTCAGTATGGTTTTGATTTGTATTTCCTTGATGATGAGTGACGTTGAGCATCGTTTCATGTGTCTGTGGGCAAGAAAGATACTTTATTCGATATGTCATTTGCAACTATCTTTTCCCATTACATCGGTTTCCTATTAGTTTTATTAATTGTTTCCTTTGCATTGCAGAAGCTTTTTATCTTGATGAGGTCCCAATAGTTCATTTTTGCTCTTTATTCCCTTGCCTTTTGGGATGTGTCGAGTAAGAAATTGCTGCGGTTGAGGTCAAGGAGGCTGTTTCCTGCTTTCTCCTCTAGGGTTTTGATGGTTTCCTGTCTCACATTCAGATCCTTCATCCATTTGAGCTTATTTTTATGTATGGTGTAAGAAAGTCATCTAGTTTCATTCTTTTGCATGTTGCTGTCCAGTTCTCCCATCACCATCTGTTAAAGAGACTGTCTTTTTTCCATTGCATACTCTTTCCTGCTTTGTCAAAGATTAATTGGCCATACATTTGTGGGTCCAGTTCTGGGTTCTCTATTCTATCCCATTGGACTATGTGTCTGTTTTTGTGTCAATACCATACTGTCTTGATGATTACAGCTTTGTAGTAGAGGCTAAAGTCTGGGATTGTGATGCCTCCCATTTTGGCTTTCTTCTTCAATATTACTTTGGCTATTTGGAGTCTTTTGTGGTTCCATACAAATTTTAGGATAGTTTGTTCTAGCTTTGCGAAGAATGCTGGTGCAGTTTGATTGGGATTGCATTGAATGTGTAGATTGCTTTGGGTAATAATGACATTTTAACAATGTTTATTCTTCTGATCCATGAGCATGGAATGTTTTTCCATTTCTTTGTGTTTTCTTCAATTTCCTTCATAAGGTTTCTATAGTTTTCATCGTACAGATCTTTTACATCTTTGGTTAGGTTTATTCCTAGGTATTTTATAGTTTTTCATGCAATTGTGAATGGGATCAGTTTCTTGATTTCTCTTTCTGTTGCTTCATTATTGGTGTATAAAAATGCAACCGATTTCTGTACGTCGATTTTGTACCCTGCGACTTTGCTGAATTCATGGATCAGTTCTAGTAGGCTTCTGGTGGAGTCTGTCGGGTTTACCATGTAGAGTATCATGTCATCTGCGAAACCTGAAAGTTTGACTTCATCTTTGCCAATTCTGATGCCTTTTATTTCCTTTTGCTCTCTGATTGCTGATGCTAGGGCTTCCAACACTATGTTAAACAACAGTGGTGAGAGTGGACATCCTTGTCGTGTTCCTGATCTCAAGGGGAAAGCTCTCAGTTTTTCCCTTTTGAGGATGATATTACCTGTGGGCTTTTCATAAGTGGCTTTTATGATGTTTAAGTAAGTTCCTTCTATCCCGACTTTCTCGAGGGTTTTTATTAAGAAAGGATGCTGTATTTTGTCAAATGCTTTTTCTGCATCCATCGACAGGATCATATGGTTTTTATCTTTTCTTTTGTTAACGTGATGTATCACATTGATGGATTTTTGAATATTGAACCAGCCCTGTAACCCAGGAATGAATCCCACTTGATCATGGTGGATAATTCTTTTTATATGCTGTTGAATTCGATTTGCTAGTATCTTGTTGAGTATTTTTGCATCTGTATTCATCAAGGGTATTGGCCTATAGTTCTCCTTTTTTGTTGGGTCTCTGTCTGGTTTGGGAATCAATGTGATGTTGGCTTCGTAGAATGAGTTTGGAAGTTTTCCTTCTATTTCTGTTTTTTGGAATAGCTTGAGAAGAATGGGTATTAGCTCTGATTTAAATGTCTGGTAGAATTCCCCAGGAAAGCCATCTGGCCCTGGGCTCTTATTCGTTGGGAGATTTTTGATCACCGATTCGATTTCTTCACTGGTTATGAGTCTGTTCAGATTTTTTATCTCCTCCCGTTTGAATTTTGGTAGTGCATGTGTGTTTAGGAATTTGTCCATTTCTTCTAGGTTGTCCAGTTTGTTGGCATATAATTTTTCATAGTATTCCCTGATAATTGCTTGTATTTCTGAGGGATTGGTTGTAATAGATCTATTTTCATTTGTAATTTTGTCTATTTGGTTGCTCTCTCTTTTCTTTCTGAGAAGCCTTGCTAGGGGTTTATCAGTGTTGTTTATGATTTCAAAACACCAACTCTTGGTTTCATTGATCTGTTCAACTGTTTGTTTGTTTGTTTGTTTTGGATTCTATATTGTTTATTTCTGCCCTGATCTTTATTATTTCTCTTCTTCTGCTGGGTTTGGGGTGCTCTTGCTGCTCCCCTTCTAGTTCCTTTAGGTGCTCCGTTAGATTTTTAATTTGTGCTTTTTCTAGTTTCTTGAAATAGGCCTGGATTGCAATATAGTTTCCTCTTAGGACTGCCTTTGCTGCATCCCAGAGAATTTGGATTGTTGTATTTTCATTTTCATTTGTTTCCATATATATTTTTTAAATTTCTTCTCTAATTGCCTGATTGACCCAGTCGTTCTTTAGTAGGGTAGTCTTTAACCTCCATGTTTTTAGAGGTTTTCTAGACTTTTTCCTGTGATTGATTTCAAGTTTTATAGCATTGTGATCTGAAAGTGTGCATGGTATGATCTCAATTCATTTATATTTATGTAGGGATGCTTTATGACCCAGTATGTGATCTATCTTGGAGAATGTGCCATGCGTACTCAAAAAGAAAGTGAATTCCCTAAACTCAGGATGTAGAGTTCTAAATATATCTGTTAAATCCATCTGTTCCAATGTGTCATTTAGGTCCATTGTTTTTTAGTGATTTTCTGTCTAGTTGATCTATCCATTGCTGTAAGTGGAGTATAAAAATCCCCTGCAATCAGCACATTCTTATCAATAAGATTGTTTCTGTTTGTGATTAATTGTTTCATGTATTTCAGTGCTCCCGAATTTGGCACATAGATGTTTATAATTGTTAGCCCTTCCTGATGGAGAGACCCTGTAATTATTATATAATGTCCTTCTTCATCTTTTGTTACTGCCTTTACTTTAAAGTCCACTTTGTCCGATATAAGTATGGCCACTCCTGCTTTCTTTTGACTTCCAGTCACATGACAGATATGTCTCCACCCCCTTACTTTCAATCTGAAGGTGTCTTCAGGTCTAAAATGAGTCTCTTGTAGACAGCAAATAGATGAAGTTTGTTTTTTTAATTCATTCTGCTACCCTATGTCGTTTGATTGGTGCATTTAGTCCATTTACATTCAGTGTTATTATTGAAAAATATGGGTTTAGAGTCATTGTGTTCTCTGTAGGGTTTATGCTTGTAGTGGTGTCTCTGGTACCTTGTATTCCTTGCAACATTTCCCTCATAGAGTCCTTCTTAGGATTTCTTGTAGGGCTGGTTTAGTGGTGATGAATTATTTCAATTTTTGTTTATTTGGGCAAATCTTTATCTCTCCTTCTATTTTGAATGACAGGCTTGCTGGATAAAGGATTCTTGGCTGCATATTTTTTCTGTTCATCACATTGAAGATTTCCTGCCATTCCTTTCTGGCCTGCCAAGTTTCAGCAGATAGGTCTGTAACCACTCTGATAGGTTTCCCTTTGTATGTTAGGGGCCTTTTATCCCTAGCTGCTTTCAGAATTCTCTCTTTATCCTTATATTTTGCCAGTTTTACTATGATATGTCGTGCTGAAGTTCGATTCAAGTTCCGTTTGAGGGGAGTTCTCGGTGCCTCTTGGATTTCATTGTCTATTTCCTTCCTCAGATTGGGGAAGTTCTTGGCTATAATTTGATCAAGCACCCCTTCAGGACCTTTTTCTCTTTCTTCTTCTTCAGGAATTCCTATGATATGGATATTTTTCCATTTGATTGTATCACTCAGTTCTCAAATTCTCCTTTTGTGTTCCAGGATCAATTTATCTTTTTCTCGGCTTCCTCTTTGTCTATAATTGTGTCTTTTAATTCACCTATTCTCCTCTCTGCCTCTTCAATTCATGCAGTGGCAGCCTCCATTTTATTATGCACCTAATTTATAGCATTTTTTAACTCATCACAGCTATTTTCAAGGTCCCTAGTCTTTGTATCAATATCTTCTCTAATGTCTTCCATGCTTTTTTCAAGTCCAGCGATTAATTTTATGACAATTGTTCTAAATTCTTGCTCCATTATGTTGCTTATATCTGTTTTGAGCAATTCTGTAGCTGTGACTTCTTCCTGGAATTTCTTTAGAGGAGAGTTCTTCCGTTTCATCATTTTGGCTAGCTTTCTGTCTCTTGTCAGTTTTAAAACTTGTTATGCACTCTGCACCTGTGAGTATTGCTCTATTAAAGGAGGCTCATTGACTGTCCAGGGCCTGTCCGTTCAGGAAGTGTTCTTTTAATGGTATCTCTTGGTTTCTCTTGTTGTGCCTTTGGTTATTTTATTTCCCTACTCAGTGATATTTGGGATTCTCCACCATGTGTACTTTGGTTTGTTTCTTGAGGTAGCCCTGAAAAGGAAAAGAGACAGACAAACACACAGGGAACAAAAGCATGCAAACACACAGACAAATCAAACAAACAAGCCAACCGAAAGGGAAAAGAAAAAAAAAGAAAAGAAAAAAGAAAAAAAAGGGGTGGGGGGGGACAAAAACAACGAAAGATAAAGGACATTCTAAAAGCATAAAACCAGAAATCCCAGCCACAAATAAAGAGTAGGGTGGAAGTAGTGCTGTTGGAAGTGAAATTGAATGTTGACAAGGCAGAGAGACTAAAAGGCTTAATTCAGAGAGAGAAAGAGGAGAATATGGTAGGAGGTGAAGAGAAAAAAACAAAGATAATGTTACCCAAAGAAACTTTATAGTCTGATTATTCCAGAGAGAAAGAGAGAGACAGGAAGTAGCATCAAGAAAATGGGTTAGGTATGACTGTTTAGGCAAACCAGTGTCCCACGTGCCCAGTCCAGTGGTGGGGAGATAAGAATGAGATAGGGGGAAATATGTCTGAATAGGAAGAATTGATCTAATCATGGCAATGCATCAATGTTGGTCTTGCTCAGGCTCTGGGGAAAAAAAAGGAAGCTCTCCAGCGCGGATGGGCGTGGTCTGGTGTAGGCAGGTCTTGCCTCATTGCAGTCCCATGGGCCGCTCTCCGAGGCCCCGCCTTGGTGGTTGTGGGGAGAAGAATGGCGGCGCCCCAGTCCCTTCTCGAACCAAGCGTTGCAACCCCCTCTTTTGGGTACGATCTCCCTGTGCCACGGGTGGGCCAAGTTGTATTTTCCAAGCCCTGCCTCATTTCCAGATAGTTCATGCACTCTAATGATACCACCCTAGATGTACTCCTGCAGGCGGGAGGCTTCCTATCTGGGGATCTACTAAGGGGAGTAGGGGAGCAGTTTCTACTGGCGCCAGCTGGGATCAGGGGCACTGAGCCCAAGGAAAGTGCTCCAGCTAGAGAGAAAGGATCTCTCTCCCCACACCCCGCGGTTACAGATGGGATGATAGGATCCCTTTCCGTCCCGGGCCGAGGTTTTTCTCTCCTATAGAGACAGCTCTATGAGCATTTTCAGCCTCTTTCTCTTCCCCTCATCTCTCCGCGGCTCTGCCAGCTCTGTGCAGAGGGGTTCCCTCCCCTCCGAGCCTCTGGGTCCAGCCCTTTTTTATCTTCCCCAGTTCGCACTCACGCACCTATGAGCCTGTCTTCTTTGGACTCTGTCTCTTTTCCTCCCAGACTCTTGTGGATCAGAGTATTTTGGCTTCAGTCCTTCTTAGATTGACAGATGAAGGCGGGTGAAATGTATAGAGCTCCCTACTCCTCCGCCATCTTGCCTCTCTCCCCCTGAAATTATTTTTAAGTACAATTTACAATAGAACAACAACAATAACAAAGTGTTACTGTATAATAACAAACTTTGTACACTGAAGGCTATAAATGCTAATGAAAGAGATCAGAGAAGAATTAAGGAAATGGAGAGATTTTCCATGTTCATGGATGGGAAGACTTGATCTGCTGGGGAGTCAGTCCTTCTCAAACTAAGCTATCAATCCAAGGCAATCCTAGTCAACATCCAAGTAGGCTTTCTGGGGAGAGACACTAAAACACTGATTCCTAGATTCATATGGAATTTCAAAGAACCTAGAAGAAGAAAAACAACTTTGAAAAAATAAATTATAGGAGTAACATTACCAGATTTCATGACTTATTATAAAGCTACAATAATGAAAACAGTGTGACATTGGAGTAGAAACAGGCAAACAGGTCAATGGAACAGAATGGAGTCTAGAAAATAGACCAACAAATATATCATGAGGGATTTTTGACAAAGGTGGCAATCTAATGGAGAAAGAATAATCTTTTCAACAAATGATGCTGAAAAACTTGGATATCCATCAGCATCCCTTTATGAGGATGGACTTTTATGCTAGTCTGTATATGAATGGGTGCAATGGGTTAAGGCTGGTGTCAATTCTATCCCTGTTTTGCAAAATAATAGCTATAAGTTGTAAAAAATTTTGCTCAAAAAATAATTTGAAGGCAATGGATAGAGTTATATAGCAATAACATTATTTAAAATCCTCTTGAGTCACATACCAACATTTCAGAGATGTTTATCATTAAAATATTTTCAATGATCTCTCAACTGACAACCTAACTGGGTCCTCCTTTAAATTTGTTCGAAGAATAGAAACCACCTGACTTGAAAAAGGACTTAGTGCTTAACATTAGAATAATCCAATATCTCAATATCTGAGGAATTTATCAAAATGACCTTAAATAGTAACTTTTTCTCATACATTTAAAAGCATTTTAACACAATATATTGATAAGTTGTTGGAGGAATATTAATTTTAATTGTAGTTAATTTCAATATTCACTTGAAAATACATGTTTTGATAAAACAACATGCTTCAAATATAATTTTGTCAAAGACTTTATGATGTAGAGTTAGTACATGTGATTTAACAAGGATGTCTGTCATAAAAGCTAATTGGCAAATCCAGTTCTTTTTGACAAACCAGTAAGCCAAATCAGACTTTATTTCTATCATAAAACATTGCATTTCAGTTTTCAATTTAAATAAGCTTGTTAATATGCATCCCTGTGATAATCATTTTTTCTTCTGAATTTTAATTCTTAGATTGATAGATAACAGATATAAGCAGATATATAGATGGTAGATAATAGATAACCAGTAAATAGATTATTGATAGTTAATAGATATTCAGTGGGTGATAGATAAAGATAGAGAGATACATATAATGAATTGACAGATGACAGACTAGAAATAAATACAAGTGGATGATAAGCTGATAATTCATGCTGCCTGGTAGATTGATGGTAATAGATAGATAAGGGAGAGAAAGAGAGAGAGAGAGAGATTAGGGTATAGTATCTTGCTGGTGTTTGCCCCCCAAAGACATAAAGTACCCCAGTAATATTCTCCATTAATCCCCTGTTGTCCTCAATACTTTTCTCATGGACTAGAATGCATACATTGTTGCATCCCTCTATCATAATTGGGGACAAGGAGAGGAATTCTCACAAGTTCAAATATGCCACTCCTCTGCTGCTTATTCTATACTATAAATGAATCTTGACCACTTCACATACATCCAAATACACTACTTCCAATATCATATTTCATCTAATCCTTTAACAGAAATGTTCATAAACCAAGGAAATTAACAAAGCCCTTCCATCGGTGTATGGTGCCTTTGTTGATACTCAGAAAGTTTTGACATCCCAGGAAGAACTCCATGTGGGTAGAACAGTTTTTTTTTTTTTTTGGTAGAGTGGGAGGAGGGAGACTGTAGGAAGAGAGGAAAGGGGATCATTAAGGTGTCCTAACTTGATTGACCATCTTTGGAGTGTATACATGGATTTGGGGATCTGGAAAATACTTTTCATCTGTGACATCTCCCTTTCACACAACCCATTCCCCAATGTGAGCACGTGGCTAGCCCACACCAAGGCTACCTCTTACCCCACATTTATTCTCCTTGAATGCTGACCACAGGATTAAAACCATGCCCCCACAGGTGACTAGTAGAAACCTCCCATCAAGAATTTCAGTCCCCAAAACAGATTCTAGGTGAATTTGTCTCATCCTCAGTGACTCTCCCATGCAGATCCATCAGTGAGAAACTGATCTCTTGATGTGATCAGAGTTGATCTCTGATCAACTGTGAACACTTCTCCCAGGCAGTTGAGACTCTCAATGTCTGATGTGTGCATCTCAATATCTTAAACACTTCTATTTTCAAGCTACAGTCCCTTTTACTCTGCCTTCATGGCTACTGTTCCCCTGCCCAGACTCTCCTTCACCTCTTTCTCACCTACTCAAATCACCTACCTATGAGGCCCAGCACAGGCACCACCACCTCCAGGAGCTGTTCTGACTACTCCAGCCCGTACTATTTCCCAGGCCTATATCATGTCACATGTTCTGAATTTCTACCATTTTCTCATACTCTCCAATTATCTTTTTGGGTTTGGTTTTATTGACTTAAACGGACTAGACAGGACTCCCTTTTCTTTTTAATTTTAATCTCCTGAGTCATTAATATATTATGAGCCTTGAAACTTATTACTGGGGCGCCTGGGTGGCTCAGTCAGTTGAGCGTCCGACTTCGGCTCAGGTCATGATCTCACAGTTCGTGGGTTCGAGCCCTGCGTCGGGCTCTGTGCTGACAGCTCAGAGCCTAGAGCCTGCTTCCAATTCTGTGTGTCCCTCTCTCTCTCTCTGCCCCTCCCCTGCTCATGATCTGTCTCTCTCTGTCTCTCAAAAATAAATAAAAATGTTTAAAAAAATTAAAAAAAAAAGAAACTTATTACTGATGAGGTTTATTTATGTGTGGCCTACCCCTTACCAGATTCAACAAAGCTAGTATAAACCTGGTTAATATAGAGTTTATAAGTGACAAGGGACAAGAGAAAAATAAAAAACAAAATTGAATTACAAAATTTAAAAGTTTCAGGGCACCTGGGTGGCTCAGTCCATTGAGCATCCAACTCGTGATTTCCCAGGGTAGTGGGGTTGAGTCCTGCATTGGGCTCTGTGCTGAGCATGGAGTCTGTTTAAGATTCTCTCTCTCTCTTCCTCTGCCCTTCTCCCCAGCTCATGCTTTCTCTCTCTCTCTCTCCCTCTCTCTCTCTCTCTCTCAAAATAATAATAATAATAAATAAGCAAAATTTCAATCAAGGTTGAAAATCAAAAATTGAAGTTACAGTGGAGAGGCTGAAACTTACAGAAATTTACTAAGGAAAGACTACTAGGGAGAATCATTTGGTATATGCACACTGTAAAGACCATCACACATCTTTCTAATTTGCTAACTGACACCAGTTAAAACTAGGATAAACCCTGAAAGTTTACTTTTAACTTAAAGTTTATTTATTTTGAGGAGGGGCAGAGAGAAAAGGAGAGAGAGAATCCCAAACTGACTCTGTGCTGACAGCATGGAGTGGGGCTCAAACTCACAAACCATGAGATATGACCTTAACCCAAAGCAGAAGTTGGATGCTTAACCAACTGAGCCACCCAAGCACCCCAAAAGTTTACTTTTTTAAGAAAAAAATTTTTGCAGTGCTATTCTTGGTCATATAAGTAATTTATCCCATATTAGCATCTCAGAGGGATCCCTGCACCTGCCCAAGGTGGGAGAGTCTGGTATCAGACTAGCAAAAAAAAATGGTAATTTCCAGAGATCCCACTTTCCACTTGAGACTTGTCACCCAACAGTGGAGGCAGCCATTTTACCTTTCCACCTCATCAATGTCCACAGTCCCACTCCCACCTGTGGAAGGTCTTCTAACAGCAATTCTCAGTTAAATTGTTCAGTAGTCTCTCTACATGATGGACTTATTAGAAGAGGTATCAGTTTCTTCTAATTGTGTCTCCACCAGAAGGCCATATTTTCATGTAACCAAAGGCATCAGTCCAGGGACCCCAGAACTGCTGGATTGAAACACGAAGGATTCAAAATGCAGTGGCATCAGCAAGATCACCAAATAAGATGTTCCTTGTCATATCCTCCCTTCAACAACAATAGTTTGGTATCCATCCAAGGACAAAACTGTCTTTTTATAAGCTCTGGGATTCAAGAAAGAGATTGTAAAACTCTGGTGCAGCCCAAGACTAAGGAGAGCCATTTTAAGAAGGTGAGCTCACACACAGGTGACTGACTTGCTGACTGTGGTCCCAGCTACAGACCTAGAAACATCTCCATATCCCTGAGGACTTGGTTACAGCCCCCTTAGGTCTATCACTAGCACCATATGCCAAGGGATCCAAGAGGAGTCTTGCCCATCCACGCATCCATGACACAGAACTCAATCCCAGCTGTGGATCCTAATGTACCCCATGAATCAGCTCTAGCCCTTCTTGACCACAGTCCAGGAGCTTTGGAGAACACAGACTTAAACAACCACTGGTAGATAAGAAAGCTTTTGTGGAAGTCCAGGAGTCCAGCAGAAAAGTTCTAGTACACTGTTGTAGCAAACAAATAATCAGTGTAAACACATTGGAGAAGGTAAGAGGAAGTGTGACTGTGCTTGAATCTTCACCCTCCCAAGGTGGCACCACAAAGTGCCAAGTGAGCCTTCGTGATTCTCCAAAGGGAAAGTGAAAGCATGTGAGTGAGTGTACAACTTCTGCAGCTATTCAGGATGCTGCCAAAGACATCTATTTCTCTCTGGTCCCACCAAGGGCATTGAGTAGTGAGTTGCAAGACAGGTGGCAAGAAGAGGCTGGGAGAGCAGCAGACAGGGTTCTTGGAGGGCATTACAGGCATGCAGATCCTCCTAACTGCAGTGTGGAATCCATCAAGAAGCTCACCTTGGAGCCACTGGAGGTGCCTTACCTGTAGTTATCCTTAGCTGACCACCAGCACTCTGTGCTCACCCACATTCACGCTCCCTGACTGACCCCTTGCTTGGCAAGAGTGAGCTTTCACAGATGGCCAGTGAGGATTTGCAGAAATCTGTCCCAAATCTGTGGGCCAAGGAGAAATCACACTTGGGAAAGCAAAAAAAAAAAAGGCTTCCAGTTCCCAGCCTGTTGTGTTGCAGTATCTAAAGAAGGAACACAAGCTTAAGAACCCTACCATAGGTATGCCTCGGTGGCTCAGTTGGTTGAGTGTACGACTCTTGATTTTGGCTCAGGTCATGATCCCAGGGTCATGGAATTGACTCCCACATTGGAATCCATGCTGAGTGTGGAACCTGCTTAGGATTCTCTCTCTCTCTCTCTCTCTCTCTTTCCCTCCTCTCTTTCCCTCCTCTCTCTGAGCCCCTCTCCACCTCTCCCTTGCTTGTGCACACCTATCTCTCTCCCTCTAAAAAAATTAAACCTATTTACCTATTTATCTCCCTCTAAAAATTAAAATAAAATAAAATAAAATAAATCTGCCATAAAATGGAGCAATAAGTGTGGAGTACACATATCCATACAAAGTATGAGAGGCCTCAGATCCCCTACTAGGGCCAACAGTAGGTGTTTCTCTCCCATATTCAGTCACTGAAGACAGAAAGGATAATTGGATCCTCAAATATGAAGACAGTAGCACAAGACTTCAAGAAACATAAAAAGGTAGGAAACTTGACACCAGCAAAAGATCACAGTAATTTTCTAGTAATCAATCCAAAAGACATGAATATTTGTGATTTACCCAGTAAAGAATTCAAAATACCTGTTTTAATGAATCTCAGTAAACTACAAGAAAATATAGGAAGACAGGTCAACAAAATCAGGAAAACAGTACATGAATAACATGATAATTTGATAAAAATACAGAAATTATCAAAAAGATAAAACTCAAACTCTGGAGCTGAGGAATACAATAAATGAAGTGAAAAAAATGCAACGGAAATCATTAGCAACATAATGAATCAAACAGAAGAAAGAATTTGTGAGCTAGAAGACAGGGAATTTGAAATTATCCAGTCAGTGGAGAACAAAGGAAAAAGAATGAAAAACAATGAAGAAAGACTACATAATCAATAGGTATCATCAATAGAATTTCTGAATTATTGGAGTCTCAGAAGGAGAGGAAAGGGAGAAGGGGACAGAAAGCTTATTTTAAGAAATAATGGTTAAATATTTCGAAAATCTGAGTAGAGGTTTGGATGTCCAAGTTCATGAAGCACATAGGTCCCCATGCAAACTCAACTTAAAGAGATCTTCTCCAATATACATGAGATTGAAACTATTGAAAATCAAAAAACAAAGAGAGAATCTTAAAAGCAGAAGAGAAAAGAAGTTGATACCTTACAAGGGAATCCCCATAAGGCTATCAGTGGATTTCTCATAGAAACCTTACAGGCCAGGAGGGAGTGGCATGATACAGACAAACTGCTGAAAAAAATTGTTAAGCAGGAATACTTTATTCAACAAAGCTGTCTTTTAGAAATAAAAGAAAGATATGGACTTTGTTAAACAAAGAAAAACTGAGGGAGTTCAACTCCACTAGACCTCCCTTACAAGAAAGGAGTCCTTGAAGTTGAAATGAGAAGAGGAAAACATTTGAAAATATACAACATACTAGTAAGTATACAGTCAAATTCAGAACACTGTAATATTATAATATGACGTTGGGTTAATCACCTAACTGTAGTAAGAACGTTTAAAGGACAGATGTATTAAAAATAACTATGGCTACAATGATTTATGAATGAATACACAATAGAAAAAGAGTTAAATAGTGACATGAAAAATATGGGGAAGGAGTAAATGGGTAGAGTTTTTCTTTGTGATCAAAGTTAAGTAGTTATCAATTTAAAATAGACTTATATCAGGGCGCCTGGGTGGCTCAGTCGGTTGAGCGTCCAGCTTCGGCTGAGGTCATGATCTCACGGTTTGTGATTTCAAGCCCCGCGTCATGCTCTGTGCTGACAGCTAGCTCAGAGCCTGGAGGCTGTCTTCAGATTCTGTGTCTCCCTCTCTCTCTGACCCTCCCCTGCTCATACTCTCTCTCTCTCTCTCTCTCTCTCTCTCTCTCTCTCTCAAAAATAAATAAAACATTTAAAAAATAGACTTATATCTACAAGATGTTTTATGTAAGCCTCACGGTAACCACAGAGTAAAAACCTGTAGTAAATGCATAAAAATAAAGAGAAAGGAATCAAAGCATGCCAGTAGAGAAAATCAATTCACAAAAGACAGTAAGGGAGGAAGAAAAGAACATGGGAACTTCAAAACAACCAGAAAACAGCCAATAATATGGCCTTAGTAAGTCCTTACCAATAAATCAATCATTATTCTAAATGTAAATAGATAAAATTCTCCAATCGAAAAGTATAGATTGGCTGAATGGATTAAAAAACAAACAGGGGCACCTGGGTGGCTCAGTCAGTTGAGCGTCCGGCTTCGGCTCAGGTCATGATCTCGTGGTTCGTGGGTTTGAGCCCCGCATCAGGCTCTGTGCTGACAGCTAGCTCAGAGCCTGGAGCTTGTCTTTGGATTCTGTATCTCCCTCTCTCTCTGACCCTCCCCTGCTCATGATGTCTCTCTTTATCTCAAAAATAAATAAAGCATTAAAAAATTTTAAACAAACAAACAAACAAACAAAACAAGACAGTATTATATACTACCTATAAGACACTCACTGTAGCTTCAAGGGCATACATAGGCTCAAATCCAAGAGACGAAAAAGGATATTTATTGTAAGAGGAAACCAAAAGAGAGCAGAAGCAGCTGCACTTATAACAGACAAAATAGACTTTAACTCAAAGGCTGTAATTAGAGATAAAGAAGGATATCATGTAATGATAAAGGGATCAAATCATCAAGAGTACATAACAATCATAAATATATGTGTAACCAATATCAGAGCACCCAAATATATTAAGCGAATACTAACAGGAATAAACAGACATAACTATAATAATAGTAGGAGACTTCAGTATCCTGCTTCCAATAAAGGACAGATTATTAGACAGAAAATCAACAAGGAATCTTTGGACTTGAACCATAATTTAGACTGAATGGACCTAATAGAGATACACAGAACATTTCATCCAATAGCACCAGAATGTACATTCTTCTCAAGTGCTTAGGGAACATTCTCTAGTATATAGTATATATTAGCCACAGAACAAGTCAATCAATTTAAGACAACTGAGATGGTATTAAGTATCTTTTCTGATCACAATGGTACAAAACTAGAAATCAATAACAAAAGGAAAACTGGAAAACTCATAGACTATAGAAGTTAAACAACACACTACTGAATAACCAATAGATAAGTCAAATAAACCAAATAAACCAAATCTAATAAATCAAAACAAAATGATAAATCAAACAAATAAAACTTGAAACAAACAAAAATGGATATACAGCATACCAAAACTTATACAATGCAGCAAACACAGTTCTATGAGGGAAGTTTACAGTGATAAATGCCTACATTAAGAAAAAATAAAGCTCTCAAATAAACAAACTAACTTTACATCTAAAGGATCTAGAAAAAGAAGAGAATACTAAGCCCAAAATTAGCAAAAAAGAAGGAAAAAACAAAGATCAGGTCAGAAATAAATGAGACCAAAAAGCAATAGAAAAAGATCAAGGTAGCTCAGTGCTATTTTTTTAAAGATTAACAAAATTGACAAACATTAACTACACTAATAAAACAAAAAGAGAGAGAGAACATGCAAATAAACAAAATCAGAAATGAAAGACGAGACATTACAATTGAGATAAATACTAAAATCATAATACAAGAAATACAAAGGCTCATAAGAGGCTACTATGAATAATTATAAATGAAAAATTTGATAACTTAGAAAAAGGGAAAATTCCTAGAAACATACAACTGTCTAGGAATGAATTCTGAATAGATAATCAAATAGACCAATAATGAGTAAGGATATTGAATTAGTAATCAAATCCTCCCAAAAAAGAAAAAAGCCATGATCAGATGTTTTCACCAATGAATTCCACCAAACACTTAAAGAATAATTAAAACTTGGGGGTGCCTCCATGGCTCAGTTGGTTGAGCATTTGAGTCTTGATTTTGGCTCAGGTCATGATCTCATGGTCATGAGATCAAGTCCCTCATCAGGCTCTGTACTGAGTGTGGAGTCTGCTTGGGATCCTCTCTCTCCATCTTTCTCTGCCCCCCTCCCACTCATTCATGTGCTCTCTCTCTCTCTCTCTCTCTCTCAAAATAAATAAAATTTGTTTCTTTACTTTTTAAGTTTATTTATTATTTATTTAGAGAGAGAGTGAGCAGGGGAGCGACAAAGATAGAGGGAGAGAGAGCTAATCCCAAGCAGGCTGTGCACTGGCAGCACAGAGCCCAATGGCGGGGTTCAAACTCACAAACAGTGAGATCATGAACTGAGCCAAAATCAAGAGTCAGACGCTTAACTGACTGAGCCACCCAGGTGTCCCTAAATAAATATTTAATAACAAGAATAACACCAATCCACCTCATACTCTTCCAAAATAGAAGAGAAGGAGACACTCTCAAACTCAAACAGACGAAGGAATTGTATGAAACCACACAAGACTCCAAATAGCCAAAGCAATCCTGATACAGAAGAGCAAAACTGGAGGCATCATGCTTCCTGATTTCAAATGATATTACAGGGCTACAGTAATCAAAGCATCATGGTACAGGCACACACAAAGACACATAAACCAATAGAACAGAATAAGGACACTGGAAAGAAATCTTTGCATATAAGATATAAAACAAGAAGTAACAAGTGTTGGTGAGGTTGTGGAGAAAATGGAAGTCTTGTACACTGTTGGTGGGAATTTAACTTGGTACAGTCACTATGGAAAATAAGATGAAGGTTCCTCCCACACTGAGCTATCACCTCATGCCTCTCAGATTGGCTTTTAGCCAAAAGATTAAAAAAAAAATTGTTGACAAGGATGTGGACAAAAGGGAACCCTTACGTGTGATTGGTGGGAATATAAACTGATATAGCCACTGTGGAAAACAGTGTGGAAGTTCCTTGAAAAATGAAAAAAAAAAAGGAATTATCATAATCCAGTAATTATAATAAAAATACTTTTGGGTATTTATCCAAAGAAAGTGAAAACGCCTATTAGAAGAAATATACACACCTCTATGTTTATTGCAGCATTATTTACAATTGCTAAAATATGGAAGCAGCTCAAGTGTCCATTGATAGATGAATGGATAAAAAGGAGGTGGTGTCTAGACACAATGGAGCATTACTGAGTCATGTGAAAGAAGGAAATCATACCATTTGTGACAACATGAATGTAGTCAGACAGAGAAAGACAAATACTCTATGATTCCACTTACATGTGGAACCCTGAGAGACTGAAATTACAGAAACAAAGATTACAAAAGTAGTTGCCCAGGGTGAAGGAGTAGGGGGATTGCGGAGGTATTTGTCAAAAGATACAAACTTCCAGTTATAAAGTTAACGATTTCTGGGAGCTAATGCAAAATGTAGTATACAAAATATTGTATTATATAATGAACCTTGCTAACAGAGTAAATCTTAAACGTCCTCACCACAAACGAAAATATAAAATGGTAACTATGGGGCATGATGGGTGTGTTAACTACCCCTGTTGTGGGATCATTTTACCACATATACATGTATCAAATCATCATGCTGCACCTTAAACCAACACCACGTTTTAAGTCAATTATACCTTAGCGAAACTGGGGAAAGAAACATGGAGGATTTGTCTGAGGCATCGACCGCTGGAAAAAGTCTGCTGCTGATTCTGGTGCGTTCTTACCAGTTTCCAGAGTTCTCTCACCTCTGATCTGATATGGGTTGGAAGTTTGGATATCCAAGAATTACCGAGAATTTCTTTTTATTCCCTAATGTTCAGAAAATGTCATTCGCATTGTTTATAGTTTATAGTTAAATATGTTTCTAAACTAACATAATTACACAAGAGAGCCAAATCAAAAGAAATGAACCAGTTGTTACACGGAACAAAAAGCAGATTGAGGTTTTCACCAACTGCTTTCTCCAATTTGCCCTGCGGTGTCTGATGGCTCCAGGTTGAACAACCTGAGTGCCCTGGGGAGGCCAAACCGGCCCACGCCCAGAGCGCCCCCTGTCGTTTCGATCCAGCAGCGCAGCTCCCGCAGAGACGCTGAGGGAGGGAGCGGGGCACCTCTGAGGGACAGGGGCCCAAAGAGAGATCACTCTGGAGAGGCCCCAAAGCAAACGAAAACAGCGGGGTTAACAGGAAAGTATGCCGAATGTGAGGGAAACTTGCTGGTTAGATAGTATTTGGGCGATCTCCATGGTGAAAGATAATTCCAGGTGGGAAATAGTCCAAGAGTAGTGACGGGAGTCACCTGTTCCGCTTTTGTGTGTGAATCTTCTCTTGCTTTTGTCTCCAACCTTTACATTTACTTTACTTGTGACTCTGCATTTTCTTTAAGAAATAAAGGGAAGAAAGAGACATGAAGACCTGAAATTCTGGGGGTTGTACGGGACATGCAGATGCTGTCACACACACTGTGATTCAGAGCTGAGACCCAGGGACAAGCTTCCAGGGCCGCAAGGCATCTCATTTCTTTCTATTGGCTAAAAACACTTTTTCAATCAAAGGTGGCACATTTTTGTTACATTTGTGAACAACACAGTGGAGATTCAACAATGGTTACTGAGCTAAACACAAATGCTCTCTCTGGGGACAACGCAGGCAGGTCACCGAACTCCTCAGGGCGGGGACACAGAGGGAGCAGCAGAGGCAGCACTGCCCAGGGTATGCATGTTGAGAAAAAGAAAGATCACGTCTAAAGCTGATGGAAAAAGAAAGTCTAAACATTGAACATTTCTTAAGAAAATGGAAAGAAAGATGAAAAATCATAAAATAAAGTTCAGAAATGAAAGAAAGAAAGAGAGGGCAGAAGGGTAGCTGATAATAAGAAGATGAAATCATCTATCAAACCGAGAGGTTGTTGGTTGAACATAAATCTCTGTATAAATAATTGTGCAGCATTGACTTAATCACCTTTAGAGAGCACAACTGTGGAAAGTGGGTGGCTTTCTTATAGGATTTTCTGTACTATTTAATTTTTACACATATATATATATTAGTCTGATGGAAAACAAATTGCATACAAAAATAATGCCAGGGCACCTGGGTGGCTCAGTCGGTTAAGCATGATCTCACAGTTATAGCCCTGTGTTGGGCTCTGTACTGACAGCATGGAACCTGACTGAGATTCACTTTCTCTCTACCTCTCTCTGTCCCTTCCCTGCTCATTCTCTCTCTCTCTCTCTCTCTCTCTCTCTCTCAAAATAAAGTTAAAAGTGTTTTAAAAATAAAAAAAATAATGCCAAAAACCTAACCCAGACATTAGAAACATCTAAGGTGGAAAAAAAGTCCAAAGACCCTTATTTACTCTACTATCTTACATTTATTTTGAATTACTTATTTCAAATTCATAACCACGTATGATAGTATGTATTTTCCACGAACCAGCTCAATTTTCTGTTTGTTTACCTAAGGTTTCAAAAATCCTCGGAGAGTTGTTAAAAGACAGGAAAAAAAAGTTAAAAGTAAAATTTCAAATTTATTTTTCTGTTTTTTATCTCATTTGATGCTAATCTTTGAATAATCAGTAAATCCCCAAGGAAACACTGCAAAAACCCCCATAGCTCCTTTGAGTTGCTCAGAAGGCCTACAAGTCACAAGAAAAACACACTGGGAGTCTGGTGACCATGTTGCTATGGGTATGTGCTCCTAGCCCATTGGGAGAGGGCATAGCTGCTGGCCCAGTTGTAATTTCCTTAGTGGTCAGCCCCTTTGGAGATTAAAGCTGGTTCTTTGTTCTTTCTAAATACCATTTTGAGAGAAAGCCCCAAAGCATTCAAATACTGTAGAAGCAGTAATGACATGGAAGTTTTGAGCTTTGGGGACACTTCACATTGGCTGGCATGTGTAGTGAACGGAGACTCTCAGGCTTATTCAGTGCTTGAGATCAGCAGAGCTTCTCTCGCTGACCCTGGGCTATTAGATATAACAGGCTATTGTTGGGTGGCATCCAGCTGTTACACGTAGCGGCACAAAAACAGCTTTTTGACGAGCTCAGACTCCAGGCTGACAGATGATTCCTAGTCTATGCCTTTCTTATTTCTCCTTGTTATTAGAACATTTTGGTGACTGAACTGAGTGCTCTATTATTTTCCTTTTCCTAAGTTATGCTTGTTATCAAAGAAGGCCAGGTGTTCTCCCAGTGCACTTCCCAGAAGGCAAGAGGGGTCTTGTTAGGGGACAGAGCCTTGAAGCCACATCTGTCCTCAGAAACTGCCTGGTAATCAGTTTTTACCTATTATTTCCTAGCAGTTTCTACAGTAAATGGCACTTTCTCTCCATTTCCAGAATAGAGCCTAGTTGTCTGGTGAATCTGAAGTATATATTTAGGGGCTGGTTTTTAGTGATGAAAGTGGCCAGGAATACCCTGCTGTCTCTAGAGTGTGATCTATGAGCCCTCTCCATCCCACTGTTCATGAAATAATCATCCAGGGAGGTGCAGACGTGGCCAGACCCACAAGTAACTAACTCAAAGCTTGTTTCCAATGGAACAGCAACACTGAGATGTGTTTGAACACTGAAAGTTCTCCTCAAATGATGGTGGGGCATGGATAACAAATCCGTCCATATCTGGGAAAGGAAGTGTGTGCAAATAGCTGCTCTCTGCCATCAGAGCACACAGCAATGGCTGTAGGGTGTGAAAACAGCACAGACCACAGAGCTGCCAGACCCCAGGCAGGGCCACACCCAGGCCGGTCCTCATCCAGAAGGAAAACTGGTCTGAGGCATCCCCCACCTGGGCAGGTGACAATCCTTGACAATCTGCCTCCACAAAAAGTAGGTTTATCTCCTGAGGCTCCTTATACTTCAGGCCCTTTCCCTAGAGGAAAGGAAAGCAAAATAATCATTCAGAAGGTAAAAGAAATTAAAGGATTTTAGGATTCTTGCATTTTTCTGGAAATGGTAAAGAACTTATGTAAGGCAGACATTAATTAGTCAAGGATGCATTTTGAATTTCCAGTGTAACAAGTAAACAATAAATTAATGTACAACTGAAAGGCAAAGTCAGCCCGCCCTAGTCAGACGCGGCCCCGCAGCCACACAGAGGTCCAGGATGGAGGAATGTCCAGGCCAGGCCACCCCACAGAGTGCACCCTGAAAAAATGGTCATTTTAAGTCCCTCTGCTTGGGTATTTTTTAATACAGATAAATATAAGAAACTCAGACATATTAGGACACTCTAGGCCTAAACTGCAGAATGCACATTCTTTTCAGATGCCCATGTAATATTTCTCGAGAGACTATCATATGATTCAAAAAGCAAGTCCCAACAAAACACAAAAGTGTGAAATCATACAAAGTATATTTCAGAAAAAAAGTAAAATTAAAATAGCCACCAATAACAGAAAACAACTATAAAATCTCCAAACTTCTGACAGTTATGCAGATCCTTCTGCATAGTCCACTCTTTAGAGATGAGAGCAGGGACATAGAAGATACAGGGAAGGAGAGGGAATGCAGCCAGAGTGCCGAGCTCACAGCATAGCCTCAGGTGCTCGTGTCCAAAAGGAAATACTGCAGTCAGTTCCAGGCGGTATTCTCAAAGAGGCAGAACAAAGAAATATAACCCAAACAAAGACAAAGAATAACAAACTATGAGAACAATTCAATAAAATGCAAAACACAAGTAGAATTAAACAAATCCAGCAACCCAAAATTTGGATGTTTAAAAAAATTAATAACATAGTAAACTCTTTTTTAAATGTTTATTAGAGAGAGAGAGAGAGAGAGAGAGAGAGAGAGAGAGACAAAGCATGAGTGGGGGAGGGGCAGAGAGAGAGGTGAGACGCAGAATCTGAAGCAGGCTCCAAGCTCTGAGCTGTCAGCACAGAGCCCATCATGGGGCTCGAACTCATGAACTGTGAAGTCATGACCTGAGTTGAAGTTGGACACTTAACCGACTGAGCCACCCAGGTGCCCCATAACATGGTAAACTCTTAACAAGATTTATGAAAAATAAAAAAGGAAAGAAAGAATGAAAATACAAAATAGAATGTCAGGAATAGAAAATATGTTGTTTATCACTACAGACTTTATAGTCATCACATAAAAAATAAAGGCATGTCTTGGTCAATTTATATCAACACATTTTGATAACTTAAGTAAATTAAATTTTCTGAAAATACCCAAAAACTGGCAAAAGATATGGAAACCCGAGTAGCAGTACACGGGTTAAAGATTTTGCATCTGTAATTCAGTACTTCTTACTGAGGACACTGAGCCCTAAATGGTTTTCTCGGTTGGTTCTCCCACATATGTAGTAAAGAAATAATATCAATTATAAATAAACAGTTTCAGATAAAAGGTTTTAAAAAGAATACTTTCCAACTCATTTAGCTACCAAAAACTTGGCATAGATATTACAAGAAACAAGAAATAGAAAGAAAGCACAGTCTTCAATGAATCTAGATACAAAAAACCCTAAAGCATATTTTAGCAAATTAAATCTGGAAAAGGTGATTTTAGATCCAAGAATGCAAGATAGGTTTAACCTTTATGTTAATCAGAGTAATTCACATATTCTCAGATTAAAAGAAAAAAATCATATACAATCATTTTCAACAGATGCACATTGTTTAATAAAAGTTAACACCTATTGATGATAAATACTCTCACACACCTGAGTATAGAACAAAGTATCTTCAGTCTGATTAAGGTTCTTCCCCAGATTCAGAAGCAAAACAGTCTGGCACTTTCACTATTAAAATGATTGCACTGGATGTGGGGGAGTTTCCTCAAAGTGTATAAGGAACACAGAGGAAACAGAAGAAGCAAATTACTCTCATAAAGTCAGTATTTGCAGATATCTTTCCTGTACATTTAGAAAAGTTGAGAGGCTCTACAAATTATTATATTTGATAAATTTATTTAGTGAAGTCATTGGATTCCACCAATTATAAATATAAATCATATTTCTAATGTATAATGAAATTATAAATATAAATTATATTTCTAATGTCTAGTAACAAGGAAGTGCGAAAAACAATTTTAGATACTATTTGTAGTAGCATCAAAAACACAAACTCCCTGGGAATATGTATGGAAAAAAACAGGTGCAAGACTTATATGCTGACAACTACCTAACAGTTTGGAAAGAATTTTAAAAGACCCCAAATGAAAGGAGAGACCCCATGTTGATGGGTTGGAAGCCTCAGATTTGTTAAAGTGTCTGTTTTCCTCAAATAGATCTACACTACAAATTCAAATAAAATCTTGGCATGAATTTTGATGGACATGACCATCAAAATTTGATATCAGAATTTACATGGAGGGGCGCCTGGGTGGTTCAGTCCATTAAGCGTCTGGCTTTGGCTCAGGTCATGATTTCAAGGTTTGTGAGTTTGGGCCCCAAGTCAGGCTCTCTGCTGTCAGCACAGAGCCTGCTTCAGATCATCATTCCCCTCTCTCTCTGCCCCTCCCTGTTCTCACATGATCTTTATCTTTCTCTTTCAAAAATAAATAAACACTAAAAAAATAATTTACATGGAAATTCAGAGGACCTAGGATATACAAGATCTCTGTAAAGAATATAGTTGGAGAGCTCATCTGCATGGTCTCAAGACTCAGTTTCTGGGTCCATCAAGCGCAGTGTTTGTGGACTTAATGCAAAGCAAGAAAAATAGACCAGCAGAAAAGGAACAGACAGAAGCAGACCTGCTATCTGCAAGGCATTTCCTCAATTCTGTGGGAAATATTTATGTTGAATAAATTATGCTGGGCCAACTAGAAATCCATTTTGGGAAAAACAATAACAAAACAGAAGATAGCAACTTTGTACTTTACCTTACAGCTGCACACAAAAATCAACTTAAGAAGGATCACTGGCCTAAATGCAAAAGTTAAAACTATAAAGTACACAAAAGAAATGTACATGTTTTTGGAGTGTATTTCACGAATTTGGTGCAGGCTGTTATTTTTAAAAGATACAGAAAGGATTATATATAAAAGCGATAAACTGTGTTTTATTAAAACACATAACTTCTGTCCAGCAAATAATACAATTTAAGGAACTGCAAAGCAAACCATGAGCTTGCACTTACTTATAATACATGTGTCTGAAAAAAAAACTCTCAAGAGTACAGTGTCTACAACTGATGAATGGATTAGGAAGATGTGGTTCATCTATACAATGGAATACTACATGGCAATGAGAAAGAATGAAATCTGGCCATTCGTAGCAAAGTGGATGGGCCTCGAGGGTGTCATGCTAAGTGAAATAAGTCAGGCGAAGAAGGACAGATACCATATGTTTGCACTCATAGGTCTAACAGGAGAAACCCAACAGAGGACCATGGGGAGGGGAAGGAGGAAAAAGAGTTAGGGAGAGGGAGGGAGACAAAACACGAGAGACTCTTGAATACTGAAAACAAACTGAGGGGAGAAGGGGAAGGGGGAAAGGTAATGGGAGGTGATGGTCTTGGTGGAGGTCACTTGTGGGGAAGAGCATTGGGTGTTATATGGAAACCAACCTGACAATAAACTATAAAGTTAAAAAAAAAAGAGTAGAGTGTCTAAAAGTCAATATGAAAAGATAAACAGTTCAATTTAAAAAGGAAAAAAACAACAACCTTTAACAGGCATGTCATGAAAGTGATGAGCAAAAGGGACATGCAGAGTTTCACAAAAAGCCAGGCCATCAGGGAGATGTGGTGTGGTGCCCTGGTATTCCTGCCAGAAGGGCCAACCTTTCCAGCTGGCCGATATCAAGTGTTAACTGAAGCAGGATGACAGGACCTCCCCTGTGTTCTGTAGGAATGTAGACTGATTTCCCATGGGGGAAATCAGACAATATCTCCTAAACAGCAAATGCGCCTATCTGATGACCCAGCAAGCCCTCTCTTGAGGATCTGCCTGAAAGAAGTGAGCGTGTTTGCTGTGAGACATGTGTCCAAGGGAGCTCTACATGGAGTGGCTAAGAAATGGACATAACCCCAAAGGCTCTCAAGAATCATTAAGGCATTGTATATGCAGGTAGTGCAATGGCCCATAGCAACAGACAATAATAAATTAGACACATTAATGCCACAGGTGTAATGACCAGGGAAAGTGGCCAGACATGACAGAGCACCTCCTGCAGGACTCTGCTTGTCTGAAGCTGGGAACAGGTAAAACTCACCCACAGTGCAGACACCAGAGCAGTGGTGACCCCAGGTAGCAGGACAGGGTGCCCTTGGAAGTGCCCCACCCTGAAAGGGCATGTGGCTGTAATGAGGGAGTCAAAGACAAGCTGAGGGCCAAGCACAAGGTAACACATCCCCTCCCGACCCTGAGGTGGGATATGTGTGACATTCCTCAAGCACTTATGGTTGCCCAAGAACAAAGGAAAAGGAAAAACAAATAGTTAACTGATAGAGATCACAAAGTCATGCAGGACATTAGTCTCCATCAGTTTATAACTGTCTTAATGATTTACAAGAAAAAAGGCCATCTCCAGAAACCTGTAGATTTAATTTCCTGGAGCCCTAACATCACCCTCCCTTCCATAGGCTAGAAAATCTTATATAACCAATGACTCCTCACAACCCCAGTGCAGTTCTTTCTTCCCACATGTCCTGTCCCCATGCTTTCATAAAACAACTTTACGCACTGAAAACATCTCAAGAATTCTTTCTTGGCCACTGGCTCTGAACCCCACACTTCAAACCACATCAGCTGCACATGCAGAACAAGAGGTAGATGTACATCAAGCGTGCATGTAATGTGTGCCCTTCAGTGCGTTTGTGTCATCGTTAATTTAAAAACAAAATAACAGGATGAAAACAATCAAAAAAATTCTTGAAGATGTCTTTGGTGCAAAAAGGTGATTTTATTAAAATATGGGGACAGGACCTGTGGGTAGAAAGAGCTGCACTGGGCTGGTGACCGGAAACTCATTCTAGACCCTCAGGTTGGGAGGGGGTCAGGGATATTGCAAGCCTCTAAGGAATTTTGGAAGCAAGGTTTCCAGGACTTTGAGGAGCTAGCTGTTGCTAGGGAAACACCATTTATTAGTAAAGCCTCAATCATGAGACCCTTCAGATGTATATCAGGGGCCATAAGCCTGGAGTATGATTGCCAGCATATGTCTTGGGGGAGTTGAGATAAAGGAGATTTCCAAAGGAATTATTATATATTAAAGAAGACTTACAGGTTCCTGGAGAGGGGCATGTCAGGATAATGTTAAGCCAAGATTCCTTTTTGCCCCTAGCAAAGTGGCACCATGGAAACATCTGAGCTCCCAGAGGGAGGTGACTCTGTCTGTTTCAAGGACTTGTCAATGGGCTGTGGGCAGTAATTTAGGTTTTCATTTGCCTTAGTTTCCCACATCACCATGGCAAGCACTTAAACCCCTTTCCCCTGTTCTTGGGCAGCCAGGAGTGTCCAAGGAATGTCACACAGGTCCCACCTGGGGAGGGGGTGCTGTTAGCCTGTACTTTGCCCTCAGCTTACCCCACACTCCTTCATCATTCATTACTTTGGATATTTAAAGCCCAAATACATCTTCCTCCAAACTTGCTCCCCTCTGCAGCTGGAGGTTCCCACTTCTCGACTTCCACGTCAGCTGAGACCCTCTGTCTGGACCTCACCTTCCATCTCAGATGGATATGCTGCGAGCATGCATGAGCTGAGTGCTTATAACCCCTGCAGCAAATTTGCAGGACCTGCCCAATGGCCAACCTGCAGGCTTTACAGCAGTCCCTTCACTGTGAGAATGGGAATGGAACCAAGCAGACGACATCCTCTGCCCTGTCAGATCTACTACGGCTCTGCATACACATCCAGGAGGCACGCTTGCAGAACACTGCAGATCCGATGTCTACATAACTTATTTTACACTTGATACTTGCCTGTAGAGTCTCTGATTAATTCAGAATATTTGTGAATCATTAGAGTAGATTGAGTTTATGACATGATTTCACTGCAAGTTGTGTAATGCACATTTCTGAAATCAAGTATTTCGATTAATCCATGGTAGTCTTGGATTCTTGCATAGACTCAAGTATACGAATAGGACTGAGATGAGATGATCAGGGCTCACTACCTGCCCCCTCCCATCTATGAAAGGAAACCATCTTCACCTGCACACACCTGTCACAAACAGAAGAAGGTCAATGCAGTGATGGAACAGGGACCACCCTGCACAACTTAGGATGTGGACTTCTCTTGGTCTTAGCCACTTGGAGCCCAAGTGCATCCAACATCCCCACCCTTTCCTGGATAGATATTTCAGGGAATTTACACGTGGAAAATACAAAAGAGAATTAGACCTTTGCTCTCACTGACAAGCTTCAGCACTGAGTCCAGCAAACACTGAGAGGTGACCTACAGGTAGACTGCAAATGGGCTCTTAAGTCAAACTTTGGAGAAGTGACATTTCATGACAGACCTCACCAGAGTCACGGTGCTGCTGATAGACTGTGCTTATGTTGTGAAAATGTGGTAAAGTGCTTGATGTTAGATGTTTATAAAATAGTGGATCATCACTTGTTGGACTCCTGACTCATAGCGCTGGCTTGTGGTCTCCCTTGAGATGCCTTCAGCAGTGACACTGCCCACAGGGACGAGAAGGCTAAAGATGGCCTGCCAAAAGTCTTGCCAACTTATTTTAATTTTGGGTGTGCAGGGTGGTGGATTTTTCTCTTTTTAGAAATCTTCTGATGCATGAAAGAAGGGGGATGAATATATTGACTATCCTGCTAATTTTTATTAATTTTCCAAAATATCCAGTTTACCTAAAATTTGATTTTCAAGGGCCTGATAGGAAACCAGATGTGTGACTTTGTATTCAAACATTAAAGGAAATGTATCCCTTTGGTATTAAGATTCTTTATTCTCTTATTTATATTTTATTAACATTATTGATAATTTGATGGACAGATGATTATTAATTACACGAAAAATGCTGCAAATAATCAACCTATTGGAGAATACAGGAATCATGCCTGCGAGCCCTGGCCGCCCTGGGGCAGGTGCTGTGACACAGGGAGGTGAGCTGGGGGAAGGATTGGGGGTGACGGCCAAGGAGCATCCATCTCCAGGCCCAGGGTGATCCCATAGTGGTGGAGGGTGTGGGTGAGCATGGTGGCATGCAGAGATGGGGGTTCTCAGTCTGGTCCATTGTGGGAGTTGCACCCTCCTGGACGCACCCCACTTAGGTAGCTCTTCACCTCAGGGCTTAATTCTGCAGTTACTTAGAGGGCTCTGTGTCAGAACCACAGGCTGCTGACCTGGGAGGCGCCTCTCACTGGTCTCTGGAGCATCTCAGAACCTCCCTCTGAGCCCCACACTATGAAGAGCCCAGATCCACGAGGACAGAACTCTCCCCAGCACATTTGCCTTTCTCTCTCCCTGGCAAATGGACAAGGGCAGGGGATCCTTAATAGAGCCAGAGTTTTTACTTTTTAAGATCATTTTTTAACATTTTAACTCATACTTTTTGAAAGTAAAATAAAATAAAATAAAAACCAATAACAATACATTAAGAAGGAAATTGAAGAAGAGACATTAATGATGTCACCTGTCACTCTTCCAGTGAAATCTTCCCATGGCCCCATAAGGAAAATGCATGACCCCTCCTTGCCTGTGCTGTGTTTGTGTTTCTCTCTCTCTCTCACTCTCGCTCTTGCTCTCGCTCTCTTTCTCTCTCTCTCTCTCTCACACACACACTCACTCACCCTGATGCCCCAGCCTAACACACTTTCCAACGAGGACTGACCCCTCTGCACAGGGCTCGCAGGTGTTCTTGCCACCTGGCTGGGTTTCTGGTGGGTCTAAGGAACCTGCCACATTTGGTGTTCACTGTCCACTCAGCTGGCTCTTTCATGACCTATTAGATACCCTGTCTGGTGCCTGGAACTCAAGCATTACCTGAGACATGTCTGCTAGACAGAGGTTAGTAGTGGGAACTGTTCCAGAAACAGCAGGAACTACTCATGTAAATTGAATAAACTTCACTGTAACATGTCAGTACGTAGACACTGAGTTTGTAGCAGGAGAGGGAGAGAGGAAGATCTCAAGGTGGCAGGAGTGCTTTCTAAGGTCTGTACAAACACCTGTTGTCAAAGACAAAGGGCAGGAAGTTGCAGCCATCTACCTGTAACTGCACTCAGGTAAAGAACGTGAAGTATGTGTGTATTTGTGGAGGCTTGCAGTGAAGGACTTGCAGGTTTGTTCACAAGTTTCTAAAGACAAAAGCTAACACAATTGGGGGTTCATCCATATGCCCACCAGGCAGCTGTCTCCCCATTTGGGGGGAAGTTGCAACTAAAAGCTGCCGGAGATCAGCTCCAGCAGGTCCAGGGTTCTCCTGAAGGATGGACGGTGTTGGCATGAAAGAGATGAGAACAGGTGAAAGGGGAAGGGAATGAGAGAGCCACGAGGTTCTTTCAGATCAGCAGGCAGGCATCTCTGCTCTCCAGTCAGATATCTCTGCACTGCAAGCAGGCATCTCTGTACTGACTGGAGAGTCAGCCTTTTTTATTGAAAAAAAGTATGGGGTACAAAACGGGAGTGGCAATTGCCTTAGACAATGATTCCTGATTGACAAATTCATTGGTATGTAAAAATTTCTCAGAACATCGATTGGTAGAAGACTTATGCATAATCTTTATCAATAGTAATTGATTGTAGGTGATTTAGATGCTTATCATATGGGGAAAGAAGGTGCTCTCAGCATTCAAATACAAGGCAATGTTTTTAGCATAGTTAAAGCAAAGGTTAGTCCTTTGTGAGCAAGGTTCAATAGCCTGTTTTCTTGAGGGGAAGTAAAAACAGGTTTCTCAGGAAATGTAATATTTGCTCCCATAAACACAAAAGAAGAAATTCCTATAATCTCCTTCACAAGGTACAATTTAGCATAGTTTCAGCATAAGAAGACAAGTCACTCGATGCCAGTTGGCAATGTGTCCTGGGGGTTGGTGCTCAAGCAGAAATGGTGGAGTGGGGGTAGACAACGGTCGCCATTTGACTGCAGAAGCCTTGCAAAACCCACCTTACCTCACGAGGAGAATTTTCTCAACTTTGTGAGTCCAGAAACTGACTTCCGGCAAAAAGCAAGAATTGCCTCTCCTTGACTCAAGAGTGAGAAGCCAGCATGTCCACCCAGGTTTCCTGACCCCACGTATAATAAAACTACTGTCCATTAAATTAATGGGAACTTGTGAGTGAACAAAGTGTATGGAAAGTTGCTTTTACTAGATTTCGCAGGAACTATGAGTACCAGGAATGAGTGTGGAATCCATGGGTTCTGGAAATAGATAAGCTATGGTCAGACTCTTCTTAGGCAACTCCCTCAACAGCTCCCAGAGGACGAGGTAAAGAGACACCAGTTGCAACGGGGTCCCTGTGTCGCCAGCTGCAGCCAGATCAGTTCTGTGTTTGCTTTGTTACTGGTTATATAGAGGGAGGTAATGAGAAAAATAATAGTGTTTAGATAAGTCAAACCAGAAATATATAGAATTAATTTTCTGAAAATCAACAATTGAAAGTATTGGGAAAATAATATTTTTATATGTTTATTTATTTATTTTGAGAGACAGAGCACATCAGCAAGAGCTTGAGTTGGGAAGGGACAGAGAGAAGGAGAGAGAGAATTCCAACACTTAGCATGGAGCCTGACTCCAGGCTCGATCCCATGAACCGTGAGATCATGACCTGAGCTGAAATCAAGAGTTAGACAGTCAACCAACTGACTGAGCCACTCAGGTGCTCCAAGAAAATAATCTTTGATTATATTTTTTCTGCTTTTACTTTTATGGATAATTTCTGTTGTTGTATTTTTAATAAAACCTCTGTTAACTGTCTTTTCCTCTGATTCTCTCAATGGTACATCTTTAAACAAGCTTTTATAACTTCAAGCCTCAATTTTTTGGTCTGAGAAACTCTTTATATTTTTTAAAAAATTATTGAGGACTTCAAAGAACTTCAGTTTAGATTGGTTATATTTACAAAAATGTATGACATTAGAAACTAAATTAAGAAAGTTAAAATGTGTATCTATTAATTCATTTAAAAATAATAAATCTGTTGTATACTGATATAAGCAATAACATGAAAAATAACTTTATATTTTTTTATTTTAATATATATTTTATATATTTTAATATGCCAGCTTTATTGAGATATAATTGATGTATAACATTGTGTAAGTTTAAGGTGTGAAATGTGGTGATTTGATGAGTTTATATATTGGGAGATTTTTACACCATAGCATTAGCTAACACCTCCATCACCTTGCATAATTACCGTTTCTTTTTTGTGGTTAAAACATTTCATATCTACTCTCTTCACAACTTTCTAGAATATAATTCAGCATTCAGAATACAACCACCATGCTGTGCATTGGATTCTCAGAACTTGCTCGTCTTTGACCAGCATCTTCCCATTTCACTGCCCAGCAAAGATTGCATTTTGATTCCTTTTGTGAATCTCTTTAATGTCTACCCTAATAGAGTAAGATTGGATTCTTCTCTACTTCTGCTTTCAATATGTTGCTGTATGTTGATTTGGTTACACTTCAAGAAGAAATATTCCTCCCTTGGAAAAGGGAGGAATATTTTCCTAGTATTTGCAAATTATTATGGATATTCTTCTTTGATACTACAGAAAACTAGACAAGTGGTAGCTTGTTAAAGTTTAACAGCACTGTCAAAACTGAAAGCATTAAATGAATTTTTTATTATCTGTTATATCATAGCTCAGTAGACTACCTTGCATAGTGAATCCATCATTTACCCAGGCTGTTTGGAAAACACTGGTTCACTGATGTAAGCATGTCTTCCAAATGTTGAAACACTCATTTTATATATATATATATATATATATAATCACATTCCTTACTATCTCCAGTAATCTCATTAAAAAATCTGATTAAATGTGAACTTTTCAAGCTAATAGTAGTAGATAGACATTTTCCCAAATTCCAATTATTTTCCTTGGAAACTCAGATTTTATCTGAGTTTTATCTACTTTCAGTTGTTTTCCTTGAAATGACGGACTCACTTCATTAATTTTTGATAAAATGGCTGCCAGGCACCCAGGTGCCAGTGACCATAGTTTGTCCTTTTAGGTACAAATAGTGTCCCACTCAAAACGCAGCCAGTTCTGTTCCAAGTTCAAACTTTGCTTGTGCATTTTCCTGAGGCATCTGTAGGATGTGGATGTGTGAGGTCTGATAAATTTCCCTGATTGTCACAGGAGAGGGTGACAGGCTCTGAAGCCTGTCCAGAGGAGGGGCTGGAGATGGGGGGAGGCTAGGGGGGTGGGGGATGGGGTGGGAAGGGAGATGGAAATCACTTATAGAACAGGGAGAACTTAGTCAATAAACTTATTCCTTGTGTAAAGAACTAACTCTGGATCTAGAACTAGCATCTGTGAAGATACAGTAGACCAGGTAATCTTGAAATGGATCCAGAAAATGAAAAATATCTGTAGGAAAGAATTCCCCAAAGGGCTGAAGTCACTGCAGGTGGGGCAGGCTGGTGCGTGTAGGTGGGAGGGTGTAGGTACAGGGAGGGGGAAACTGGGCAGTCTTGAAGAAGGAGCCCTGCCTGGGCCTGGGAGCAAGGTGGGGGAGCCTGGATGGGAATTTCTGGTGACCCACTTGGGGGATCTGTCTTACTGCTTCTGCCACCAAAAGTTCCTGTCCAAACACACTTCCTGTCCACATGAACCTAGCAGAGCCTACACAGACTTAAATACAAACAGCCAGGCATTGTTTGCTCAGGATGAGTCCGCATCTGAAGTATTGCCCATCTACAAAAGAAAAGCATACTCCTCCCTGGATTCAACCTCCTTGGGTATGAAATGAAGCTTCTTGGAAGTGGAAGGTGGGCTCCCAGCTCTGAAAGGCCAAAGAGCAACACTGTGAAGCTGAGGCGGGCACTTAAACCAGACCTAGTATCCTGATGCAGCCCTGTGCAGGTCAGGGTTCAGGGAGGCAGGCCAGGGCCAGCCAGCGGCTCTTTTGCACACCCTGCTGCCCCCACATCACAGTTGGTCTTCCCTACCTGCCCACCCTGTATGGATCCAAACATGCCCTGGTGAGCACAGCTTCCTTGGGAATGTGAGTGTCCCCACCTCTGATCTCATGGGCTTGTGGCCCCTGAAGGCTTCCCCCACCTGCCCTGATTTACCCAGGTGTCACATATGTGCACACTTCTACAACCCATTTCAGTCCCTTTAACGAGAGATTCTCACACTTCCATCTTGTTCTCATCCCAGGGACATATGCCTCTACATCATGTTTCTCACTTTCAGAGAACTTTTCAAAGCATTCTCCCTTGTCACATTACTAAATAAATTTGGCAGCCCATTTTGTAGATGGAGTCAGGTAACTTGCCAAGGTCACTAAACCTGGCAGCAAAATGCTATACTAAATGCAGGGACCCCCACTCCCAGGCTCCATACCCAAAGTTAGGAAGGAAATTTCAGTCATACAAGAAGGAGTAAGTCTAAAGGCCTTTTAGTGAGGGGCGCCTTGGTGATTCAGTCGGCTAACTCCAACTCTTGATTTTGGCTCAGGTCACGATCTCACAGTTCATGAGATTGAGGCCCATGTTTTTCTCTGTGCTGACAGTGTGGAGCGAGGAGCCTGCTTAGGATTCTCTCTTTCTCCCTCTCTCTCTGCCCTTCCCTGCTTGTTCTCTCTCTCTCTCTCTCTCTCTCTTAAAATAAATAAATACACTTTTTTAAAAAGGCCTTTAAGTGAAATCCAGAATAAAAATTTGAAGGAATAATAAAGTATATTGTCAAAGTTTAAGTGGAAGCATTATTTTTTCTTTCTTGTAGTAATTGACATCATTGGTCATTTTACAGTAAAGAGCACCTGGAGACAATGAAATAAGATAATATCACTGTGATTTGCATATGTTTACATTTTTATTCCTAAAAACCCCAGGAGGACTAAATATAAACTACTATAATACACAAATATGTCTTTTGTCATCTGACAAAAACACAAATAAGACGAAATGAAGAAAAAGCCGGAGTTCACCTTGGTCTCTCCAAGCAGTGCTAATGTCTGTCCCTACCCTGCAGTACTATATAGTTATCACTTTAATGCCCCAGATTCTGTAGAGCCCTGGCATACACCTGTCCTCCTGGCTCTGTGGCTATCTCTGCCTCCACCAGGGTGGTGGTGGGGAATTCACAAACGCCTTGGCTTTGTGGAGTCTGGCTTCTGCGGTTTGTCTGTGTCTTGACTCCCACATGTGAGTTCCTACTTGGTGAGTTGCTCACTTTGATTCCCACGGCAAACTCACTTGTCAGAGATGTTCAGAGCTTTTCTTCTCCCACTTCTTAAATAGCCAGACTTTCCTTTGTGCCTCTGTGGGCTCCATGTGCTGATTAGAACAGATGCTCTGCCTGCCTCACTTTTGGCTCCTGCTGCAGGGATGTTTCTATGGAAGCTCATTAGATAAGATGAAGGTCATGCTTGCCTGCCTGGGGCAGTCATCCACAAGCCCATTTTGGCTTTTGAGTATTTTCTCTTGCACTGCTCCATGCCAAGCTCTCCTCTGCAATGCCTGGATAGCACCTGGCACTTTCTTTATAACCCATCACATTTTATTAACCACAAAAGCTATTCTACTTGATGACCATCCTCCTCTATCTACATCAAACAAAATAAAAAGCTATTTTCAAGTAGTAATTCAATACTCTTTAGAGAGTATACAAACATGAACAAACAGAAATGAGAAAAATGAACACTGACAGTTGGATACTCTGACAAATGCCACTAATCAGCATAAATCCATTTCATCTGCCTCGACACTTCTGTCCATCTCTATCTTTTGCTTCAAAACCAAGTGCCTAAGAGCCTGGCCCTGCCCACCTGCAAGACTGAAGGTGTGAATGAGCCAGGATCTCTCCACTTCTATGAGCTCATACAAGAAGACAAGTGTGTGGATAGATGGGTCAGCTTCTTGAGGACTCTTAGTAGATGCTCGGTGAAAATTTGCTAAATCAATAATTCACAACTCAAAAGTGGTTTCATACTATTGAGTGACATGTAATGCAAATGTGACGATTCTATTCATATCATCCAGGACAAAGGTTCAAGTTTGCAAATGTAGTTTTGCAGTAGCTAATATTCTGTGCACTGCCAGGAACAGTGATCCTCAGAGTGAAGGATTCATGACTGGGTTTTAAGGATTTTAAAACTATATTGCAATGCTGGAAATATTTCCTGCAAGACTGCATTATTATTCATGAAGAAGAATAATTTACACATCGCATAATTAACAGCTGGTGGGTGGAAGCCAGCGTGATGATCTGTGTTATTTATTGAGTAATGGTGTGAACAGAGAAAGATAACAAGTTCCATGAAAAATGAGTTTGTACCTTATGGGTTTATGTTTTATAACTTCAACTGAGACAAAAAATAAAGAAATTATGATCCTGGATTATTTCCAAGATGATGAAATTTTTTTGCCTTCCTCTTCTCTATAATAAAACTCATTTGCATATTTCTATCACTGAGAAGTTTATCGCAGCACATTTTGGGAAGGGCTTCAGAGGAGCAAGGCTGCCTGGATCTACACAGATCACAAAACCAGACATCCCCTGAAGGTATGCAGGGGGCCTGCCACCTCCCAACAGGAGCTTGACAGCAATCGAGAAGGACACACTCGGCCAATTTCAGTGGTCAGGAGAGCTGTCCAAGAGCATTTATTAAATACCCAGAAGCCTCATTCTGGGCAGAAATGCAAGCACACCCGATAAATTAGCACAGTGATCTGTAAATCCATTTGGCTGCTGTCTTACATCAACCCCGTGGGGATGTTATCAATCTAACGGACAACGAGAGCTGTTATAGGTATCCCATCAAGGTGTAGCTGCTTCTGAGGGGAAATGTGTATGTCCTGCTTTAAAAACATTCCCTGCTACACGACCCCTCCCAGGGGTTGGGAGGAGAAACCTTGGCTCTGACCAGGGTATGTCTGACCCCCACCATGTTTGCACAGGCTCTTTCAGACACACTGGGGCCTGGGGTCTTTGCCCCCATGCCCCAGGCCTCCTGTAAGTGTACATGGCAGCCAATTCAAAGCTCAGGGTAAAATGTCACTTTTGACACAGCACAACTGCTCCTGGGATGGCGTATCTGCAGGTAAGCTCCACTTGCTGCCTGGACGAGCATGACCTTCTGTGGGGGTGAAGTCGGTCCCCCCCTGCACTGATGTAAATGTGGATCTGCAGGCTCCATGCTTGTCCCCCACCTTTCCCCTCCCTGGTTCTGCCACACACCACAGAGGTGGACTTGGACAGGTTTTCTAACTGCAGGTCTCAAGTGCCTTCTGGGAGCAAAGAGGCACTACATACACCAACCCCAATGGCTGAAGCATAAGTCATTATGCTTCAGAGGAGACATGAATGGTCCCTGCACATGTTGGCACACATGTGTGTCCAACACCTGCATCCACCTGTCCCTAATTCATGACACCACAGGGACCACCGCTTTTCCTTTAGGATGAGAATCTCAGAATCACTGCGTGCACTCAACCCTCTAACTTTGCTTCACTTCAGCTTTGTAGGGTCTTGGTTTTGTTTTCATTCTGCCTTTTTGCAGCTGTATTCATAATTTAAGCTGCCTCAAATCCTTTATAAGAGCCAGGCTTCCAGAGAATGGCAACAGGTTATTAGTAAAAGAGTTGAGGTGAAATCAGGGCTGCAGCCCACCTCTGCCCTGGGAAAGAAGAGCCTGATCTGGACGTGCCTGGCAGGTGTCCTCCAAGCTGTGTTAAATGCAGGTATTTATTACATTAAGCAGAAAGGAAATATAAAACAATGATACTTTTATCCTCTGTTTAAACAGAAATGGGAAACAGCTACTTAATACTTACAAATACCATATATTTCTCTGTGAACCCTATTTATATGTGTGTGGTTTTGCTGAATCACATCAATTGTTGTAGCCATTCTTTCTTCTAAGGATAGAAATGAGTCGCAGCTTGTTTCAGTGCCTTAGAAGGAGTGACAAAGGTTCTGACACCTTTAGTCAAGCTGAAACACGAACAATTCCAAATTTTACATTTCCAAATGAACAATATCCAAGCAACCAACTGGCCCTTTGTATATATGATCCATTTCTCAAATGAAGGAAAAGAAATCACAGAACTGACTACTTCTCAAGGGCATAATTAAGGTCATCTCGACGTCCAGTAAAACAGAATACCTATCTTAACTGATAAATGGAATCACAGCTGCTGCAGCTATGTTCCCATAATTACCTGACAAGTTGCAGATCAGAGAGAAGCAAACTTCACCGGAAACATGCCAAGTCCTGGTTACTGTCTTGGCCAGGGAATGGGTAAACCTGCAGGCTTTGGCTTCCTTCCACCTTGAACCCCTATAGAGCAGCACAGAAGACTGAGGAAGCAAGAGATACAACAGAAAGCTGATGGGCATTCCGGAGGGTTAGCGTTAGGGTTAGGGTTAGGGTTAGGGTTAGGGTTAGGGTTAGGGTTAGGGTTAGGGTTAGGGTTAGGGTTAGGGTTAGGGTTAGGGTTAGGGTTAGGGTTAGGGTTAGGGTT
>CM053579.1:0-18282 GCA_028646485.1 Cryptoprocta ferox
TGATCTTCAGAACATTGCAAATGATTAAAAACAAAATAATGTGAAAATACTACAGCCTAAATGAATTCTTAATGTCACAAGTAGGTTTTACTTTGATGATGTGCCTTTGATTTAATTTGGGACACTTTAAAAAGGATACTTGATTTGTGTTTGTAGTTATCTTTGATGAGCTTGGAAATAAAAATTTCTGTTTAAAAAAAAAAAAAGACAACGTCACAATGAATTATCCTCAGGCTTCTACTTCTTGAAAATCTCTGTTCTTAGTTCCATTTGTGTCTTCCCATGTTCTTTATGCACAGTCAAGCAAATAAATATCTGCATCCCTCTTATGCAAAGGTAACCAATCTGTATGCTAATTTTTACCTTAAAACAAGGTGAAATTCTGGGGATATGGTATAGGCATGTTTACTTTTACTAGACTGCCTCCCATACCTAAATTGTTTATTTGTTGTTTCATTTTTGTATTGAAGTATAATCAACATACAGTGTTATATCATTCTCAGACGTACAGTATGATGATTCAAAAATTCTGTACATTTCTCAGTGGTCCTCAAGATAAGTATACTCTCAATCCCCTTTATCTATTTCACACATCCCTCACCCACCTCCCCTCTGGCAACCACCATTTTGTTCTCTGTATTTAAGAGTCTGGTTTTGTTGTGTGTCTCTTTGCCTTGTTCATTTGCTGTGGTTCTCCAATTGCACATATTAGTGAAGACATATGGTATTTGTTTTTCTCTGACTTGTTTCACTTAGAATTATATCCTCTAGTTAATAAATTGTTGTTTTACCAATTTATACTTACACTCTCACCAGCAATGTCTAAGAATGCCTGTTTCCCCTGAGCCTTGCTGACAGTGTGATCAAACTTGTGCATTTTCTGTGTAGCTAGGTGGTGACAATGACATCTGAATTAGTGTATTAACTGTATGAAATCAAAACACCAAAGCGTTTCCCTTAGCAGTTCCCACAACTGGACAGAGTACACTTGGACCTGATGCTTCCATTCAGTTTTGAGCTTTTCTTGTACTTGCTACTGTCCTTTTTCAAACTGCAATGAATTAAAGCCCATTCAAGGGACTCTTCAGGCAGGCAATTTCATCAAATACAATTGAATATTTTTCTTTCCTTCCCTGTTTTGGTTCCATATTACTTTAGTTTAGTTTTTCATTTGGATGCTTTTTAATGGTTTCTTTTTATTTCTGGAAAGACATTGGTTTTGGCTTTCTATCAGTGATTCAAACTTTGCGTTTATACTAAATTTTCTGATTTTATTTATTGTATGCAAATTATATTTACTTTACATTTTTCATTTTAATTCCAGTTTAGTTAACATGAAACGTTTTGTTAATTTCAGTTGTCCAATAGAGTGAATCAACAATGCTATGCATTACTCAGTGCTTATCATCATAAGTGCACATTTTAATCCCCATCACTTAATTCACCCATCCCCCCAGGCAACTCCCCTCTGGTAACCATCAGTTTATCCTCTAAAGAGTCTGTTTCTTGGTAGTTTCTCTTTCCTTTTTTTCCACCCTTTGTTTGTTTTGTTTCTTAAATTCCACACATGAGTAAAATCATAATGTATTTATCTTTCTCTGACTGGCTTATTTCACTTAGCCTTATACTCTCTAGTTTCATTCATGTTGTTGAAAACGGCAATATTTCATTCTCTTTTATGGATGAATAATATTATATTGTGTGTGTGCGCACACACACACACCCCATTTCTTCTTTACCCATTCATACTAAAAGACAATCTACTGAATGGGAGAAGACATTTGTAAATGAAAACTCTGATAAAGGAATCATATCCAAAATATATACAGAACTTACACAACTCAACACCCAAAAACCTATAACAAATCTTAATTTTAAAGAGTGATGAGATTTAAACCAATACTTTTTAAGCTGTCATGGGCCTGAATGAGTTGTGGAAACAGTGTCAATCATGCTGAAAAACACGTGAGGAAGCTCAGTCAGGACAAGGTCAAGGAGACATAATCAGGAGTGGGGTTTGCTCTAGTCACCTGAGTCCCTTGGCCCCTACCCACCTAATGGCTCTCCTTACCCCGCACTCCTGGTGCCAGAAGTTCTCTGTGTGTTGTGGAGAAGTCCCTTGAGAGAGAAGTTTGAACTTTCTGACTGAAAATCACAAGCTTCATGTATCTCCACACAGATCAAACATGAGAGTCAGCTTGGCATTTCCCCCATTTATTTGCATACTTTAACGCCCACACTAACAGCTAGTGAGGTGACAGACATAAGTGACTTTTCCACCGATGTTTAAAGGATGTTTATAAGGGATGATTTGAAGACAATAAATCTTTCTACCCAAAGGGAAAGCCAGAAGGCAGTGTGTTTTAATGCCATGTTTTCATCATCATTTTCAATCAATTCAGAAATACTACCCTTTCCTTTGAGATTTGGTTTGATCTTTTTGTTTAAAAGTCTACTCTTCTATTTCCAAACATATGGGGAAATTCTAGCTATCACTTCTTCATTGATCTAGCACATTTGCAATTATGATCAAAGAACATCCTCTGTGGGTTTCATTCTTTTGAAATACATTTAGACTTTATAGCCAATCTATGGGAAAGGGGAGAGAGGGAAACAAACCATAAGAGACTCTTAACAATAGAGAACAAACCCGAGGGTTGATGGAGGGAGGTGGGTGGGAGATGGGCTGGATGGGTGAAGGATATTAGGGAGGGCACTTGTGATGAGCACTGTGTGTTGCATGTAAGTGGTGAATCACTGAATTCTACTCCTGAAAACAATATTGCACCCTTATGTTAACTAACAAAAATTTAAACTAAAAAATATTAACTTTTGTAAACATATCATGTGTGCTTAAAAATAATGTATCCCCAGGTGCCTGAGGCCTACATCGGGCTCTGTGCTGGCAGCTCAGAGCATGGAGCCTGCTTTGGATTCTGTGTCTCCATCTCTCTCTCTCCCTCCTCTGCTCGTGCTCTGTCTCTGTCTCTCTCTGTCAAAAGTAAATAAACATTTAAAAAATTTAAAAATTAATGTATCCTCTACAGTGGTCACATAGAACACACCCAGAAAGCGCATGGTTCTGGTGAAAAGGGGACTGTCTGAACACATTTAGTGCAGGACCAAAACGAGGAAAATAACAATGATTCCACGGAGTTGAGATCTGGAAGGAGTCGGCCAGGCCAGGAGACTTGAGTGTGGAGTGTTGGGTCATCCTCCTCGTGTTATGTACAGAAACGTGGGAAAAGCCCAAAGGCCCTCAACCTGTAAGTTCCTGTAAGTTCAACCTTACCACAAAAAGATGATAAGCTGAATGAAAACAGAGAAGCCTGTAGGCTCCTGGGTTAGCAGTGTGCCCTTGGAAAACAAATAAGAAGCAGCCATATCACACAACACGCAAAACGAGACAAAGTCAGGACAGCGTACTGTACAGAAAGATGAGGGTTTCCCAAAAAAGTTACCACTGAGAATGGTCACAGCATTTACCTTCTCGTCTGCATTCTTGGTACAGTCAGAGCTGCTGTGACTCACAGAGGTTGCACCAGTTTCTGGATTTGCTAAAGGCCTTAGAAAGGACAGAGGTTTATTCCGCTTTCAGTGGACTGTGTGGAATTAAAACAAGCCCTCACCTCATTCCTCAAATATCTTAAACTTTTCCCTACACTTAGGTCCCTGACCAGAGGCAGAGAATATCCCACATGGCTCAGGTGACCCCCAAGGATAAGGGGGAGAACAATCCCCTCACCTTGATAAAGACCTCACGGTCCCGTGGTTCATATTTTTCGTAATTCATCAAATAACTGTGAACAGGTCAGGCTCAACTAGCCATCTAGAAGTCTTACTAAAACGAGGTTTCTCAGTATACATCATGGGAAATCACCATTTCATTACAGATTAAGAACAAAAAGGAGGAAGGCTGAGTGTCTCAGTCAGTGTAGCATCTGACTTCAGCTCAGGTCATGATCTCACGGTCTGTGGGTTCGAGCCCCACATCGGGTTCTGTGCTGACAGCTCAGAGCCCAGAGCCTGCTTCAGATTCGGCATCTCCTTCTCTCTCTGACTCTCTCCCACTCGCACTCTGTCTCTCTCTCTCTCAAAAGTAAATAAACATTAAAACATTTTTTAATTTAAAAAATGAGAGGTTCGATTGGTGGATAACATCAAAGAACCCTCAAGAGAAGAGAATGTGTGTTTCTTCAGGCACATTGTTGTGTTGGTGAATTGTTCAATCCTTCAGCTTATATGTAAGCTGCCTTCCACATGTGAGCAGTTATTATGTAACTATGTCTGAATAGAAATGTACTTAGACTAATATTACACTAATGAGAAAAGGAAAACTATGGGAATTTAGCAGTGAAGCTGCAGAGTTGCACTGATAACAGAGGGGTAAGCTATGTGGAACTTGAATTTATGAATGTAGGGCTACAGGTCACAAAAAAATTAAAACAAAAATGACAGAACATTAAAAAATAGTAATGAAATCAATTTCTCATCAAATGAACTAAAATAAAGTCTTCACATTGAGTCAAGGTGGAAAGGAAGATGAGGCCTCTGTCCTGTCATCCCCTCCAGGCTCATGTCTTCACTTAGGGGGATCCTGGAGGAGGTGGGAGGGTCTGCAGTCAGGGGAGGGGCATGAGCTCCACCAGTCACAGGGACAGGTGCCCTGCTGCCTGGGGCAGAAGAGGAGAACATGCTCCTGTCACCCCTTCAGACCACCTGCTGTCCTTAGTGCTTGTGGTTCTTTCCAGGCCACACGATAATCATTCACAGGAACAGCCTGCGCAGCAGAAATCAGGCTGCTGCACGTCACCATGTGCTCCTTACCTCTCCTTGGAGGGTCTGCATCTCTGGTCTTCCAGGCAATGGTTTCTTCTTCATGTGTCCCTCAAGCAGCCTCTTTCCTTCCATCACATCCAGTCTTGGATACAGAAAAAGAATAGATGTCCATAAGAGTTGCAACACCACCTCCTCTACTAGATACTAAACAGCAAAGCTGTCATCCCTCGAAACATCCATAAAACACATGTCAAGCTCCCACACCTGTGTTTCAAGTAGGCGACTTCCCTGCTCTGCTCTGCCATCTCCCTCTTCCAGACTCGGTTCTTGATCTGGGGGAGAAAAACACATCCACCTTCAATCGTGCCAGACTGGGGACCAAAGGAAGAGGAGGGAAAAGAAAACACCTGAGTTCTTCTCAGGAACTGCGATCTGAAAAAGCAAACAATGAAAAGCCCATGCTTAGGGATTTCAAGGGCCACTACACTCACACGCATGACGTGCTAAGGGTTCAGTATGTCAGGCAGAACTCAGGTTACCTGGTGTCTGAAGGTGAGCTCTGCCTGCTGCAGCTGTTCTCATGGTTGTCCAATTTGTTGCCTGTGAATTACAATTGCTTTCATCAGATAAAGCCCAATAGTGGGTATGATTTTAAATAATCTGCCCATGTTCCCATCATCCTCCTATTTGTCCCCTGATACAATTTATCCTTACAGTTTTCACACGATTATAAATGTATAGTAGGATCAAAGCTATTGTTCCGTTCTTTCCTTACTCATTATTCCATGCCCATAGGATTCAGCCTTCATAGAATTCCTTCCCATTTTCAATCTTTCCCTAATTCATCATGTGACAAGTGTCTTTGAACATAAAGCTCTTTTATCCTTTAACTTAATCCTCATCATATTTCCCAAAAACCAGGGCCATCAAATGGCACTACCATGTTGATAGGTACAATGCATCCTATGACACACTGCTTTCCTACAGATTATGACAATTTACACCACCGGCCAGGAATGTTGGCATGGATAAAGTTTTCACATGATCTGGTCAGCACTGGAGATCTGGAAATGTTTAATAACTTGAATGTTTTCTTCCTTATAAAACTTACCTTTTCCTATCTGTCAATTCTCTATGGATATGTCCTCGGAAAATGTATTTATATTACTTGTTAATTGAGTCTAAATTTGAACAAATGAGAAAATTAAGAAATGGACAGGGGTTTCACTTGTACTTGTGTGTTTCCTCATTAGCTATTTCCAAACGTTCCTCTGTAGCTTCCAGTTGATTCTCAATTGCCACCAGTTCACTGTGTCATTTTCAGTTTCCTAAAATGAGAAAGATAATCTACCTAGTCCAAAGCCAAATTACAGTAAACTCAGCAGCCAACTCTTACCAAGTCCTCATTCTTGACATTCTTCTCTCTCTCAGATTGCAAGTTAGCAATTTAAAAATTTATTAAAATGTTCAACAGTTTTAATGTCCTCCTTCCTCAAAATGTATTGAATCAGTAATAAAAACTCACTACTTTTACTTCTGTTTTGAGAAAGCAATCCAGGCAAAGAAGGGATTCTTACCTTCAATTTAAGAGCTTCATCAGAGAGAAACTTAATTTCTCTCTAAGTTTCTTGAGGACGTCTCTTTGATTCATTGATCTATAAAACATATGATAAAGGATTAGAATTCAAGAATAGCATAGTGATAGACAAAACGACCTTTTAATGTGTGACACATTCCACAAATAAACAGGCAGTGCTTTATATTTGTGAAGTCTGTCTTGAGTTGGGACTCTTTATAGAACACATGAAAGAGGTCAATAGGATGATCTATCAGAGGTGGAACTAACCAAAATGAAATCAGAACAAATCCTTGAAAGGGCAATGATACCTTCTGCTCCCAAATGGATACTTCATCAGCAAGTTCTCTGTGTTCTTTCTTAAATGTATTGATCTTCTCAGTTATTAGCTGTCAACTATCTAAAAGGAGATAAACCATTTTGAAAGATTATTAGCAAAACCAGTGATATTAAATAATCTCAGCGTATTAGTACAGGCACATTATCTGACAAGTGGGTGTAACTGACTTTTTAGCTTTCCCATTGTGCCTGAAGAAATCCAGTTTTAGCAGCGTTGTAAACCTAAGAAAACCTTATTTCGATGAGATTCGTATTTAAAATATTGTCCAAAATGAAGAAATGCAATAAAATGTCTTCTCCTAATTTCTCCCCCATCTGGAAGCACCATTCTTGGAAAATTCCATCGCTTCAAGTACTGATGTCACCACCAGAGATGAAACAGCAAAATCAAATCCTATCGACGTCTGTTTCTCTCCTCCAATCATAAAAGTACATAACTAGGTCCATGTAAACAAACAAATAATCAAATCCATCATTTAGTCCTGGTTTGTGCCACTTCCACATAGAGGTCCTATTTGGAATTGCACACAAGGAAAGCTCCAAATGTCGACTGATTGACTACCCCAAAGTCTTCAATGACTTCCTGCCGTTCAGATTGCCTTTCATGAATCCTAGGTTGGGGACCCTGGAGGACAAGGTCTTTGGAAGCAAACACACTTGCTGGAGGATCTGGGTAACTCACAGCCCCTAAAAGAGAAGCTTTACATCCCAACAAGAGAATGTTACCCTCCACCTTAGAGGAAAGCAACATGCAGGAAGCACGCCAGTTACAAGTGAATAACACATGTAAGCTCTAGAACAGACTTCTCTAACAGGCATTAATTCTCTCATCTGACCACAAAGTGCAAACTTCTCTTCTGTTGGCCCAGTGTGACAGCCCTCATGCCCTGACTTCACTCTTCTCACCGCCACCACTGCTGCGTTCACAGTGATGAACACCAACCAGCCTTTGAGGGCTTGCTGAGTGTCAGGCAGCCACCCTGGCTCTCAACAGACAGCACCACAGAATCACCACAGTCAATAGGGCCCGTGCAGAATAATTACCACCATGTGCATCACCTTCACTTCTCATTCTTCCCTGACATGAATGGCTCCCTCCACTTAAGACTCAAAACCATGGTGTAAACCTCTCTTATGACACACACCCTGCCTGGCAAGAGCTGGCTTCTTCTCTAAGCTTCTTGATAGACTCGAATAGTGTTTTCTCATTTTGACATTTCACCAAGAGCCAGGTCATGGCAAAGTACTCCCTCCAAACATCAGACTCATATCATGACTTGCTTCCTAACCATTTCTATGTAAAATTACTCTCATTCTGTTCTCCTTACTCCTGTGATGATTTCCTCCTCTGGCCTCTTAAAGATGGCAACCCCCTCCACATTGTCACTTAGCCTCCAAACAGGGAAGGGACAGATTTTCAAGAGTTAAGAAGTCAATTCAATTTCAGAAGTCACCAGATTTATCCCTAGTTGAATTAAAACTCACACCAAACAACAGTACTGACAAAATATTACAAAGAAAATTAAAGCCTAATAGTTTACCTTGATATTCTCGAGGCACTATCTAAGAGAGGAAGAAACAAAATTAAGTTTGAGGTGAAAACATATTATTAGTAAAAATCTATAATTTCTGATACATCCCAAAATAGTAACCCAATGAAATTGCAATGATCATTCTGTTTAGCATAACCAATTCACAGGTTTAGAAAAAGAAAAAATTATAATTTCCTGATTAAGTCATGATACTTCACAAGCCATTTTTGATAAAGAGCACAAACATAAATAACTTACTTCTGCACTAAAAATCTGTTTACATCTTATTAAATAAACATTCAACCTATTCCATTTTGACAATGGATAATGCAGACAATTCATCATTTCCCTGACTTTGTTACAAAATCCAATATCTACACTGAAGCTCAGAACCTGAGACTTTTTAAAAATCCTGTTAGAAAGAAAAATGAAAGAGACAAAGAAAGAAACAGAGAAACAACGAATGAAAGAAAGAAAAAAAGAGGCAAAACCTTTGTATTAAGATATGCCTCTTTCGTTCTCTAGAAAGCTTTTCTGAAATCTTACACTGAGTTGGCTGTTTGCTGAATTGACAAAAAGTTACAGCACATCAGGGGCTATGATTTTTTCCAGAACAAACAGAGGGTCATCAAAACAAAATAAAAGTCATCAAATAGGAAAAAGAATGGAGCATGGCAGGAGCTAAAGCACAAGCAACAACAGAAATGACAGCTAATGTTTCAAAAAGGGGCAAAAAGTGGTCTCCATACCTCAGTCACGCCGGATAAATCCTAGCTCAATCAAATCAAGGCAAGACCCCATTTTGACACCATTGACATATTTCCCCATTCTAAAGCTTAATGGATGCTAGGATGCTGAGGCCATCCCCAAAGTATTGCCAGAATATTGGTTGGAATATTATCACAGTATCAAAAAGCCAGTCATAATAATGTTGCTCTAAGGGATCTGCATCTGTGGAGGGGAACCAGAAAACCATGGATATTCCTTTAACTTCACATGTTGCTTAGGAACCTCTGAGCTTCCCTGTCCCTTGTCACCCAGGCTCCCAAGAAGAGGAAGTGGAAAGGAATATGAACACCAAATATCTAATAATATTTATGTTTTTCATTTGAAGGGAAGTTTTCTACATTGGCAGGGAGAGCGGGAAAATACACAGTTAGAAATAAACTCCAAAGTATTCTGTTCTTCTGAAAAGGGTATACCCACAAGAGAAACTATTTCACCAGAGCCTAACTGCGGTTAGGCAATATAGGTGAGGGGAATACTCAACTCCAGGGCTCTCTCCTTCCTGTCTCACCTGGGAGCAAACTAAGCCTAACCCCTTGCCAGATAAAGATAAAAACCTCACACTCATGTCCTATTTACCTCCGTTTGTTTACCAGGACATGACATCTACCTTCCTACATAACTTACAAGGCCTAGTAAAGTAGAAACCACACAGTCTGAACACAGACAGCAAGCATTAGAATTACAATTCCTATGGCAGAGATGTAGGAATTATCCGTCTGGCACTTTAAAACCACTTCCCTTCCTATGATAATGGATCCAATGAAAAAGGTGGACAAGATGCAAAAAGAGATGGTGAATGTAAGCAGAGAGATGAAACTCTAAGATTTTAAAGGGATTCAAGAAATCAAGAGCACCATAAAAGAAACAAAAAAAAAATGCCTTTGATGGGTTAATAAACCGACTCAATACAGCTGAGGGAAGAATCATTGAGCCTGAAGAAATTGCTGTAGGAACTTCCAAAAAAGAAACATTAACAAAAATGAACACTACGGCATAGAAAACCCAAGACCAGTGGGACAGTTATAAAATGTGTAGCACACACATAATAGGAATACAGGGAGAATGAAAAGGGAAATATTTGAAGCACTAATGACTGAGGATTTTCCAAAATTAATAGTAGTCACCAACTCACAGATCCAGGATGCTCAAAATATCAAAAGCAGGATAAACACCAAACACAAATAAACATCAAACAGAAAAAACTCATTACACCAAATAATAACATTCAACTACAGATAATTAAAGAAGCAATTTGGAAATATGGAACAGGGGTGAGGGTGTGTGGTGGTGGGGGAAGAGACAACCAGTACCACCTTACCCAAGAGGAATAAGAATTACATAAGACTTCTTTACAGAAACCATGCAATCAAGAAGTATGAAATATTTAAAGTGTTAAAAGAAACATCAAAATAGAAACCTGTGGCCAGTGAAATTATCCTTCCAAGCACACTACAGAGTAAGGAAAATTGTCAGGGATAATGATGGGCATGGGTAAAGGGGTCAATTCTCCAAAAATAAACAACAGTTTCTAATATGCATGCATTAACAACAGATGTGTCAAAATACATGCAGCAAACACTGATAGCACTGTTGGTGGAAAGAGCTGAATCCATTACTACAGGTGGAGAATGCAATGCCCTCATCAGTCACTGACCAATCCAGCATACAGACATTCAGAGATCACAGATGAGCTGAACATCACCGCCAATCAACTGGATCCATTACCATCGGTACAATATTTCATCCAACAGAAGAATATACATTCCTCTCAAGCTCGCATAAAACATTCACTGAGATAGGCCATATTCGGGGCTGTAAGATACACTGGAACAAAGTAAACAAAATTATAGGAAGTATGTTCTCAGACCACAAAGGACTCAAACTAGACATCAAGAACGGAAGGATAGCTGGGAAATGAGAAAAACAGAGGAGATTCAACAAGCTTCTAACATGGATTAGAGGGGAGGTTGGTGGGGGGATGGGTGAAAGGGTTGAAGGGGATTAAGAGTACATTTATCGTGATGAGCACTGAAAAATGCGTAGAATTGCTGAATCCTATTGTACATTTGAAACTCCTATTACACTGTATGTTCATTACACTTGAACTTAAAAAATGAACATAAGGGTCAAAGAAAACATTTCTACAGAAATTTTTAAATATTTCAATCTAAATGATAGTGAAAATTGAAAATTATTAGAGGGAAATTTGTAATACTGAATGCATATAAAAGCTCTAATGACTGTAATTTTTTCCACTTATTTATGATGACAGATATATAAGGTACTTTGGTATACTCATAGCAAGGACAGTTCTCCAGAGGTAAATTAGGTATGCAAGATTTCCAAAGAGGCAATAATAATGTTATGTTTCCACAGAATTCCAAACACATCAGAACCAAGAGGGAAATGGTCAGGCAAAATAGGGACAAACTGAAATACTATCAGAGATAATGAGGAATCTCAAAGGCATATACAATATATCTTTCACAAAGAATCATCTTTACAAACCCTAAACCAGTTTCCAGAAGGTAAGCACACCTCCCAAATGATTCCTCATGGAGAAGGACAGGAGGCTTACAAAGGAGTAAGGGCAATCTTTTGGGAGTGATGAGTGTATTGACTATCTTACTGTGGGTTCTCTCTTGTTTCAGAAGCCCAATTCTAATGGAGTATTGGGTTCAATTATGATGATTTTGCACACACAACCCAACCCAGAGGACATCTGGAAATATCTGAAGACATGTTTAGTTGTCACAACTGGGGAGCGGGTGTGTTACTCACATCTAGTGGGTAAAGGTTAAGGGTGTTGTGCTAAACCCTGTACAATGCCCAGGGCAGCTCCCACAACAGAGAATTATCTGACTTAAGATGTCAAAAGCGTCAGGGGGCCTGGGTGGCTCAGTCACACCTGCTCCCCGGGTGTCCTGTTCCGTCTGTGATATTTGGAAGTACTTGACTCTTCCCACGGCATATGCATCCCTCATGTTGCCCTTTGTTACAAAAACCATGATTTCAAAAACGAAAACAAACACAAGGATGTACTATGAATACAGTCCTGGATTGGCATGCCTATAGGAAACTAAGAATAATGCAGTTCTGAGACGTAGTTTTATGGTGGTATGACTTCATATATGTAAATAGCTTGAGAACCTGAGAGAACAGAAAGTTACCAAATGCCTCAAACTATCTATTCATGTATTCATTCATTCATTCACTCATTCAACAAAGATATGCTTAATCAGTTGCTATACACTCAAATGCCACATGTCAGGCAATATACACTTGAGGCCTTTCCAATCCATCAATTTGGTTAATATTCCTTCATTTTTTATTACATTTATCTTCCCTTATTTACAAAATCGTAAGTCTTTGGAGGGGCTTTTATCATGTGTTGCACAAATAGGGGTACACATAAATAGCACACAAACAGCAGACCCAGCTACTCAATCTTACCACTCATGCCCACCAAGCTTGAACATAGCCTCAAAGACCCTTGCAACACTCCGTTTCAGGCAGATACTAGTGGTCATGAATGATAGCACCCAAAAGGAACCCTCGGGGTGCCTATTCTGGGTGGAAGAAAGAGCCCCAGCTTTGCAGTCAGACCACACTGTATTTGAATCCATGTAGCAGAAGGATAATCCATGCCTGGTTACTCTGTCAGATATAGATAATCCTACCCACTTTCTCATTGGTAAGAGAATTAACTGAGTTAATATATTTGAATCATCTGGCACACACAAGGTATCCAATAAATTCTTTTGGTGCTATTATTTCCCCCCCAAGTAAGCCTCTTAGGGTGTTTCACATACAATGGTGGCTTCATAAGATGGGCTGGCATGAACAGAAACCTTCCTGAAGCAAGCACAGTGGGTCACAAAGACTGAAAATCAAGAAAAGGGAACAACAACAACAAAAAACCCAACTTCCTCCCTCCATCTCCTCTATCCACATAACACATTCTGTCTCATTTTCTTTCCATAAATTTAATAAGAAGTATCATGGGCAGCAGGAGATGCTCAGAGAGATCGTGATGGAAAATCCTAAGGCTGCATCTTTTGTTCTTAAAGGCTTTTCTTGGCTTGACCTGATTTTGCTCCAGAGGTAAGGATTATAAGTTCTGGTGGCATATTTGGGGCATTTGGGGACTCAGAGTCAAAAGGTGAGTAAATACCTGATTGTAACCATGGATAAGTCTGGGCTTAGGGCCTGCCATTGGATGACTGCCCAATTACAGGATATGAAATGAATCTGTGGGTCTGTTGTGATTTTTCCCCCTCTTACCCACCACCTCCACCCTCTGGGTTGTTAAGACTTCCTTTTAAATATAATAGTTAAACATGGAACATAGCTGCTGGAGGTATCATACTCTGCTTGGCAATACATTTAAATTAATACTGCGATCCTAAGCAGGGGATGATTGAGGTTACTCTGCACCACCAAAGTCTTTTTTTTAATTATCCATATCAACACATGATAGCAATTGTGTAACTATTAAACATGCCAAACTCCTTCCTTAGTTGGCTTTCAGGCTGATGAAATTGAGAGTCAGCATGGATAGGGCATTACATGGGCATCTATGACCCAAAGAAGCTGAAAGAAACAAAATGGGGGGAAATGCTAATGAAAAAAAATCAACTGTGATTAAATCGGTGGACTGGATTCTGAAAGCATTGTCTTTGTGTGACATTTCATAATTTCCAGGCAATGCTGGAATATCTATTCACGATTTTTTAAACGTATGCAACTTCTCTTGGCATGTAAGTTGGCTAAACTCTTGGCTAAACTGATAACAACCCTGAAGATTTAGTTCACAAGAAAGAAAACCCCAATGAACTGACAAGCAAAAAGTAATAGTTGCAAGTACTTGAAAATGTGCCCAGTCTTGTATTTTGACAGCATTCATTTGAGTAATTTTTATAGAGCACCTACCATGGGCCAGGCACTATGCTAGGCACTGGGGGTACAAGTGGGGGAACAAGAAAGACAAAGTCCCTGATATCATAGACCTGACGCTTTGGTGGGGAAGATGCAAAGAAAACAAGGAAACGAGATAATTTTAGGTAGTGAGCTATGATGAAAATAAAATGGTGGGACCCCTGGGTGGCTCAGTTGGTTAAGCATCCAACTCTTGATTTTGGCTCAGCTCATGATCTCACGGTTCATAGGCTCGAGCTCCACATCAGGTTCTACACTGATAGTGTGGAGCCTGCTTGGGATTCTCTCTCTCCCTCTCTCTTCTGCCGCCTCCCATGCTTGCCTGCACACATGTGCACACGTGCTCTCTCTCAAAGTAAATAAATAAACATTAATAAAGAAAAGAAAATGGTGACCTAACAGAGAGGGGTGGTGGTAGGATCCTTTATATAGGATGAGCTACATTCTATAGGGAAGGCTTCCCCAAAGAGATAACAGTTTAGCCAAGCCCTGAATGCCAGGAAAGAGCATCCACTTGCAAAGATCTGGGGAAACGTGTCACGAGCAGATGGAGGAGCAAAAGTGAAGCTATGCAATCGTGATATGTTCAAAGGTGGCAACAATCGTGACATGTTCAAAGAGGAGAAAAGGGAACTTGCTGTGGTCAAGCGAGATGAAGAGTAGAAGAGCACGAGCTCGGGCAGGTTATGTAGGACCTTGTAGGCATGTGAGGAGTTTGATATTTTGTTTTCACTGCAATGGAAAAGATCAATGGAAAGCTCAACTGGTTAGTGTTCGTCAGGGAATAGAATTTGTGATATAATGAAGTCAAGGTGAAGACCCACATGTCACTATACCCCCAAAGTGGCCAAGCGCTCAAATGCAAGGTGGGCAATCAAAGCACTAGACCTGAGGTTTGGAGACTGGGGTTTGAGTCCTTGTTCTGTCCCTTAGCTTCGACCAGTCACAACGAGTTAAGTGGCAGAGCTTCACTCATTTATTTACCAAACATTTACTAATTGCCTCCTGTGTGTTCAGGTCCAAATGTTGGGACCTAATTCCAGACCTCAAACAGCTCATAGTCTAGTAGGATAAAATCACAACAGAATTAGCACATTTATGCATATATTTGAATATTCCTAGCTAATAGGCTGTAGTACCAGATGATTCTTGCAAGATTTAAAGGAGATATATGCTTGGAAAACTGTAATTTAGAAAAGGTAGCTTTTGCTTACAGCAATCAGCACTCTTTCCAGTGAAAGTGACAGAAATCCAGCACAGGCTGATTAAGTTTGAAAGAAATTCAGTCTCTCAGGTCACTGAAAGTCTCATTTCAGGTGTGGCTGGATCCAGGAACTCAACCAATAGCATCAGAACAAAACTCACTTTCTCCATTCTGCCTTCCTGTACAATAGCTTCATTCCTTGGAAGGTTTTCCACCTTGTGGTGACAAGATGGCTTCCATCAATTCCAGGAGTACCTCTTATCTTCCTTACAATGCTATCAGTAAGTTATTTTTCTCTCCAGTACAGAAACAAAATGGTAAACCCAGTTCTTATCAGGTCAACTGCCCTGTCTTGAACCCATCGCTGTGCTTAAAACAACTCTGAAGGAAAATAACAAAGTTGGGTGACCAACATGACATTATTCCAAAATTTAGAATACACTGTGGGAATAGAATACATTTGTTGGCTTATAACTGAGTCAACAGCTCATCCTTGGAATAGTAGTGAGATGAGCTCCACCCTAAATGTACAGGAGAAATGGCTCCTCCCCCCGAAAAAATCAGGGTGCTGTTGCCCAAAAATGATGCAATTTGAAGCAGGTAAAAATTTATCAATGATGTAATTAAATTGAGGTGACCAGCTAACTAATCTATAATTTCCTTCTAGTGCCAAAATTCTATAAATTCATTCACTCATCTAGCATGAAACATTGAGCACATACTATGTGGCAGACCCTATTTCAGGCACTGAAGTCATAACAATAAACAAAGTAGATAAAATTTAAGAATGTATATCATACATGGTACATACATGTTGAAACAAAACAAATATTCTAGTTTATATAGAATTGATAATTATATGACTTAAGATCATGTTTGTATCTATAAAGGAGCTCTTCAGGACAGAAGCAAGAATTTTCAGGACCACATTATATGAAAATTTCAATAATTATATATATGTATGTAACAGTTGTATGTACGAACAACAACAAATACATGTTTTAAAGAAACATACCAGAATCTGAACCTAGCCACCTGTATGCTGGTTAGAGAAGAAAAATGTTCACAAGGAACAATTTTTAAAAACATGTTTGTACAATGTCTTTGTTGGCTATTATCAAAGACTTGTTTGATGAGCTTCTTTGACTTTGAATACACGTGCTAAAAATTTTTAAGTAATGCCTCTGAAGAACGAGGCACTTCCTCCATTCTTTGTTACTGCCTAATAAACAAAGGCAATTACCACAGGCTACCTTTATTCAACTTCCAATTCATGGGCTTTTGACAAGTCCATGTTTTGTTTAAAATGTTAAGAATATCTGAATATTTCAAAGAGCTCCTTTGGGTTAGAGGTAAGGCATCAAACTAAACTAGTACTGTACCAATAGCTATTGTCTATCCCTACCCTTCACATCTTTAAGTCCATTTCAGAGAAGTGACAAGTAAATATGTATTTGCGATCAGTTATTGTATCCTAAATATTCAATAATATTTTAAGACAATATTAATCCGATTATTTCATTGTGGTATAACTTGAAGAAAACCCATACATTTTCCTGGTCCTCAGTTTCATTATTTGTAAAAGGCAAATAATGAACTGAGTATAATCTCTATGCAGTGATATATGCATATATATGCATATACCTACATACTTACACACACACACACACACAATCTCTGTATCCCTAGCACTAAGCCACAGTATTTATTCAATATAGCCACATTCAGTGAGCTAACCATTAAGGAATAATCGATTATTCCCCAAACTGCAAATCCATGTTTTCACTCTCAACTTACTGGAGGCAGAGAGACAAAGACAGAGAAAGAGGGGGGGGAAGGAGGGAGAATAAAGACAGTGTGCTGGGGAATGGGAAGGGCCATCCCTGCATGGCCTCTGTTCTTAGGGCCCCTGGGAACGTGGGACTTATTGGAGTCCCAGGAGGGCATGTAGGACGGAGCCTTCCTGGTCACCGTCCAAGTGCATCAGGACCACGACGGCAGAGATATGGAGCCTTCCTGGTTATCAGCCGAGTGATTGCTGGGGAATGGGAGGAACTGTCCTGGGAACATGGGACTCGATGAGGTCCCGGGAGAACATGCAGGACAGAGCCTCCCTGGTCACCAATCAAGTGCATCAGTGCCCGCGCACAACTACAGGATGTTCCTGATCTGTCCTTCCTTCATCTGTAGCTATTGTTCTGAGTAAAACATGTACTGTAACATATACTGTGCTCTCCAAGATTGCAAGGAGGGTATAAAATAAGATGCTGTTCCTAATAAAGTTTACCATTAGTCCTCAGCTCTTGCTCCGTCTCCATTGCTTTCAGGGATGTCCACGTTTCCCTTGCTTTCTGGGAACGTCCACGTTTCCATTGAGAAACGTCCCTTGTTCACGTTTCCATTAGCCATCAGCTTTTGGGAACGTCCCTGTTTCCACTGGCCATCAGCCTTTGGAAACGGCATTGCATCACTCATTGTCTCCCCAGGACCGCTCCTCACGAAGGAGAACCTACCACAACAGTGGAATGAATTTTTCATAAAACTAACACTTCATTTGATTCAGGGGCTGTATTTTATTTTAAGAAGTATTTCTAACTTGACTCCAAGCCGCACCGGGAGCGGTGGTGGTGCGAAAAGCGGCAGCGGCGGCGCCAAAAAAGGCGCCTTGGAGAGCGGCAGCGGCTCCGTGAAAAGGGCGGTGCAAGCCGGGCCGGGAGGCCGGCCGCCAGCGGGAACGCATCTCATCCCCGGTGACGGTGTTGAACTGCACGGACTGGCATTTGGAAGCGAGGCGGAGCTTGGAGAATACAGTCTGGCTCGCCCGCGGCACAGGGAGATCGGACTCGGAAGGGCGGTTGCAACGCTTGATTCCGGCAAAGCTTTGAAGCGGCGCCATACTTCTCCCCTCAACCACCAAGGCGGGGCCTCGGAGAGAGCAGCCCCCGAGACCTGACGGGACACCAGACCACGCCCATCCGCACAGGGGAGTTGTCTCTTTTTTTCTTTCCTTTTTTCTTTGCTTCTCCTTCTTTTCTGCTGCCATCCAGATATATATCCCGTAGCATATTCTTATCTCTCCTCTTGGCTGGTTATATGCTTTTAGACTGCCCACAGACTTTTGCTGT
>CM053579.1:18782-44778 GCA_028646485.1 Cryptoprocta ferox
ATAGCACTGCTGGGGATTTACCCAAGGGATAGAGAAGTGCTGATGCATAGGGGCACTTGTACCCCAATGTTCGTAGCGGCACTTTCAACAATAGCCAAATCATGGAAAGAGCCTAAATGTCCATCAACTGATGAATGGATTAGGAAGATGTGGTTCATCTATACAATGGAATACTACATGGCAATGAGAAAGAATGAAATCTGGCCATTCGTAACAAAGTGGATGGACCTCGAGGGTGTCATGCTAAGGGAAATAAGTCAGGCGGAGAAGGACAGATACCATATGTTTGCACTCATAGGTCTAACAGGAGAAACCCAACCGAGGACCATGGGGAGGGGAAGGAGGAAAAGAGTTAGAGAGAGGGAGGGAGACAAAACACGAGAGACTCTTGAATACTGAAAACAAACCGAGGGGGGAAGGGAAATGGGGAAAGGTAATGGGGGGAGTGATTGTCTTGGTGGAGGTCACTTGTGGGGAAGAGCACTGGGTGTTATATGGAAACCAACCTGACAATAAACTATAAAATTTAAAAAAAAAAAAGAAGTATTTCTAACTTACATGTTTGCTGTTAAAATTCCCAAATCATTTATGAAATGATGATAATAGTATTTTATAGTTACTTTTTACAAAATGTCCTTTCTTGGCAAACGTGAAAGTTAGTACACTCTGTTGATCCCCCAGATCTTCAGTTTCTTTAAAATTTTTAATTGCCTTTGAATCTAATAGTGTGGTGAACCAAAGGCAAGAATGATTCCTGAAGTTCTCTCAAGCTCTTTTCTTGGGGAGTGATTTAAACCTTATAACTGCATCCAGGGAGTGATGCAGCACCATGGACAGATCTCCAAATGTGGGGCCCATCTTGGAGAACAAAGGGCTGCATTTAATTGAGTAGAATACAGTACAGTCTCTGATTTGAGCATGGCAGTCTTCATGGGAGCACACAACTCCAGGCTTAATACCTAAATTAATGAGTTTAAGTCTCCATTGAATAAACTTTTCAGATTATGATTGCACTTAGTTTAATTAACTGCATTCTCAGAATAATATGATGGGGTTTTCCTTTCAACTTGTAATTAACTTTGTTGAGAATTCTTATTGGGGTTTTCAGGCAGCTTCCTAAAACCTTATGATAAATTATTTTAACATATGCATTATGGTAATAAACTATGTTGCTTAATTTAATATTGGCTGTTATATTTAAAAGAAGAAAAAATTCAACTCTAATCTTGAAGAACAGCAAGCTGACTGAACTGAAAACAGTACATTGAACATGATCTGTACTCAATTCTTGACGGCTAATCCTGAAATTTCGGTCCTTCCATGTCAGATGTGGCATTTTCAGTTCCTAACAAAAGCAGTGTGACCCTACCCAAACAAAATCGCCTTCTCCCATTAGATAATTTGTATAAAGCTAATCAAACCTGCAAGAAAGACCTGTATTCGAAGACTGATAGGTCTCCCCTCCATCAAAGGTGAGGAAAATCAGTAGATGAAATGTTTCTGCTTTCTTTCACTATCATTCCTGAGAAGTTGTTAGCTCATATTTCTCTCAGAACAAAATATCAATTTTCTCAAGAAAACATCCAAATTTCTTTACTCCCCTTTGGGCCCATGTGTTTTGAGGAGGTCTGCTTCATGCACCCACAACATCCTGCCCTTACACCTACCATGCTTCTTTGCAATTACCTGTTTACTCCACAGTGTCATAAACTCTAAGAGGACAGCTCCTATTTTTTGTCTTATTCATCTGTATATCTCCAATTCCGAGCACATTGACTGGCTCCTAGCAGGATTTTAAGAAGTGTCAGTTAAATATCGATTGGTTCAATGGAAATATTAATGATGAGAAATCAGACAAATGGGCTAAATCTGAGTCCTCCAAGACAGAAATGGTGACATTATCTCAATTGGTCCATTTTCAAAGATTAGTGTAGTCTAATACAGTGAATGTTAGCAGAAACCAATAAATAAGGAGAAGAAAGAGAAGAAGAGACCTAATTTGGAGCATCACCCAGTGTAGGTCCTTGGGAAAGACACAAGAAAGGTCATGAATAGAGTACAAAGCTTAAAAGTTGACACACAGAGGATCTGAACTCCTTACCAAACATTTCTGTGGCCTTGGGCAGACTACTTAAACTCTCTGAGCCACAGTTTTCTCATCTATAATATGTGGGTGCAAGATCTTTCTCAATTGTTTCATGGGGTTATTGTGAAAAGTAAAATGCATGCATGGGATGGGGGCAGAACAAACAATATTCTGTTTTAATACTCCTTTTATATCCACACTAAGTGTCAAAACCATAGTAGGCATGTTGCATCATTTAATCCCGATACATAAGTAGAAACTCTCTCCCAAAGAAACTGTGTCCAAGAATAGGCTTCCACTACTATGGAAGGAACAAAACATGGCATCTTTTAAACCAAACCAGACGCTGTGATGGGCACTTAGGCTTTCATTACGAATAGTCCTACAGCTGGTTTGAAGCACTTTGGAAAAGCAATGCAAACCTAATTGGGCAATGCCATGTGGCCAGCATTAGTAGCAGTTTTTGAAAACAGCCCAAGAGAGGGCTTACAGAAAGTGGTAAGGTTTTTGTTGTTGTTGTTGTTTTCTGTTAAGGGCTCTGTTTCTGTGTTGCATGCACACACACATACACACCCTCATGAATACATGATCTCATTTTCTGGGTGAAAATACAAGGCGAGTTTGAGACCATACAGATTCCTATGGGCCTGGTCTGCCACTGTAAATAAAATATTAAAACCAATAAATCTTAACAGAACAAAAGCTTATGTGTTTCAACGGGAAGAGAAGAAAAACATAAGACAGGAAGAAATGGTGAAGAATAGGACAGCTGCTCCAACAGAACTATTTCCTTGGGAAGAAATTGACAGATTCTTCAGTTCTCATTGGCATCAAAAACATTAGCAGTAACACACACACACACACACACACACACACACACACACAGACTGTGTCACCAACTGACACACACAGGACAAAATTTCCACTTTCAGATATCAACTGCACCATGAATTCATGCTGGTGTGTATCATCGCCCCCTCATTAATGGACCCACATTAGCACAAATGGTCACTCGTTCCACAAATGATAAGAGTAATGGCCAACATTCGTGGGTTAGAGCCCCACATCCGGCTCTGTGCTGAGAGCTGGAGCCTGCTGCAGATTTTGTGTCTCCCTCTCTCTCTGCCCCTCCCTCGCTTGTGCTCTGTCTCTCTCAAAAATAAATATACATTAAAAAAAGATGAGAAAAGAGAAATAGATGGGGATGAGTATTCTCTGAAAGGTATGTAAGGGGCTCACTGAACAGAGATAAAAATGGCATTCAAGTTTGGGTTATCAATTTCCCAGTCAAATCTGGTAACTTGAATGTTTAGTGAAGAGCACCCCAACAATGGCATGATGTGCCCCATCTTGGTATATCACAAATAGATGCATCTTTCTTTCCATTTTTGGTAATGGTAAATCTTCATTGCTCACGATGTCCAGAGAAGGGTTCAATTCTCAACAGATGCATTCTAACTCTGGCACCAAGAGCTGGTCTAACTTCTCAGTTGGAATGGGTTCCTTCTCTCCTAATACTCTATAGGTCAAAATGGGCTCTGGTGACTGCCTGGCCTCTTGAACCCCTGAAAATTGATAAATATCAGTCATAGGCCAATCCTCTCAAAGAACTCCCAAAATTATTCCCTCTTCTGAACTTGTAAATTTTCTGTGTCTACAATATGTAAATAGATCTTGTGAATAAATAAAAAGAAAAAATCACTACAAGGAAGGCCATCTTTACGATCAACTACTAAATTAATTGTAAAAATTAATCTGATTAAGGGGCCCCTGAGTGGCTCAATCAGTTAAGCGCCTGACTATTGGTTTTGGCTTAGGTCATGATCTCAGAGTTTGTGAGTTCAAGCCCCTCATCGGGCTCCGTACTGACAGAGTGGAGCCTGCTTGGGATTCTCTCATTGCCTCTCTCTCTGACCCTCCCCCTCTTGCTCTGCCTCCCTCTCTCAAAAATAAATGAATTAATTTAAAAAATTTTAACAAAATTAAACTGCTGAATGTAAATCTGCGGAAGAACTAAATGCTTCTTATCTTTCCAGATATTCCCAAAAATTCCAGGAAATAAGGACTGGACCAACCCAGCAGCACTATAGGAAATTAACATCTTGTAAGACTGCAGTAAGTGTTTGTGTCCACCTGGAATTCTCTTCTGTCATCCACCAGGAATGCTCTGGTGTACATCTACCCAGTAGAATATTACAAGACATTTTTTAATTGGTATAAATATCTCTGATTACTGAGACTCAGACATAGACCAAAAGCAAGAATCATAAATAAACCATGTTAGTCTGTCACAAGAGACTTCTGAATTCCTCAGTGCCTGGACACCCATCCCTGAGCAGAAATTTGTTTTCAGTACAACTTTACACAGAAGTCCCTTATTTACACAAGATTCATTAATGTTCCCTGCCCTTTGGCCTGATGCAATGATGAAAGGTGGGTGACTTCAATGAGTTTGTCATTTGTTTGAGTGTTGATTCAAAAATCATCTTAAAGCTTATAACTTCACATGAGAAACTTGTTAACAGTCCCCTTGGATAGCCACGGACTCAACACCATTTCACCTTTGTCTACTCCATGATCACATTCTCTCACATGTGATGTCCAGGACCCACATACAACTAGGTTCCACTTATTTCCCCGTGACATCTGAAAGGGAATGTGCTCATTTCCATCAGAACCAGAATGGGACTCAGCAATTGCCATTTAAGCAGTGGTGCAATTTGCCGTATACCCTTCAGGGCTGTGAGATTTGGTCATTAAACTTCCAATTGCTGATGTATTTCGCTCTAAAATGTGGCCATTCCTCATGTTGTTCTATGGCCTGATTCATAATTAAATAATGCCAAATCATTGAGTACAATGAAACTGAAGACATTCTATTTGGTAGCCCATTTCCAAACCATGTAAACATTGACTTGATAAATATGTGGCTGTGAAATCTAAGGCTGTGAAAAATTATTACAAGGCAGGATCAGAGAATCCACATCACCTGTGTCAAATACCACAGATTTATTCCTCTACTCATCAAGCATAAAAATGTGTAGCCAAACAGTCGAAAGCGAAGATTCAGCAAATAAAATGCCAATGCAACTCTTGTAATGGGGCTTCAGCAAAGGCGACCTGGACTGTAAAATATGCCGTGTTTTTAAGAACCTCTGGCCACAATGAAATGCATCTTTGAAACTGTCTGGCTTGTGTTATTTGAAACCAAGCCCTACACATTACTTTAATGTTGGGGTAACGTCAAAACATAATTACAAGGAATAAGCACCCCAAAGCAACTTAACCACAACTCAACATCCCACACACAAACACACATGTATGTGCATGCGTGCATATGCACAGAGTAGTTTGGGATTATTTTTAGGAAACTCTATTCTTAAGGAAAAGAGATCAAATTCTTCTGAACTACTATCTGTTCATTGAAAACAGCATGAAGCCTAAAAGTCACAACCGGTCCACCTTAAGAAGCAGACAAATAAGCAAATGGACCATTGGTTAACCGATTTCCAGTCGAGATGAACAAATAAAATGGGTTATTGCCAAACAGATTAACTATGTAAAATGAAACACCCATGATGAACCAACCAAGAGGGCCATTAGTTAACAGAAGAACCAACCATATAAAGACAAAGAAATGGATCAATCTTTAACAGAGACACCAACCAAGTGAAAGCCGATGACGCCAAACACAGCTAGCTGGCTTCATCGCAGACAGATGAAAGAAAACTTCTAACTAGTCAACAAACAGAAAAGCTCTTAATGAACCGAAATACACCCTGTGAAATCTGGACACGTGACCACAGCCTGGGTCATCAAGTGGGGCTGGAAAGGGAGCGCACGGGTGTACTTACGAAGATTACTCATGGGAGTTCTGGTACCCATGTTTTCATAATGCTGGCCATGAACCACAATGTTGAGGTGCCTCTCCATGTGGTCAGTGTTGCAGTGGCCCCATGGCCTCATGATATCTGCAAGGGGCCCCGAAAGGAGAGTTTAAATCTATTCATTCCAAACACTATGACTGGCATGTGCTGTGTTCTGAGCACTGTGCTTATGAGGACAAGGCCCCTTACTCCACAGAATTGCCATGCTCTTTAGAGGTGGGAGGGGGGAAAAGATATCAGTAAGTTAAAAAGATCACTGCAATTACAGATTACATAAGGACTTCATGCAAAACAGTCCACATGTTCCTCACAATAGATGTGTGATTAGCAGTACCATCCACTTTGCTGAGTTGTGGAGAGTATTTAATGATGAATATATGTAATGTGTCTGCACCCCATAAACTTAGTCCCACCTCATAGTTAACACCCAATACTACACGTACAGCAATGACCCATTATTAGCAACAAATAACATTTATGGAGAGCTTATCATAAGCGGGGCGCCATGCTAATCTCATTATGTGCCTTAATTCAACCAAGTAGCTTCCAAACACCTTATGAGGTTTATTACTCTTTCTTTGCAGATCAACAAAGGCTCAGAGAGGTGAATTAACCTACTGAAAGTCACATAGCCAGTTGCACAGGGTTTTGAACAAGAGTCTGTTTTCACAGCTCTGTACACTGAGTGCATTGGGTTTCCTGTAGCTAGGGAGGACTTGGCGTGATCCATCCATACCCCAAGGTTGGTGCTCCTCTTAAGCAGTAGCTGGGATGGAGGGCAAGCTTACACCCTGAGCCACCAACTGTTTTCTCATCATGTTTCATCTCATTGACACTCACCCATGGGTAAATATTCTTTTTACTATTATTTGACAAATAAGAAAACAAGTTGAGAAGTGGTAAGTGACTATATTAGTTTCTCCCAGCTTCTGTAACAAAGTACCCCAAATGAAGTGGCTTTAAACCATAGAAATGTACTGTCGTACAGTTCTGGAGGCCAGAGGTCCAAAATCAAGATACTAGGGGACTCCTTCCTTGCCTCTTCCTGGCTTCTAGTGGTTGCTGGAAATCTCTGCCATTTGCTAGCTTGCAACTGCCTCACCCCAGGCTCTTCCTCCATCTTCACCTGGTGTGTCTCCTGGAGTCTCTGTCTTCCATGAAGATCTACTTTTAAGGATACCAGTCATACTGGGTGAGGGGCGCACCCTCCTCCAGGATAACCACATCTCAAGTCACTGCATCTGCAAAATCCTATTTCTAAATAAAGTCACAATCTGAGGACCACAAGACTAGTCCTTTAAAAAAGCTTTTGTTATGGGGCGGGGCTACACAATTCAACCAGAACAGTGACCTTCACAATTAAATGTAAACTTAGTAAAACAGCTCAGTGTTTGCACACAGAGCAGAACAGAGGTTAAGTGTCAAACAGATATCACACCTAAGGTCAGACCTCACTACCACATTTTCTCCCCTAAGGTCAGACCTCACTACCACATTTTCTCCCCTTCACCTACTTCACCATGTCTTTATTGAGATAGGATTATCCTTGAATGATATATATGATCGTAGGTATAATTGCATAGGCGTGCATCTTTGACACGAGTAGTGTTTTGACCCCAAACCTCATTCTGTTTCTTCCTCTTTGCATAACGTGAGAGCTAGCCAGAATGCTAAGGTGAATCTCCTTTACCCAGTGGTTTTGTGGTGAAGCAGAATATCAGCCCTGCTTATCTAGTTCCCTAAATGGCCAACTAGATGGTCACCACCTTCCTGCCTTCCAACACAACACTGCAATAGGCATCCTCATCAATGCCTCCTCTTGGACCAGGGAGAGCTTCTCAGGGTACACACCCACAGGTGATACTGCCATAGATTAGGATACATCTCCATGCTCTTAATAAACCAGAAACCTCTGAGTCCACATTGAGGGAGACAAAGAAGGAAGGGGAGCTGTTTGAGTGAGGCCAGCCTGCCTGCTAAAATTTACCCCCCTCCATAGCACCAATTCTCAAATAGTTTCTGCCAGCCAGTGGCAACAGAATCACCTGGGATCACGTTAAAAGGCAAATTTTAAGATCCACACAGACCTACTGACTCAGAAACTTCAGGGGAAGCCAACTGTGTTTTCAGGTGCACATTCCAGTCTGAGACTGTGTTAGGCTCACTGAGACCCCAAGCTTGGGGACTGAGTGGTTCCTCAGGGGGCGATGGGACAATGGTCCAAAACCCACAGCTGGTGAGAAGTGTCAGATGTGAAATATAGATAACACAGCAAGAGTCCTGTGTCAATTAGAGGAAAAGATTGAGTGTGCCAAGACACAAGAGAATAACAACAGCTCTCATTCATTCATTCATTCATTCGCTCAACAAATAGTCATTGCCTACAATGTGCCAGGCATTAGTCAAAGCTCTGGGAACACAGCCAGTGTGCAAGATACAGAAGATCACTGTCTTCCCGGAGCTTGGATTCTGGGGGATAGGATAAAAAATACACGCATGTTAAATAAATACAAAAGTGTAACATGATCAAGCGACACCGGCGTATAGCAGTGTTATTTGCAACAGCCCCAAAGTGGAAACAACCCAAATCAGCTAATGAATGGACACACAGAAAGTGGGATATGCAGTGGCGTATGATTCGGCCACGAAAAAGAAGGAAGTATTGACACCTGCTACAACATGGACAACGTGGATGGAACCTGGAAACTTGAGGCTCCTACCAAGGACCCAAGAACCCACAGGGTACATGATTCTATTTCCATATTTCCATCAAGTGTTCAAAATAGGCTAATCCATAGAGATACAAAACAGACCAGGGGTGGCCAGGGGCTGGAGACAGCGAGGTCTGGGGAGTGGCTATGGAATGTATACGGACATTCAACCAAGAAACTGTTCTGGAATCAGATAGTAGTGATAGTTGCTTGAACTTTGTGAATAAATAAAAAATGACTTAATTGTACACTTTTCTAAAATTCTACATAAACTCAGAGAGAGAGAAAGAGAGAGAGAGAGAGAGAGAAGGTGATCAGGAAAACCTTTCCTGAGAAGTTGACATTTGGGGTGAGCCCTGAATGGTAAGAAGGAGTTGGTCATGTAAAGGTGATGGAAAGAAACTTTCTGGCAGAGGGAGCAGCCAGTGCAAAGGCCCTGGGGAAGAACAGTCTTCAGATATTTGAGGTACAAGCCAAAAGGCCAATAAAGCTGGAGGATAGCCAATAAGGAAGGGAGCATTCAAGGTGAGGCTTATCCTACCCATTTTATGGAGCAAAAACACTGTTCAAGGTCACCCGGCATATCACTGCAGGGACTGAGATGCAAACCTGAATGTCTCTTAAATCCGAGTTCAGCCTCCTTCCTCACTCTGTGCTGTAAGCAGAATCTGAAACTCAAGGGGGCTGCAAGAAAGGGAACGCTGGAGGTAAAGCAGGCCCTCCAAACCTGATTTCCCTTTTTCACTTCTAAACAGGTTCTTCATCATGAGCTTCAGGGGGTCTCTGGACTCCTCAGGAATTGAATGGAAATTTTGTTTGTGCATTTTTTCACAAGCAAGAAGCTGTAGTGTTCACCAGATTCTCCTAGGAGTCCCCCCACAATTCCAAATTATTCAGGCCTTCAAGAGGTTAGCAAAGTAAGTTATCAGGACAGCTATCACGAACATGGTCAACACTGCTATCTGCAGATCCCCTGGGCTTCTCTGGAGGGCTGAAATTGCTGAAAATCCAGCCCAAAAGCCAAGGATGCTTTTCCCCAAGGCAGCCCTTATGAGGGCGTGCATGGAGATGAGAGTACTTTTTTTAAAATTTTTTAAGGTTTATTCATTCTTCAGAGGCAGAGAGAGACAAAGCATGAGTGGTAGAGGGGCAGAGAGTGAGAGTGGGAGACACTGAATCAGAATCAGGCTCCAGGCTCCAGGCTATCAGCACAGAGCCCAACATGGGACATGAACTCATGGACCATGAGGTCATGACCTGAGCCAAAGTCGGACGCTCAACCAAGTGAGCCACCCAGGCACCCCTGGAGATGAGAGTTCTTAAGAGGCCTCCATATCCTGGAAAAGCAGTCTTCAAAGTAGATTCCACTCACTCTACGGACCACATAAAATGATTCGGCATAAGCAAAGGAAATCCAAGAACTACTGTGTATGCTCTTTAGTCGTTAAAGTGAGGAATCAATGCAATATGTGTATGGATGCTGGCACTCCCACTGGAAATGCCCACGTCAGACAGTGAGAATCAGGAAGCTCAGACCAAGAACAGTGACTGGCAGCGGCACCATCACTGCGGTACACGGCCCATAGTACGGCTACGTGCCCCGCTAAAGGAGATATGCAGATAAATTACCTAGGTTAAACGAGGCTAACCATCACTAAGCAGGCACATAGCTTAAAAAAATCCCCCGTAACAAAACCACAGGCTGAAGAAAATACTGATAGAGGAAGCACAAGAAAAAAATTGAGTTGATTCTCCCCTTCTCTTCAACAGCTAGCTTGTCACAAGGTTAAAAACAATGATGTTCTATTCAGATCAAAGCAAAGTCAGCCAAAAATAATCAAAACTCTCATGAAAAATATTCAAAACATGGACTGTTTATTAGTGGTAAGTTTCATCCTCAATATATATCATGCTTTGATGTTATGGGATGATTGCATGTCATCGTGCTTACCAACAAATTTTAAAATAATATTTATGCACCTTCAGCTCACTTTAACTTTTGCTTTTATGGATGCTTTATAATGTACCTAATAACTGTTCACTGGTACGTGCACATACTTATTAGTATAACAAATGTGTATGGATTAGGGTACATACAAAAAACATGTTAAAATACCTGTCCAAAAAGCTTCATACATAAAACAATGGAAATCACAAACTATGTACTTTAAACCAAACAAATTCCCAAGGATTTGCCATCCATTTGTGGCACGAAGTTTGAGTGCTTCTCAAAAGATGTGCATTCATGCTACCTAGGGGTCTTGTCAATACGCAGATTCTATTTCAGTAAGTCTGAGGCAGAGCATGAGATTCTTCAGCTCAAGCTCCCAGGTAATGAAAATGAGGCCGCTCCACAGGACACACTCTGAATAGTAATTCCTAAAAGAACTAGAATGGTAAATTTTAAGTGTCCACTTGGCTGGGCCACAGGGTGCCCCAATATTTGGTCAAATCTCAATCTGGATGCGCCTGAGAATGTGCACTTGGATGAGATGAACAGTGACATTCAACCGACTGAGTAGATTGCCCTCTATCATCCGGGTGGGCTTCGTCTAATCAGTTGAAAGTATGCACAGAACAAAAGGCCCACTCTCTCCTGAGTAAAAGGGAATTTTCCTGCCTGACAGGTTTCCTATAGGTTTTCTCTGGAGAACCCTAACTAATACAGGTACCTTACTAAAGAAACTATACTTTCCCTTGATATCCCTTGTCCCAGTTCAGAACAATTATGTTGAAACATTGCCATTTTTGCGGTCAAAGATGATTGAATATTGGCAATTTCATAAGGTTCAATTTAGCGTCAATTTCCTTCTAGATGTACTTGTGTGTTACCTGTCTCAGGCCATTTGACTGTTAGTTCTTTGAGTGCAGGAATTGTGTCTGTACTGTCAGTATTCTCTTACAGCTCTCAAAACAGTGCTCGGAATGCCATAGGTGCTCAATAAATACCTATTAAATAAATACATGAATGGGTGAATGAATAGATGCATGAGTGAATGAATAAATAAAAGAGGAGATACTTTCTTTTGTTAACTATGATGTGAGAAACCAGAATTCCTATGTGCCAGATACTGTTCTAGGCACTGAGGATACAACAGTAGAAGAGATTTGGGGTCCCCGCACTCCTTACTGTGGACAGTAATGCAAAGAGAAAGATAATCAACTAGCAAACCAGTAAATTAATAAATTAATTTTAGGCTCTAATGTGAAATGAAGCAAGTAACACCAAGCGATGGGCTGGAGGGGGCAGGCAGTGGTAACAGCCTGGGTCATCAGGGATGGCTTCTCAGAGTAGGCAACATTTAAGCTAAGATCTCAATAGCAAGGGAGCCGGCATGTGAGGTCCCATGGAGGAGAAGTCGAGCCAAGCCAACACAACAGCTCCAAGGTAGCAATGAGCTTGGAATATTTGAGGAACAAAAAGAGAATATGGCATCCCTTCACTTTCCAGTTACAGTGAGCAAATAAAAGTTCCCAACATTCCCAAACAGATCTCAGAACCTCCGCATCTTGCTTCAAAGCCTCCAGGAGTCCCAAGGTCTAAACTATGTTCTGCCATGTAAACACTTGGATAGGATTCCAGAGCATTTCCTCTTGTATCAGAAGCATCTTTCATTTTTTCAAGAACGCAAGAGCCAGGGCCATGAGGTAACTTTCTGGAGTGGTGGTTATGCAGGTACAGGCAAAGCTCCTCAAACCACACTTAAACTTAAAATGGGTGCTTTTTATTGTGTAAATTATACCCCACTGAAGGTTATTGCTAAAATGCAAGGCCTCCAAAGCCCAAAGAGAAGTAACCTGCCATGAAAAAGAAATTACAGAGATTTCTCCATGGCCAACAAGATGTGCCTGCATGGGTTTCTCCAACCTGGGAAGCTAGTTAAAGCCAGAGGGTAACAACAGATGTGCAGGAAAAAGGGGAAACAGGAAGAAGAGAGAAAAGGTAAAAGAAGGGAAGACAATTTATCATTGATGCCACTTCTTTAAAAGGGACTTCATCTCTTCTGAAGCATGTTTGAAAAATGCACAGGACACTGTGCTATGTAATTTGGTCCTTGGATTTCCGATTCTGTTGGAAGGTGGGCAAAATAATGACATGTGTTCCCTACTGGCTTCAAGTGTAGGGAGTTCCAAACATGCACTCCTGCCTCCAAGTTCATTTCTCCTCAATGTCTCCTCCAAAGGTGCTGGCCCTGCCAGCGTCAGATGCAGGAAGCCTTCCTGGTCATGATCTTACAGTGGCTCCTTGAACTGGCCCCACTGCATGTGTTGCCACGTGCAGAACAGCAAGCACTTTTTTGTGATCTGAGAACATGGAAATCCTGCACGTGTCTGCTCAAAGGCCATGCAGCCTGGTTGTCAAGGACCTGTGCTCTGGCCACGGACTCTCTGGGTTTGAAATCTGATTCCTACTCTCACCAGGGCCTTGTTCATCCTCACAGAAAATAATCTGTGCCTCTTAAAAGGCACACTGTCATAAAGCCTGCCTCACTGGGGCAGGACCTGAAATTAAATGAGAATTTATACCCAAGCTCGAGGCAAAATAGCAGGCTGGACAAGGGTTCTTTAATATCACGCAGGCCAACATGTTGCAAGGCATTCAATGTGGCCATACCTGGCCTATTCTGAACCTGTCACCCTCTGCTGCTTAACTCTGAAGGAGTTAGGAGACTTGACAAATGTCACACAGCTAAAAAGATATAACAGAACAACGGTTAGGTACTGAGTTTCAGACTAAAACATTTACCCCTTTGGCAGCTAAGGGGTAGAAAATTCCAATAATAAGGGTGATGGCAAAGGGGAAAACGTTGCTGAGCAGTGACCATAAAGAGGTCCTGTGCTAGGGGCCTCCCCAAGCCCAGTGTCGGTGAAACCCTCACATAAGCCTAGGACATAGGGATCACCATGGACTCATTTGACAGACAAGAATCTAAAACTCAGAGAGGTGAAGTAACTTTGCCAAGGTCACACAACTTTTAAACGGCTGGGCTAGATAGAATCTCTGGCCATCTGACTTGAGGTCAGCCTGGCTGCATCTCCAGGGGCTGCAGAGACCAGCACTAAGTGAACGGCTAGGGGTGGAGATGGAGGCGAACCTGAGAGTTTCCTCAAGAGGGAAGTCACTACTGGGTGGCAACCAACAGCTTCCCTGGGAAAATGCACATCCGGTGTTGTCAGAACTACCAGTTTCTCAAGAGAAGACAGAAATCTGGATTTCTTTGTGAAATCTCCTTGGTTCTAAGTTGGTTTTAAAACACAATATAGAACAGAGACTGGAGAAATTTCACAGCCAGATGCAGTGAGCCTTGACTGCATCTGCATTTGGAAGCCTAAGCTCCAGAGGACATTTCTGGCATGACCGGGAAAATGTTACCGTGAATGGCTATTTGATGGTATTGCAGAGTTTTTGTCCTTCTTCTTGAGTGTGATCCTAGGATTGTGTTGTGTGGAGAAGGTCGTTGTTCTTAAGGGCTCCACGCTGAAGTACTTAGGGATGAAGTGCCATGTCTGCAATTTGTTTTCAAAAGTTTCAGCCAAGAAACAAAGGAAAAAGAAAGGGAGAGAGAAAATGAAAATATAGAGTGTGTAATAAAGCAAATAGGACAAAATACTAATAATTGTGTGGCCTAGATTAATAACTCTCAACTGGGGGTGATTCTACCCCCGGATGACATGTGGCTATGACTGAGGACTTTTTTTTAATGGTCACAGCTGGGTTGTAAGGTGGGTGCTACTGGAGCCTAATGGGTGGAGTCGAAGCATGCTGCCAGACGCCCTACAATGCACACAACAGCCCTGCCACAGCCAAGAAGGAGCCGGCCCCAAATGATGGCAGGCGTATCGGAAGTGACAAACTCGAAAGACATTTTTATCCCTCTTTCGAGGTTTTTTCTTTTTTTACATGTGTAAAATGTTTCACAGTTAAAAAAAAGAGAGAGAAACTTAAAAATAAAAGTAAGAATACATAAATAGCAATACCTTGCAGACCAAACAAAACATGTCTGCATGGTTGGGTAACCACAGCCAGCCACTGTGTGCAGTCACTTGTTCCCATACATAGTGGCTGGATGGAACGCTGTTGTGGCTGGTGAATGAGGATCTCTGAAGTTCTTCCAATATCGTGGGCGAGACCCTGGCAGCTTCCAGAATTCCTGACTTTCTCCTGTTTTCAGGTCCCAGTCGGCCCAGAAGGGAGCAGGTGACATGCCCAGGACTCTGGGTCTGAAAACCGCCATCATGGAGGCCTCTTCTGGGATACCACAAGTGCACGGGGCACCAGGAGCAGTTGGTGACTGTGGGGGTGTTTTCCGATGAAATGAGAATGAACCCCTCATCTCAGTGACCTGCACAGCCCAAGACAAAATAAATTCAGGGGCTCTGGCTGAGACGTTCATTTCACCTGGAAGCTCTCAGGTGGCTGGGTGTACCCCACCCAGGTACCCCCTGACCTGTGGCTGGGACTTGACATGATTAACTGTATACACAGTGCAACATGCATCTCGACGATCCTTGGGGCAGCCCCCAGCACCACAAATACACAAAGCAGAAATACGTGCAGAAAACATACAGCCAAATGCAAATAAGAGAGTGGCATTGGATTAATGCATCCATCCCGAAGACTGTAAAATAGTCCCAAACTCAAGAATGGTCTTCCTCAAGAACGGTCTTCCTCAAGAACGTCAAGGCCACTTTTGACAAGCAATTCAGGGAGGCTGTTACATGCGGATTTCTGGGGCTCATCCTTGACCTTTATTGACCCAGAATCTTTCCAGACAGAACACAAGAATGTGCAGTTTAGGAAGCCTCCCACCCCCACCCAATGCTCACTCAGACTGAAAAACAGTCGAAACCAGGGGGCTGAGACTGCAGTTTTATACCTGTGTGACCTTGTAGAAGCCACCCAACCTGAGATGTGATTTTCTCATCTCTAAGTGGGAATTGATAGCACCTGTCTCCTAAGTCGGTGGTGCACACTAAAGGAGTGTTTACACACACATGCACGTGAGTACACGCACACACACCCCTAGCATGGTGCCTGGCAAATGTTCCTTCCTTTTCCGTAATAGTGATTGGCCACACACTGGAAAGCCTAGAGAGCTTTACAAAAGTACAGAGACTCAGCGACCCTGGAGATTCTGATCTAAATTGTCGTGGGCTGGGTCCCTAGCAACAGGATTTTTTTTTAAAGCACTCCAAGTGGTCCTAAACAGCAGCTGGGGTTGAAAACCACATGGTGGAAACTGTCAATAAAAATCAACTATCCTTTCTCTTCAAGAGAATGTACTTCCACTGCATTCTGGAATTCCCAAAATATGTACCAGGAGAGCCTCATGGCCAGGCTCTGCTATCAGAGGACCGGGTGCCCCGAGATTCCACCCCCAAGCAGCCCTTTCATGATCCCTGCAGAAGTGGCTGCAACCGATGAAGCTGGGGGAATTCTTTTTCTCCAGAGCTGCAAGGCGGCAGGACAGGAATGGGAGTCCCGCCAGGGCCCTTAGGTCGGCGGTGGAGTGCTGTCTCAACAGGATACCCAGATCACACAGGGCCTGAAGATCACACATCACCTTCTGGCCACACCACTGGTCAAAGGGAGCCTCCCACCCTTAGCTCTGCTCGCTGGCACCTTCCCACCTCCCCTTCTCCTGCCTTTCCTACTCTCCTCCACCTCCCACCCAAACACCCAGGAGGGCTCCTGTCTGTGCTGGTTTGCAAGGAAAAGGCTCAGTGGATACTTCAGCAGAGGAATTAACCTGAATCTGCAAGGCAGCCTACCTATCCCTGGGTGACTCTCTCCCCACCAAGGAGATACCCGCCGCCTGCCACAGTCCTGCCTCGGTACTCTTCCTTCACCCTAACACAGACCCGAGAAGCTACAGGGACTGGTGGGGACTGCGGGGAAGTGAAACTCAAACTTGGGGCCTGTGGGGCTGGCTACGGTGCATCTTGAAGATGCAGGAGGTGAGCGGGGCCAGCGAGTCACTCTCTTAGTTAGTCAGGGCTTCCTGAATCCCCTCGAAGCTTACTTTTGTGCCTCAAGACCCCAACATCCACCCACACCTCCCTGCTGAGCAAACCAAGAGGTGCTTCCTCACCTCTTGCCCCAAATCCCTCCCCTCTGGAAAAAAAATCATCGGATACTCTGTGAGGTGGTAATGTTCCTTCGCTTATTTTTGGTGGGTCTCTTTGTTCAGATTTTTTTAGGCAGGTGCAGGGAGCGGAACACGTGCATCCACTCGAGCACACATGGGTCCCAGCCGGAGGTGTGGGGACAGTGTGTGTCTGTGCATGTGGGGAGGAGGGGACACATGGCGACTCCCGTTGCCAACCCTAGGCAAGAAGATCGAGCTAGCTAGCTAGCGCCCAGCCATCCAGCTGCTCCAAGACTGCCAGTTGCTCTTCAACCTGCCAGTCCAGACCTCCCACCAACCCTGGCCTCTGTCAGGTCTCTGGGGGCTGGGTCCCAGGGTCTGCCTCCTGTGCCTCTAAAGTTACTGGGTTGTGAGAATCAATTGAGACACTTTTTAAAAAATCGAAAGGAAAATAGCTCCATCCATCCCCAAATGCCTTCTCCCATCTGCTGCGACCTGCTGTCACTGGGACTTGCATAATGAATAAGGCAACCAGGCAAGTTGAAGAATCAGGGGAGGGGGGAAGCGGGGCAGGGCAGCTCCCACCCTTGGAGTCCGCACCTACCCCTGCAACGGGGGTATCGCGCGGGCGGGGGGGGGACCCTGGCCCCCAGCAGGGAAAGGTGGCCACAGCGTAAAGGGGTGAAGGGTCTGGTGGCGGGGAGGCAACCAAGATCCAAATTCCAGGGACTAGGCAGTTCAGGAAGAGAGAGGCGGCTGCTGGAGACAAGACTTTTGTTCTCTCCCTCCCCACTCTCTCTCCACATCCCTCGCCTCTTTTTCGCGAGCCTTACGAGTTGCAGGCGGCACACACTCCTTACCTCCTTCACACACGCGGCGGGCTCACACACGCCCCCCTTTCCATTTCGGGCCACCTGCCCTATTTACTTAGAAGCTAGGATCTGGAATCCGAGGGGTAGATCCCTCCCCAAAACCCAAGACTCCGGGGCCAGGGCTCCGGGCTGTGGGTCTCAGATCAACTTCAATCCTAGGCAGGAGGGGACGGCGAGAGGGTGAAGGGGGCAGAGACCACCCATCACATACACACACGCGCTCAAATCCACACCTGTGCAGAGCCCAGCGCCCCCTGTCTGCGCTCGAGGCCGAAGTTGGCTTCCCGGGAGACCTCCCCCAGCGGAAACGCGAGGGGTAGGGGAAGCGCCATTACCTGAGGAAAGGTAGAGAGGGAAGAGGAGGGAGAGCGGCCCTGGAGGGGAGGCGGCGGGGGTGGGAGGCAGCCCACCTGGACACGTGCTCCCTTTGCTGCAGGTGCGCTTTCTCCAGCCCCAGGTTGGTGAAGATGCCTACAGGACAGCCACAACCCCACAGATGATGAAAACGATCAGGTTGGTCTTGACCTTCGTGAGGTCGTGCAGGGGGTCGTCCTTGCGCGCGGGGAGGGGGTGGGTTGCCAGTGTTGAGCCACAGCGGAGTGTCCTAGTTGGTGCGGGTGCTCTGGTTCAGTCGCCGCTTTTTAACTGTGCAGCAGAACCGGAAGCCACAAGTCCCGCAGCAGAAAATGAAGTCGGCGGAGCTGCAATTGAGCGGCGGGTCCCACTGGCCCATGACATTGAAGTAGCCCCGGCGGAAATCCCGGGAGGGCGCCCGGGTCGGGGGCACGTCCGAGACCCCCGCGCCCTCGCCGGCCTCTCCCGAGGAAGTCTCGGAACTATAGCCCCTCGCCGGCACCACCACGCCGCCCAGCTGCCAAGGCCCTGATCACTCCTGCGCCCGGCACACGCGTGCGCACAGCTCGGTGAGCAAGCAGCGGAGGAGCAGCAGGAGGACTCAGCTAATCGTGTCTCCCAGCCCGGGCTCGGCCGCCGCTGGAGCCATTGCAGCCGCCTCTCGAGGCGCGGCCGATGCTGCTGAGGCTGCTGCCGGGGGCTGCGAGCCGCCGGGGACCGCAAATGCAGGGAGCCGCGCAGGGCGGTCGTGGTCGGCTGCCTCTGCCCTCTGCTCAGCCCGCGTTCGCCTCCAGCGAGCAGCGCGCGGAGGGTCCGGCCGGGGAGCAGCGCGTCTGGCTGGATGGGGGGAGGATGAGCGGGGGCTAGTGCCCGGTGCAGGACCGCGGGCTACGGGTAGAGTAGGGGGCCGGAGAGCAGGGGAGAGTCGGTCTGTCCGCGCCTCGCCTTGGCTGGCGGCTCCGGACTCGCCGCCCTGCGCCCGCTCGCAGTATCCCTCTCACCTGCCCAGCTCGCAAAGTGCGCTGGAGAGACCGAAGCAACACTTGTGGAATGAAGGGAGCGCGGGAGGAAAAGGGGAGGGGGAGGGGGCGGAGAGAGGAGGGGAGGGCGAGAGCTCGAGAGGGGCGGGACGCGGAACAGGTGACTATGGCGGGCGGGGGGGACATGTTGGGGGCGTGCGGAGCTGAGTTAGGCTGGCGGGCGGGGAGGAGGGGGCTTAGGCAGCCACCTGGGCTGAAGGCACCTCTCAGGTTTCCCGGCACTTGGAGGACGGCTGCGGGACCTCCCGCGCCCTCTCCTGGCTGGAGGCGCGACTCGGACCTGTTCCCCGCGCAGAGGCGGCTCCGCCCCTGGCTTTTTCAGGCGTGCGTGCCCAGGAGTTGCTGCTGGAATCTGTCCTCCAGGGAAGCGGGGACTCGGAAAGGTTAGGGACAGACCCAGTGGCTTCCACTCCATAGCAGACTGGGGCACAGTCTCATCAGGATCGCCCCTGCATGGTGCATGGGGCCGCCTCGCCCTTCCCTCCCTGCCCCGACTGCGCCCCCCAGCCAGGCGCGCATCCAGGTGGTTCTACTCCCTGGGACTTGCCCAGAACCAGGGCTGAGCTGGGAAGGCGGAGTGGCAAGCCACTGGCCCCAGGATAAGCACCTCCGGGAAAGATCCTGGGATGAACTGAATCAAAGAAGCGCAGGGGGTAGGGAGAGGCAGCAGACCAGGCTGATGCAGGGGCAAGTCCCACTTCCCGGAAGGTCTTTTCTTGGGACTCTCCTAGGCCCCAGGACCTGCCATTTTCTGTCCCTCCAGCACCTCGCCGCATTCCCTGCGTTCCACAGGAGGACACACCGCGGCGCCGCCCCTGCTTGCCCAGATCTGGGGCAGTGCAAGGCCTGGACACCTACCCTCAGCCACCCTCCCGTGCCTGGAGCCCGTGCGTGGGTCTCCGGAGATGGCTGGCCTCTGTGCTTCCTGGAGTCCCCCAGACATCCTCACCGGATGTGGCACAGTCCGGCCTTGCTTTCTTGTCCTCCAACCACCCTTCGCCCGTCAGCATTTCCAAATCTGCCCTCTCCACTCAGCCATCCATCGGCCCTCTCTCATTTCTCCCACTTCTTTCCTCTGTTTGAATTTGACTCCAATAGCTCCCAAAACAGGATTTGCACCAAAGCTGCTACACTGAATCTAGATCTCCACACACAGCCCTGCGTTTTGTTGTTTTAATTACATTAACTAAGTATACACTTTGCAGGCGGCTGGGCGATTTGCAGGGAAATGATGTCTCCACCAGCTCCACCTTCCATTGGGCTTCAGTCAAGGTCTTCTCGGGGCATTTTCAAAGCACCACAAAGTTGGGCCACATATCAAATGACATAGTGTGTTCTCTTTAACTGAAAAAGCATAGTAGGGAGGTGGTTATTGGACTTTATTGCAAGTTTTCTCAGAATGACAGGGAGCTTGGCTCGTTATGCCTTCTCTTGGAAGAATGTCACCTACTCTCTTCTGAAAGACTAGCATAGAATGACACAGTTCCAGCATAAAACCAGGTGGACACTGCTCCAGCATATCCAGGAGTATGCCAGCCCTAGGAGACTTGTGGAATTACGGGCTGTATTATGTTCCAAACCCACCTGGACAAGGTGTGAGCTTGTTTAGTCTAAATTCACCACATCCATTGGAATGAGATTCCCAAAATAGGGTAGTGTGGTATGTCTGTCGACTCACACCCACCACCATTGTGTGAACCTCTACAAACACAAGCATTGGTGTGTGAGAGCAAATGATAGCTGACATTTACTTGATGCTTACAACATAGCCACTAAACTTGTCTTTTCTAAAATCACCTCCTCATAGATGCTCAAAGCAGTGCCTAGCATCTCGCAGACAGTCTGGGAATAGTTGCTAAACCACTTGAGTGATCTCATTTAACTCTATCTCTAGGCAATATTACCAGCCCCACACCACAGACGCAGAGACTGAGGCCCAAAGCAATTAAACCAGTTGCTCACAGTAGCACATCTAGGAACACTACACAACTGGCATTTGACCCAAGAAATGTGACTCCTGGGTCTATGTTCTAACCATTGCAGGTGGTGCCTTCCTAAAATAGGCCACCAGAATCCCTGTCCATCTGACATTGTATTATATATTTGGTTTTTGCCCATCTGCACACATTGAAATGGTAAACTCCAGAGCAGAAAGAGGCCTTGACTCCTGCAGTGTCTCCCAGCACCTACAGCAGCGAGAAGCATGAGAAACACTCAAAAATATTTACAGGCTGTTTTGATTAACTTACTAAGCTCTCTTACACAAGGCCATTGGTATTAAACCATGGAAGGAAAGGAACGCATACGACAGGGACAGACAATGGAGTTTCCGCTGTTGGGACCACGCAGAGGGATTGGGATATTTCTAGGCACTAAATTAGAATGGGAAAGGACTGTTCCAGCAGACCTGCCAAGGTCCAGGAAGCTGAGGCTCAGAGAGGTTAAGGGCTTTGTCTCAAGGTCACATGTTCAGCAAATGGGATAGCCAGGGCAGGGTGCAGAATACCAGACTCCAGGGGCGCCTGGGTGGCTCAGTTGGTTAAGTGGTCGACTTTGGCTTAGGTCATGATCTCATGGTTTGTGAGCCCCTAGTCGGGCTCTGTGCTGACAGCTCAGAGCCTGGAGCCTGCTTCAGATTCTGTGTCTCCCTCTCTCTCTGCCCCTCCCCTGCTCACACTCTGTCTCTCTGTCTTTCAAAAGTAAATAAACATTTTAAAAAAAGAATACCAGACTCCTAACCTCTGCTTTCCTGCCTGTACACCCCCACCGCACCCCACTGAGGCGCCTCCCAGCAAGCATGGGGGCCGAGAGCCTCGGTCAATGGCCTGGTAGAAGAATAGGTCACAGACACTTTCCTGCAAGAGTTTGGGGTGTTCAGACAATTCTAAATTTGATTCTAAAAAAGAGAAAAAAGAGACAAAATCTAAACAGAAAAGTCCATTTTAGAATCTGTCTCCAATCTCTAAACATATTGTCTGTCACCAGGACATTGGCGTCAGATCCTCAGAGGAGATTCGCTCTGGCTGCTGTTCCTGACTTTAATGAACAGAGACTGCCCCTTGTTGATCACAAAATGAGTGCAGGGAGCCTGCATCCGAGGACCTGATAGACCAACCCTTCGTGGCTTATTTGCCAGATCCCAAAGTTTAAACCTGCTACCCCTGTGAGCTTCACCCAAACCAAATTCCCTTGCTTTTCCTGCCTCGCCCTCTGGAATATTGCCCACACCTGTTTCCCAAGCCTTTGACCAATAGGTACAAGAAGGGGGGAATCAGGTTCACTTTATAAAGGAAGAAAGCCACTTTCCTCTGGGTATGTCAATTCAGTAAATAGAGTCACTGCCTCCTAATAGATGTGCAATTCTTGAGAACATGTCCCCATTTAGAACATGTGGTTGAGAGAGCATTTCTTTCAGGGTTCCTGGAAGGGAGGGGTGCAGTGTGTGGGGGGGGGGGAGCGTGGTTATTAACTTCCTCATTGAAACACCTGTCAAGTTCATGGAAGATGAAGTCATCCTCAAAGATCACCCCCCACCACTACCCAAATGAATTCATGCAAATGTGTTGAAATTAAAATGCAGCTCTTAATGAAAGTGCTTTCTATGAAAGAGATGATGACATTATTATTTACAACACAGGCACTCTTAATATCTAAAGAAGAATCTTGTTTTCTCTAGGCTTAATTATGTCAGTCTGCAGCACAGTTTGCAAGGGGCCTGCAACCGTTCTCCCCAACAATTAGGGGGAAGGAGTGATGTTACAAAGCAGGATTACTCACCAGGGCTTGGAACCTGTGTCTATCTATATGCAACTCCACAAATTAGACTATTTGTGTTGTGGCCCTCACCGGAAAGCATTGATTGTTAATAGTCCTCATCAGGTGGCTTTTAGGGTTTCAGAAAGGTTTCTTAGCAACTGTTAGCCTTGAGGAAAAAGAACAGAGATGACACAGAGGGCTGTTGGTTGGAAACCGTAAGAGCTCCCCAGGGGCTGAGGGGAGGGAGGCGAGATCAAAACTGGAACCCCCTATACAGAGGGCAAGGAGAGACCAAAGAAGAAGGCAGATGTCTCCAGACGGGTGGGTGGCAGGGGTAATAAGCAAGGGAACTTACAAGGCCCGCCCTGGGCCCTGCAAGACAAGCGGATCTCTGCACCTGCCTGCCAGAATCTGACACGTTTATATTACACGGAGCCTGCAGTGGGGGTCAGTCCTATATCGTCCAGATGGTTTCCACAGCACTCTGCTCTCTCAAAGCTGCATCCTTGAAGCAGACTTGTAGTGCCCGAACAGTGGCTGGAATATACATTGCAAGGACAGGGGAGGGTGTGACGAGCCTCCAATTAATTGCCCACCTCTAGCTCGGGGGTCAACTAGAGGTCACGACACCTTGATGACTCTCCAACAGACACCAAAATGTGGCTAGCACCTTCCCATGCCGGAACAACACTCTGATTTGATACATTTGATTCTCTTGTTCTGAAAAGACAAAGGAAAATACAGGAGAAGTGAAGTGGGTCTAAAGTTAGGTTCCCCCAGACTACAAGTAGTAGGTGAGATGGTTTTTGCTGGTACCCAAATATGTTTTATAATAATTTTATATTTATTTTAATATGTGTCAGAAAAAAATAATGACACGTCGAACACTTGGCTTCATGGGCAGAAACATTTAAGAGGCACATCCATTTAAAGTCCATTTAAGAAGAAAATAAGATGAAGTGTCTGGTGTTTAGGAAACATGGGTTTTGTATGAGGACAGGGTTTCTCAGCTTCAATGTTACCGACATTTTTTTAATGTTTATGTTTTAGTTTTGAGAGAGATGCAGAGTATGAGCAGAGGAGGGGCAGAGAGCGAGGAAGACACAGAAACTGAAGCAGGCTCCAGGCTCTGAGCTGTCAGCACAGACCCCCATGTGGGGCTTGAACTCAATCGGCTGAGTCACCAGTGGTTCAGTGCTATTGACACTTTTGCCCCAGTGCTATTGACATTTTAGAGTGGATCATCCTGTGATGTGGGGGTGGGGGGAGCTGATGTGGGGGTCTTTCCTGTGCATCGTAGAAGGTTCAGCAGCATCTCTGGACTCTACCCACTAGATGCCAGTAGCACCTCCCAGCTGCCACAACCAAACACTGTTGACAAGCAGGTATTGGAAAATCGATTGAGAACTGCCGATTCTCGCCTATTTATAAATCCTAATTCTTTCTCATATGAGGTTTATGACCTCAAATGAGTCACTTAACCTCTCTATGCCTCAGTTTCCCAATCTATAAGATGTAGATATGAATGTTGCTCTTCTGGGCAACCTGGGTGGCTCAGCCGGTTAAGCCTCTCTGACTCTTGATTTTGGCTCAGATCATGATCTCATGGTTCATGAGTTCAAGCCCCGTGTGACAGTGCAGAGCCTGCTTGGGATTCTTTCTCTCTCTGCCCCTCCCCCATGATCTCTCTCTCTCTCTCTCTCTCTCTCTCCCTTGCTCAATAAATAAATAAATAACTAACTTAAAAAAAAGAATGGTGCTTTCCCCAGGAATATTAGAAACACTGCATATCTTTTGTAGGGCACTTAACATAGTGAAATGGAACTTCGGCAGCACTTAGTAAAGAGTCACTCTTCTGACAGGAAACCCGACGGAGCCTAACAGGTGTCAGGCACTGCCCTGAGCACTGGGGAGACAGAGGCTGAGACAAATCCTTGCTCTCCAGGATCTCAGATCTTTAGGACAAGGTAAAATATAGAGGCACGGCAAGCTTCCTGGGCATGCAGACTGTGCAGCCTTACAGCATCCCATGCTCAGCAGGGCCCCTGCTTCGTCTGCTGCTCTGCTGTTGCCTTGAAACTCCTGAATGATTTCTGAACATGGGGCCTCACCAATTCTGCAGCCAGTCCTCTGTGTAGGGGATGCAACTCTGGCAGAATGAGAAGTCAAGCATATGGGAACTTAGAGGAAGATATTTCGATCCGCCTACACAGACAAAGTCTTATCAAAGGTGTTGACATCCCAGCAGTCCTAGGTTCTATGTATGTAAGCATTCTCAACAAGTAGCAAGAAGAATTGTTTTTCTAGGTAAGCTTTAAGCCTAACATGGAGTCCAATGCCAGTTTCGAACTGGCAACACTGAGATCAAGACCTGAGCTGAGATCAAGTTTAACCAACGGAGCCACCCAGGCTCCCCCATAGCAAGAAGAATTTTGGTAGATTCTCTTTAAAAATAGATCTCAGGGTGCCTGGGTGACTCAGTCGTTTACGTATCTAACTCCTGACCTTGGCTCAGGTTATGATCTCACAGTTCCTGAGATCAAGCCCCACATGGGGGTCTGCACTGACAGTGTGGAGCCTGCTTGGGATTCTCTGTCTCCCTATCTTTCTGCCCCTCCCCCACCCAACATAAATTTAAAAACTTAAGAAAACCAGGTAGTTCTCAAATGTCAGTCCACAAAACAATACTGAAGTTTTCCATAGTTGAGTTTCCACTGGTCCATAGAAAATTGAGAAAAATTATGGTTGATGAAATAGATGTTCCACAAGCACCTCTTTTAAAGGTTGTATACTCTACTTGTGTAACAATTCACTTTCTAAATTACATTAGTCTCATATTTTTCATAGTGTGTGTGTGTGTTTCTGTGTGTGTGTGTGTGCGCACGCGCGCGTGTATGTGTGTGTGAGATTAAATATTTCTTACCAGGGAAAAGATGGTAAACTTACCGTCCCTAATTTTTGGTCATTTTACTATAGATGAAATCTCAGAGTCTGGGATGACTAATTTAAGAACGTCACAGTAGCTTTTGTTCACAAGTAAAGTGGTAGTTTGAAGCAATTCTCTGAATAATTTAAGTCCCTCCAACTGTACTGTGAAACCAAAATAGGTTTTAGGGTCATGCATTTTCCAGCTAGCTATATTGGCTAAAGTGATGAGGCATATCCCCAGGAATCAGCTACGGCTAGATGCAAACCACACA